>JAQJVL010000514.1:0-362500 GCA_035578905.1 Stictocephala bisonia | reverse complement strand
CACTTGCGCGGAAATATTCCCGTTGATGTTAATTCAATTAATCAGTCGACAATTGTAATAATCAGAGATAAATACAACGTACTGATCTTACAAATACGTACTGATAAATACAATAGTTGATATTTTATTGAGCAAATTATTCTCCAGTCAGTGTAGCTAAAGCACCAATCTAAACAATAAGTTTTTGGTTATAGTAAAAATCTTTGGACTAAAACTAAAATATTTATTGTAGCCTAAATACTTATTAACAGGAAGTAAATATTGATAACAAAAGAAAAATAATAACAACTAACATATAACAGACTATAAATAAACAACAGTGGAATGAATTAATGATAGAATAATAATAAAATTAAACATCACATGATGGAATAAGAATTAACAAAATACAATTGAAATAATAAATATTGGACTGTGGCTACCAATAAATAAAATTAATAACAATAAAATAAACGTTCTTTCAATTAAGTGTATGAGTAAGAGAGTGAATGTCAATTTCATCGATATAGTACAAATTTTATAATAGTTTTCAATTTTGTTAATAATGAGTATATTACTCAAACAATTAGTATGATTTTATTTACTATCATTTCAATTTAATTATTTATTTTTATTCTTTGTACAGTATTATTGTATTTAGTTTTTTGAGCAGAATAAATATTTTAGACTGGTTATAATATTATATATATCTAATTTACTTTTTAATTTGAGGTTAAGAAACCATGAGAGGTTCTAATTTTTGCCTCAATAAAAATGTATTTTCATTTCACAATGCATAATTGAGCAATGATTGACGGATTGGATTGAAAAGACCAAGGTAAAATAAAAGATTCTTTTGTGCAACCTCTCGGATGGGTTGACAACAATTATGTGTGTAGGAAAGATATGAGGGTGGACAAAGGCAACGACTTTGAAATAGTTCGAGATTGAACTGAAAGATGGTAGGCTTCATGCACAATGAAAGTTCGCTTAGTCTCTACCGTACAACAGCCGCTGTCAGGATGAAGTCAAACGGCCCCCTCAAGTATATGAACAAGCTTCACTCCGTTCTCCGACGACTTTGCCGGCTTACTAACTTGCTCTACTCTCTGATCACCACTTTACGTTCAAAGTTCAATTTTATCAAATACTGAACTCTGAAACGGTTTTTAAAAATCATGCTTACCTGTGTGAAACCCGGTATTATAACCTTATTAGCTTAATCGTGCAAATATAATCTATTCCCGGACAGTTATCCCGAAACAATTGGCACGGGCACTTTACTCTCGTCAAATTGCGAGGGTTGGACATTCAGCCCGAACGGGCTAAATGTCCGGCTAAGCAAAACAGGTAAAGTAATGTTTGACAGTTCAACGATTTGGGCTGGTTCTCCAAATACCGCCATACGTTAAACACTAACGTCAATAATTAAAAAAAATCATATGATAAAAGCCTGTTTATTAAGATTTTTGGTGCTTAGAAAAGGTTTGCAGACTTAATAAAGTTAAGTGCATTACAAAAATCAATGTTTCGGCCAACTATTTAAGCATAGAAAAAGTTATGCTATTTCTATCAGCAGAATATGCTAAGAAATCAGCAGAAAATACACCTGGCCCTATCCTAAAAAACTATTCTTTGCAAAAGTAGACCCTAAAATTGTCGAGAGGAACGCTTTACGTTGTCTATTCACTATATGAACAGTTGAATCGGTTTTTATAATTTGTAAACCCTATTTATAGCGAGAATCGAAAAATTACACAGAAACGCCTAAAAATTAAATAAGCGTTTATTGATTTTCGAAACCTTGTAATTTGAAAATGGAAAGCGAGATTTAACGAAATTGAATCAGAATATTATGTACAAATTAGCTTATACATAATCTATTAAATAATGTAGCTTATGTAGTATTAAGATTTCATAGTATGACGTTTGACGAAGTTTCGGTGATCGAAAAAAGTCGAATCTGAAAAATGAAATGAAGGTGATTCGTAAAAATAAAATTGCGAAAAAATAAGAAGGTTCATTTATGATTATTAAGTATGGATTTATTTCCCAACAGGTTTTACCAAGCTAATGGCGCATAGCGTTTACTAAACGATTTTGTATTATCGTTGCTAATAATGAGCGTAAATCATGTTACAATCGCGGTCGTCCATGATACACGACGGCAGTAGCCGCCGACCTCAAGCGTATATGTCACCGAGCTGTCAGTATGTACAATAGCCATGTTTAATACTGCAGCGTCCTATGTTTTATCATGTCTTCTATAACTCAACGCTGATGTAATTATTAAGTCTTACCTTTATCGATTATTGAGAAAATATTTTAAATCGATTTGTTATTATTACTTCACATTTCGAATGATCTATAGTCGGCTGAACGCACATTAACAGTGATTGCAGGCTTTGACTTCCAATTATAAAATTATCAGTGAAAATTTATATCTTTCAATTATACTTAGCGTGCCAGTAGTCATTCAGAATAAATCTTAAACAACGTGTATTTTACAATCAAATTATTGTTAGTGCCTAAACTGTAAATAACATTTAAAAAAATAAACTTAGGATGAACATTTTATATGCAAATGTAACAGAAAATATTTTCAATACGCTGTATTAATATTGTTACTGTATTAATAAAATTTCAGGTAAAATAAATACCGGTTTTTATAAGCATCAGTTACGAAATTGTTCGTTAACTAATCAGCTGGTCGCAACAATACATAAATTGTCAGACAAGAGTCGGTAAACGAAAACAATGGAATTTAGCGAGGGATAAATATTGATATGTGAAAATGATAATTTATAGACAAGTTGTATTTCACGTTGGGGTGAAATTTCAGTTCAATACCGTTTGAACCAGCGGTAGTTTTTCTTTTTATCGCCATATTGGATTTTACTAATGCAGTTCATGTTTACGTGTATAAAATAAATAAAAATTATTAACTATTTAAAATAAAATATAATAGCTGAAGAAGATTAATTTGATATACTACAGTAAATAGACACTGTGTGTTTAAATTTAACTATTTATTTAATTTACATAATATTTCTAATTTGTTTAGGAGTTTGATATTTGCATTTTAATTTTTTTATGTAAGTTTTATTTCAATATAAGTGTATTGTACTTCTATCTATTTTCTAAACCATTTATTCTGAGTTCGTGATAAAAACTTGTGAAGTCGTAATGAAAAATATTATGTTTTTGAATCAATATGTTTATGCATAAAAGTATGCTTATTGTGATACCGGCATTGTTTTTATGATTGTTTTTGTGTGTCAAAGACTGAGACATTTTTTTTGAGTAGTTGTAAATAAAGATACACTTAAACTAGTTGCACTATTCTAAATAAACGTATTTACACATTGAAACTACACATGAGGTGGATTAGTTACCTATTAGTTATTTTGATATGGTAAACATTATTCGTTGTATTTATGTATTAAATGGAATCCGTTGTCATTGAAAACAATTGAATATGGTGGATTGTTTATTAGGGCAAGTAGTGAAAATAGTTCAGTAATGCAATTAACTGGGTGTTAGTATTGAACGAAATAAACAACGTGTAAAATGAAATGGAATTTAGATTAAACATAATTTAACTTTAACCAACTGTATTACGTACGTTATTTCAGAATGTTTTAGCTGCTCATTATAATTGAATACTATTATTTTTCATGAATAACAATAACTATAATAAGTTGCATTGTAAAATAAGAAGACTAACAGTATACTAATCTCTTATATAGCATCATATTTGCTGTACCGTAGTTTTTCCAGTAAAATTTGTTGCATAACATTGTATTACACATCACAAAAAAATTGACAGCAAACTGTTCATTGTAAACGTGTAATAGGCGAACTAAAGTATATTTGGTTTCGACGAAGTCCGTTGAACGTCAGTGTAATATCGAGAATATAATTGGACAGTTTTTGTCAGACTTTAACCGACAAAACTAGAAAATTTATCGACATGTGATTAGTTATCGTATTATAAATAAAGGCGTTTAGTGTAATAATTGTAACTGGTAAGTTGGAAGCGAGTAGTTATAAGGTTGGTCGACAGATCGTTATCCAGATCAACTACTGTAACAAATAGGCCAAGTTGGTCTGTAACTCAGCGGCTTGCACTAAAAGTTATCGACATGTGATTAGTTATCGTATTATAAATAAAAGCGTTTAGTGTAATAATTGTAAGTGGTAAGTTGGAAGCGAGTAGTTATAAGGTTGGTCGACAGATCGTTATCCAGATCAACTACTGTAACAAATAGGGCAAGTTGGTCTGTAACTCAGTGGCTTGCACTAAAAGTTATCGACATGTGATTAGTTATCGTATTATAAATAAAGGCGTTTAGTGTAATAATTGTAAGTGGTAAGTTGGAAGCGAGTAGTTATAAGGTTGGTCGACAGATCGTTATCCAGATCAACTACTGTAACAAATAGGCCAAGTTGGTCTGTAACTCAGCGGCTTGCACTAAAAGTTATCGACATGTGATTAGTTATCGTATTATAAATAAAAGCGTTTAGTGTAATAATTGTAAGTGGTAAGTTGGAAGCGAGTAGTTATAAGGTTGGTCGACAGATCGTTATCCAGATCAACTACTGTAACAAATAGGCCAAGTTGGTCTGTAACTCAGCGGCTTGCACTAAAAGTTATCGACATGTGATTAGTTATCGTATTATAAATAAAGGCGTTTAGTGTAATAATTGTAAGTGGTAAGTTGGAAGCGAGTAGTTATAAGGTTGGTCGACAGATCGTTATCCAGATCAACTACTGTAACAAATAGGGCAAGTTGGTCTGTAACTCAGCGGCTTGCACTAAAAGTTATCGACATGTGATTAGTTATCGTATTATAAATAAAGGCGTTTAGTGTAATAATTGTAAGTGGTAAGTTGGAAGCGAGTAGTTATAAGGTTGGTCGACAGATCGTTATCCAGATCAACTACTGTAACAAATAGGCCAAGTTGGTCTGTAACCCAGCGGCTTGCACTAAAAGCAGTGGTCTGTGAAAGGGCTGTTACTTGCAACAGGCCTATTAAATATTATGTTAGAGGCTATATTGAAAGACTGGTACATTTTTTACAGGGTGTACCAATAATCCCAAACCCCCTCTTAAGGATCTGCAGAGGCTGTCGGCCATGATGGTTTTAATCCTATAAGAACATTGTTATTTTCGAACCGGACATACGATCACGCATATCCAAACTATCAACAGTTATTTTTCTAAATTTTCCAAACAAATTGCATTTGCTCAATAGTGAAATTGTGCGTTGGAATTACTTAGCAAATTCCTAATTATGTTTGTAGAAAAAATAAAAACAAACATTTAGTTTGAAGTTGTTATTTTCACTTATTTTTCAGAATTAGGCGTATGTATTCAAAATATCAAAAGCAAACCCAACGCACAATATGATAACGTTGAAAATGACATTTCGTACACATTTGCTCAATAAATAACAAACAAATATGGATTTGCAAGTATCATTTTCTTATGGGATTAAAAATAACATGGCCGACAGCCTCTTCAGATTTTTAATGGTAACAAATCTGCGTATATTATTTAGAGAACAATAGGTGTCTAGGTATGGTAGTTGTGTAAATGTACGAGAGCTTCACCCCCAAATCGAAAATAGTGGTTTGCAAGGGTAAGTGTTAATTTTGAAATCGAATGACTGTTAAAGGTCTTACACAATACACAGTAGAAGAATGCCGCTAACTGAAGGCCTCTATGGTATTTCGGTCCACAAAGACATCCTCATATCCATGTCAAAGTGGCTGTTTCCCAAACTGCTGGACACAACTAGCTAACTATGAAGTCTAATCGTCAGCAGGCCAAACTGCTGGACACAACTAGCTAACTATGAAGTCTTACCGTCAGCGGGCCAAACTGCTGGACACAACTAGCTAACTATGAAGTCTTACCGTCAGCGGGCCAAACTGCTGGACACAACTAGCTAACTATGAAGTCTAACTGTCAGCGGGCCAAACTGCTGGACACAACTAGCTAACTATGAAGTCTAACCGTCAGCGGGCCAAACTGCTGGACACAACTAGCTAACTATGAAGTCTAACCGTCAGCGGGCCAAACTGCTGGACACAACTAGCTAACTATGAAGTCTAACCGTCAGCGGGCCAAACTGCTGGACACAACTAGCTAACTATGAAGTCTAACCGTCAGCGGGCCAAACTGCTGGACACAACTAGCTAACTATGAAGTCTTACCGTCAGCGGGCCAAACTGCTGGACACAACTAGCTAACTATGAAGTCTTACCGTCAGCGGGCCAAACTGCTGGACACAACTAGCTAACTATGAAGTCTAACCGTCAGCGGGCCAAACTGCTGGACACAACTAGCTAACTATGAAGTCTTACCGTCAGCGGGCCAAACTGCTGGACACAACTAGCTAACTATGAAGTCTAACCGTCAGCGGGCCAAACTGCTGGACACAACTAGCTAACTATGAAGTCTAACCGTCAGCGGGCCAAACTGCTGGACACAACTAGCTAACTATGAAGTCTAACCGTCAGCGGGCCAAACTGCTGGACACAACTAGCTAACTATGAAGTCTTACCGTCAGCGGGCCAAACTGCTGGACACAACTAGCTAACTATGAAGTCTAACCGTCAGCGGGCCAAACTGCTGGACACAACTAGCTAACTATGAAGTCTAACCGTCAGCGGGCCAAACTGCTGGACACAACTAGCTAACTATGAAGTCTAACCGTCAGCGGGCAAACTGCTGGACACAACTAGCTAACTATGAAGTCTTACCGTCAGCGGGCCAAACTGCTGGACACAACTAGCTAACTATGAAGTCTTACCGTCAGCGGGCCAAACTGCTGGACACAACTAGCTAACTATGAAGTCTTACCGTCAGCGAGCCAAACTGCTGGACACAACTAGCTAACTATGAAGTCTAACCGTCAGCGGGGCAAACTGCTGGACACAACTAGCTAACTATGAAGTCTAACCGTCAGCGGGCCAAACTGCTGGACACTACTAGCTAACTATGAAGTCTAACCGTCAGCGGGCCAAACTGCTGGACACAACTAGCTAACTATGAAGTCTTACCGTCAGCGGGCCAAACTGCTGGACACAACTAGCTAACTATGAAGTCTAACCGTCAGCGGGCCAAACTGCTGGACACTACTAGCTAACTATGAAGTCTAACCGTCAGCGGGCCAAACTGCTGGACACAACTAGCTAACTATGAAGTCTTACCGTCAGCGGGCCAAACTGCTGGACACAACTAGCTAACTATGAAGTCTTACCGACAGCGGGCAAAACTGCTGGACACAACTAGCTAACTATGAAGTCTTACCGTCAGCGGGCTAAAACATAGAGTTCGTGTTTGAGTTATAGAAAACACTGCACGGTTATTAAAGGTCCAATATAGTCAAAACATTTTGAGTTTTGTTTATAAAAAACTGACAAGAATTAGACGTAAAGTTTCACATATTTAACTGATAAAGAATATTACAGAAATATTAAATTCATGAAAAAATCACCTCATGGATCTCTTGAAGACTTTTCCCCTATCAAAAGAGATTTCACAAATATAGCGATACGATCACTGAAATATCCTTGAAAGAGAAGGCCTTGTTTTTGGCGTTTGTTGTGGAGGGAAATAACCCTCTAAAGTTCCAGTTACAACCATATATCACGTTAATAACTTAAACGTGACGAGCTTTGTCTTAAGATTATCATCTTAATAATATATAATCCAAACGATAAACTCACTAATTGCGAAATCCCTAAAACCACTGAAACGATTTTGATGAGATTTGGAAGGGATCTTTTTGTATCATAGAGACCCATTAAGAAAAGGTTTCTCGAAGTTGAATTCCCAAGAGGTGGAAACATACCCTCTACATTTACATTTTTTATCCCAACAGCTGATACAAAAATAAAAAACACATAAACATGATACAAAACCTCGGCTAATTTGGTTTTCGTTGTGAAATGTTTAAGGTAATTTTTACTAGCGCTGACATGATAACACTACTTCGCATCCTCCTAAAGTAGACTATAAAACTTTTTATCTAGGAGAACTACAGCAGGCTGAGCTCAATAGAGATGTGACGTTTTTTAGTACCACGTAGGGAAAGTTAAGCAAGCGTGGAGATCCACACCGTAGCGATGCAAACTATTATCGGCTAGTTAATTATGAATGCAATGACAACACTAACATTTGTCGTACAGTGATAACTCAAAGGAAATTCGTCTATTTCTGTGGAACCGAAGGTTACAGAGTGGGCGGTGGGACACTGTGTATGCAACTGTACGGTGTTTAAGCGTTTTAGAATTTATTTATGCAAATTAATCTTCAGGTATAACAAATAATAATTGTTTCATGAAACTAATCGTTGTTAAACGCATTTTATCTAAGATAACTGTAATGCTGTGAAATAAATTTATTTGTAGAAACTTCTTACTTAGACTGTTAATAAAGAAGTGAAAGAAATTGTTTCTTGTCAGTAACAAATTAAACAACAAAGTGTTACTTTCTGAAGAATTAAGGAATCGAATTTACTGTAACAATAAATACACTAACATTACAATTAAATACTTTCTAAGTTGCAACTTTAAAGCAAAATAAAGAAATTCAGTATAATAAAACAATTTGGATATTTAGTAATAATACAAATTAAAAAATATAAACCGTTCATTCGTAAAAATAGCGGTAAGCAAATAATTCCATGACTGAATTTGTAAATAGTTATATTTAATAAGATGAGTAAACAATTAATAATCATTTTGGGATTGCTGAAAATTGTAAACCACATCATAATATTTAGCTTGCTTAATTATTAATAAACATTTTATGAACAGTGTATTTATTTTTACACGGCAACAGTAGTGTAATTTGCCGGTGCTGGCTCACATAAATCAAATGGTTTGACAGGTGAGTTTTGTGACGTCACGGTGACGTCACAATGACGTCATGGTGACGTAGGTTAGTACGTCACAGGGATAATTTGTGGGTCAAGGTCATTTGTGTGTTTTTTGAAAAAGGCTTCTTGGACAGAACGACTGTTCTGTCCAAGAAGCCTTTTTCTTTTACTTTATTTAAAATATTACAAATTTTTACAATATGAACATCTTACAGACTAAACCTACAGTAATAAACTACTTAGTGCTGGCTCAGGATCTGGGTGATGTGTTCTCCTTGTCTGAGTCGTCTTTGTGTACATCAACCCTGAAGTCCGCTGTAGAGCTTGCAACTTCTTCACTCCCCATCATCTGGCTCAGTACTGCATTATACAAGTCCTCCAGAGCAATCAACTTTACCAGTGCCTCAGAACTCCAAGAAGATTTTGCTAACCTTACGTTAAGCAACTTCGGCTCCATATTTGTGTTCATATTGAATGTGATTGCTTCGACTGCTGGCGTGCAAGTGATGTTAGAAAGCAGCGAACTGTAATATATAAGAGAAAAAATCATGGTGGGGGTAACATCATGTGGTGGGGGTTGCATTAATCCTCCTAGCGTGTTAAATTTCGTCTAAAGTCTAAAATCCTCGTCATATATATACTATAAGCCCCCTGTCATTCCACAGATCTCATCCATAATTGCTTTACTCGTACCACTGGTTCTTCATCCTTTTTCTTCTCAACTTCTGAGTCATCACCTTTTATATATCCAATCAATCGTCTATACAAATCTTCTCCGCATTCACTGGGGCCAAGTCTTTCAAACAATTTAACAAATTTGTATTCATCATATTTTATGCGGCTGCAAACGCAGCAATCAGGGCCTACATTTGTATCGGGATTTGCCCAAACACATTCAATAAAATGTACACCATATCTAGAGATGGTCACCTCAGTACACTTAAAGCGTTTCTTCCTGTCCTCAATGTTCTGGGCTAACTCAGCCATCATGTTAAGAACACTTTTACACTGTGGAGACCAGGTGCGTTTGCAGAACCGTAATTCAAACATAATCATCACCATGTTGGTATTCATTTTTGGTTTTGTAGTATGTGACCGACACAGTTGAATGTAGAAAATGGAATGATTGTAAAATGAACGTGCACTTCCTTTTATACCTCAAAGTGATGGAGTGACGTCATGCGGTCTTTTTGCCTTATGTGGTCTTCTGACTCATCTTCTTCCAATATCTTTTTATTAAGTATTTTATCCCAATCCAAATAGTTTGTGTTTGTTATACCTAGCTCAGCAGACTTCCCTGAAGATCGATGAATATAATCAAATATTGCTGAAGATAACCGTTCCAATTGTCCCTCATGATGCGTGATATATCTTGCAACATAATCTTTTAACACCTTTACATTAACGGCGTCATTATCATCTTTGGAATTACCTACATGAACAATTCTATAATCTTTAGCATCATAATGACTCTTAGCTTCAAATGTTCTGATTAAACCTAACTGCTTTAGTGATCGTAAATTGACAGCTTCCCCGTCATAAGTAGGGTCTTGGACATTGCTCAATTTTTTATTATCAAACGTCCAATGGTCAATATGCTGTCTTGGAGTGTTTAATAATACATATTTCATATTAACAGCATCTGTAGGTAAAACGGGATTACCAAGGTTTCTAAGCAATTTCCCTTCTATATCAATATCTCCATCAGGATGAGTCCTTTTTAAGGACGACCTTTTAACAAAACCCATAGTTGCAGCATCCGAATTTAAGACTGGATCACGCAACTCTCTTATAAATTTGTTATTAGCTGAAAATTGCATGTCAGAAGTCCTTTTTAAACTATAATTCCGTACAAATTGCATATTTGCTGCATCACTCTGTAGAAGGGGTGTGGAAACATTTCTAATAGTTCTGTTTTTAGCATCATAATGATCGTTTACATCTGATAATGATAGACAATTCTTTTGCACATAAGCGGCATTTACTGCGTTATGGGCCTCAGACTGGGTCTTTGCTACACTCTGATCAAATCGACCAAACTTGTCCACACTCATACTGACACTACAATCTTTCTATTGGAACAAGCTGTTTTATACAAGACAGAAAGTAGGTCAAGGTCACCCAAACGAGTTTTTAAAAAAGTAAAGTTTATTTCCACAATTACAATCATGTCTTATCACTAAAAAATACAAAAGTCTTATAACTATTGACTAGATGACGAAAGGTGAAGAGAGAGTTCTGTAGAATTGTTCCCACTCACACCATGGGAGATGAGATAGAGCGCTCCTGGCTGAATATTCCTCACGTCTTCATTCTGCAGTAGATGTACAAAGCGTTTTGGTAGGAAGACTTGAAACTTGGGTTCATCACCTGGAACGTATGGTGCATCACTTAATGCAACTAATACTGCGTCACCGACAGCTGTATCAATCTTTCTAATGTGGTGAATGATGTAGTGCTTGTGCTCTTTGAGTTCTGAGCACCTTTTCGTTAGCAGCACCGAAGATTTGGATTGAGCATTGAATTGCTCAACCAACGTTTGAAGGTACTGTGGAGATGCCATCTGAAGCTGATGTAGATGTTTCCTCTGTAAAGTCAGAGTAATACTGATGCATTGTTAGTGGTGTTGTGGTGTATATATACCCTCCAATATCCCCACCACTGCAACAATCTAACGGATCTTGTAAAAACCCCACCAAACGCTTAGCTTTCTTCAACGCACAATTGACATACATATGTGCATGGTTTTGAACGGAAATACATGCTATATCTCTATGTAGTTTAAAAGCTTTATCAATAGCTGTATTATAAACATTTCCAGACGTAAACAATTGAATCCAATTACGCTTTTCTGCTCCTGTGGTATAAAATGTTTTAAACTTTGAACAGAAGTGGTACATAATGTTATCTAGGGTGTCATAATCGCTAAAACCTTCTTCCCATTTGATGTGATGATAATTATTTGTTAACCATCTGTTTGTAATCTTCGCTCTTTTACTTAATGTTTTGAAGTCAAATGGCGGTTTAAATAAAAATATATAGTCAACTCCATTATTTATATCAATAAAAACCAACTCTTTGATAATATACTTTTTATCATCTCCTATAAAAGCCTGGAATTCTACCACACAAGGGTTCTCCTTAATAATGTGAACATTTTCGCTGAATCTAACTGAAGCTGAGTGTATATTGTTACTCATTGTAACAACAAAGTGAACTGGTTTCCGCACCACGGTAGATACGTTTTATATCATGCCGTACAGTTCCCGGCGCGTTGGTGTTTATTTAACGTGGGCACCATCCCCAGATAGGCCTACTCCCACAGATACAAGTATGACACTTTACTCTGAAAGGTTCTCCTTTGAATACATATGTTCATTCTGCGGGTCTTGTTTGTCAGGCTTAGTTATATAATCTCTTAAACCTCGCCACACTTCAACTTCGTAAGGGATTCTGTTAAAGATGGATGTGTCGATAGGACTATAGAGTATAGGTACATCAGGTTGTGTTTCCATTGTATGTATTAAATAATCTTGAAGAATTGGTTCTGAAAATGCTAATTGCTTTACATATCTGGTTACAGGTGAAGCAATGGCATTTAAAATAAAGAATTCTTGCTGCGTTAATTGTAGTTTATCTTCGTGTTTGCTTAAGTTTCTTATTCGTACTTGCTGGTCTCCACATTGCTTAACAACATCAATCTCAATGTCACTATCCAACAATCTTACATTAGTTTTTCGCCCGATTATATTGTTGGCTAAATAGCATTCAATTAGGTGTAAATGTTTAACAAATGAGTCCCAAGCCGTCTCTGAAAACTGGACAGATTTTGGTCCATGGTGTAAGATAACAGTAGGTAAATATCCCAAAGACTTAACAAGACCTGCAGATAAACATTTACTCATACAAGTCGATATAGGGTACATAACTCGGAGAAAAACTTCTGCTAAAAGCGTAATCGGAGCTTCATGTTCAATCTTCCTTTTCTTCTTGTTTATAACCTTTGCGTTTTGCTCCTCTGCTTCAACGGTTGTCGACTCTTCCATTCCATTATCCAATAATGGTGTCTCTGAAGTATCACTCATGGTGGATGTGCAGTGTTGTCTCTATCACAGCTCGTGACTAACTAAAAATGTGTGCACAGTTCAGCTATTTATACCCTCTTTAGAGAATAAAGAACAATTTTAAATCTTTTCCTACAATACCATTTTAACAACTCCTGTTAAAGGCGTATATGTAACGATCTTGTCATGTAGAATCAAACAGTACGCACTTGTATTGTTCGGGACATTGGCTTCAAACTCAAGTTCTAACTTTATATCAACACTAGACGATTTTACAGATTCATTTTGTTTAGAACAATCTATGACTACAATAGGCGCTATGGAATTGAATTCTTCAGGAGACAACAGTGGAGTGTTTACTTTACCATAATATGAGTTCTGGAACCGTGCGTACATTTCATACAACACACTATATCTCTTCTTATCAAAGGAAATGTGTAAGTTGTCATATGGGAAAAATTGTGAATTTAAAAACAGTTTACAATTTGTCAACTTGCAATGATCAAATTGTCCTGCGTTAGCTGTGATGTTGTTTCTTCGATTAGTTTGCATGCCAAATATTACATATCTAGGCTTTTCTAAATGAGTTGATGTCTTTACAGTCCATGAGTGTCGTTGCGTTGCAGGGAGAATTGGATATTCATGCAATTCCCAACTTCTGAAAGGTAGAACAATGTCACGATCCGCCTTCAGCTGTTTTAGCAAAGTAATTCTATGAGTATCTGATAGTCTTAGGTGCGGTACTCTCCATACAACTTTCTGTAGGGTTAAGCTCCATTCTAAGTTGTCATTGGTAGCGCCTGCAGGGGCTACAATTGCATCTTTATCGTTTGGTGCGCGTAAAAGCACTAATTCTTGTTTAACGTTGATGATTATTCGTTTGTAGTCTTCAGCAAAACCTAGCAGAAGTTTTAGTGGTATATGAAAATCAAAACTCCCATCACTGTTTGGCGCAATACTTTCCTTTTTCGGTGCAATCCATCCTGCTACTTGCAGAAAGCAGCTTTCATTCGGAGCTATAGATGTTAATCCTTTCAATGTTGTGGCAATACCAACTTTTTTAGTAGAGTCAACAGTAACACCTGATAATTCATACCTGATTTCATCAAACAAATAGGCTATAGGATTATTGATAAAAGGTACAGTACTTCCAGTCGTTATTCCATCCTTCTTGGTAATTTTCCCTTCGACATAGAGATAGCTCTCTGATGGTAGAGTGTAGATGTCTTGTTGCTGAATAGGGATACGAATTTCATCATTATTGTTTAATTTCGATGAAGCGTAAGGGTTGTGTGTATGATACTCCTTCTCCCAAAGGCTCTCGTCGAATGTTGGACCGTGGGTTATATCCAGAATATCCATAGTCTTTTATTTTAAATCCTAAATCTTCAAGAAATTGACGATTATCACTTGTTAACTCGTCAGCTGTCGATGAGCTACTGGCTCTATTAATACTTGATCCCGTCTTTTTAAAAGATAATCCCATTTAATTATTTTTACACGTTTACTTTTAAATGAATCCTGACAGTAATAGTCTCTTCTCTAAAGTCAATAGCGTTTCCGTCTTGATCCACTATGTCCAGGACGATGTCTGAGACGTAACTGGTGTTCAGCGGCAAGTACACGAGATTATTAGGTTTCTCAATAATTTTAAAACCTGGTGGAACGGATGGGTAGAAAGTATGCAATATGTGACTATTTTCTCCATTTTTGTATGATCCTTGTACAATATTGCATACAACATTGATAGCGTTTACCTTTAGAATATTCACAGTGTTTTCACCGGTGTACCGCTCATTCGGTTTTAGCATTGGCGTTGATTTAGGAAAACCTAATAAACCGCCAATTGAATGTTCCCTTCTAAAATCTATAAAATATTTGGATTTTATCTCCGTTTTTAAAGTGTTGTTGTTGCCTGTAATTGAAATGTTTTCTTTACCAAGCTTTTCTTGTAACATTTTATTTATATCATCTATCTCATATGAACCTGTTGGTAATTGCAATTCTTCAAGTTTCATTACCTTTCCATTGTTGTCAACACTTTTAGAGTAATGAAGTTTATTATTAACGTTTTCTGTTATGTTTGGAATAGAGTTGTACGTTGTAAAATCCAGCAGTGCTGCTTCCCACAATTTACCTTTTTGCAATCTTAACGCAGGAAAAAGTACACTGCGCAATGTTGATGAATTCCCTGTAAAGGACACTGTATACGAAGACATCTTAAAGCTGACTAACACTTGTAGCTAAGAACTCTAAACATAAATGTCCACAAATAGATGTATCTGACGGTTGTTGTCTTGTGTAATTGTAGTATATATGATCAGCGGGGTTAAAGTAATGTACAAGTTCTTTCGGAGGTGGGAGGTTTCCAAAACTGTCATAGTAGAATACAGTCTTACCAAGTTTTTTGTAACATACCCAATGGGTTCCAGGTCCTTCACTATTATCAAGATTGACAACACCGGTTTCATTAACTTTAATATCTCGTGGTAGGTTGTCTTTCATAAAAACACCTCTAAAGAATGGTATTTTTAAACAAGCTGCATACTGTAGTAAGGCTTTATTACTTAACGCTTGATTTGGTAATATTAGCTTTTCCTTATTGTTTAGTACACACGGTATGGTTTTAAATAAAGACCGTTTCCCTTTTTTAACATGGACCATATTGAAGTCTTCCTACTGTTCCTCTTCTTAGCGTTCCTTTTCTTTCCCCTGCTTAAAGCACCACCAACAGATTTCTGCGACCGCTTTCTACTTTTCTTTTTACCACCACCAAACGATGTTTTCCCTTTCATAGCTGCTGCCACCGCTAAAGCTGCTGCTCTTTCACCAACACTAGCGTCTATTGATTTCACTCTATTCCAAGCTTTTTCTGTTAGGATTTTGTCTGCCACTGTTCTATTAGCAGAATCGTTAAACTTTGAGTATGCTATATCGTGTTCTCTGCACGCTTGATCCAATTTATTTATTCCGGTATCTCCTCGGGCTAGTCTTTTTTGTAGTTTTGTTCCTGGTCCGCAGTATTGATAACCTCCTGGAAGATGAAGCTCTATGGGTAGTGCGTCTATCGCAGTGTTGACAATTGCTCCAACAGGTATATTTTTCAAAGGATTAAATATACGGGATAAAGTTGAAGATACTACTCCTCCACCTTTTCTAACGAGATGTATATCACGACTAATCCTTGATCGTCTTCTCATGTCTATTTATAGCAGAGTACTGACAGTGCATATAAAAAATACTCTTAATATATATTTGTTATTCTATAACACCTTTATTCCTAAGTTCTGCAGTTAATGCCACCCATTCGTTATCGAGACCCATATGGCCAGCTTCCATCGCTTCGTACAATAATCTCATACGTGTTACCAGTTTGTTTATATTGTTGTAGTAAATAATGTTTGTACTATAAACATTTTTCAATAAACCTTCACCAGTTTTATTTCTTTTAGAGGGAATATTCACTTTTTCAGTAGAAGTTGCTTTTCGTTTTAACTGACTACGTCTGGGTAAAAATAGTTGAGATATTATATTTTTATACTTTAAAGATACATTTTTATGTAAAGGAGCGTCTGGAGCGTAAGATTTACGATGTGCATTAGTATGTTGACAAATTTCTCTAAATGTATTTAAATCTGTTCTTGTATAGTTCTCTGGCTTGGATTTAAATATTAATTCAAATAAACCTTTAGTTCCTTTGTATTTCTTTTCCCCAATCAATATGTTATCTTTTTCATCGACGTTTAAGTTTTTATTTCCTATCTTTAAACCATCCTCATCAAGTCGAGCACCATAGACATGATATTTTTTTGTTACAGGTGTTGAATGCAGCATTTTCAGTAAATATTTTCTTCCTAGAACACCTGTTAATGCTATATCTAATCCTAACTTGCTAATGTTGGAAGGAGGAATATCGCTTTCTTCCCCTTCTTCTTCTGTTTGTTCGCTATCGTCTGCTCTTTTAGTTACCTCAGTAGAGTCTGTTAAGGCATCTTCTTCTTCATCTATCACGCTCTGATCCCTATCCTCATCGGTTGTTTCAGATTCTTCATTTTTAATTTCATCACTCTCATACTTTTCATACTTTGGTACTGGTAATATTAAATCACCATCTGTAGGAGGATTTGCTTGACTTACTCCTTGAACTAGTTCCTTAAGGGGCTGGATCACTGGTTTAAAGGTTGTTTCCAAATATTTCTCCCTCTCACTTATACCCATTCTCAAAGCTCTGTTTTTCTGGCGAATAGAATCACTTAGCGCATTTATCTCTTTTAACAGTCTTTCTTGCTCATCCATGTTAACAGTAGGAGTAAACGGTAGTAAATGAGAACAATTTTATCAAAGATTATTGTAATATTGCATACTTATCAAACCCTATGCGATATCGTCCACTTTTAAGTTCACGATCTTTATCTATCACAACAAATCCGTAAATATCTTCCCACGCTCTTCCACATAACTCTTTGAACTTGTTATAAATCATGTCTGCACCAACGTGGTCGTTATATACATGCTTCAGATTTGTATCATCTTGTTTGAACAATATCAAAAGGTTGACATTATCGCGTATAAGCTGTTTAGGTATCTTACTGTATGTTTGACCTATGTAAATACAATCTATTTTATTGTGTCTCCCCATTGAGAAATAGCTTCTAATTGTATCATGGTTTTCACAAGACACATCATCAAATATAAAGATTGAATAAGGTTTAGCTTGAGATGGTTGCATTATTTTTTCGTTACTATCGTATTCATACATACTTACATCAGGTATTTCAGAAAGTATTTTGCGCAACAATTGATACTTTGGTTGTTGCAAGGACTTGCTAAAAATATATAAGTTGTTAAACCTTAATCCATTTGGATTTGTGATGAGGTTAAATACAACATTAGTTTTTCCGCAATTGGATGGTCCAGTGACTAAACATCTAACAGTATCAGGCAGCAATGGACCGTGCTTTCCCACTATGGTAGTAACTTTGTCTACTGTTAGATTATCTATGTTATTTACATTGAAATGTTCCTCAAATTGAACTATCTCCATCGTATTCAAGGTTTCTGATTACACTGCTGTGTTTAACCTAAACCAAATCCTTTTTATCAATCCAAGAATCCTGACTTTTATTAAACCCCAGCCATCGCATTAACAGCTTATCCTTCTTCCTTTTCAGTACCTTTTCTACTAAGTAAACATCACCAACAAAAGACTTTAACAATTCATGACCGTAGAAACCTCCTTCTAAAATCTCTCCTTTATTATCCTTTAAAATATATGTTTCCGGATGTGTTGGTTGTACTCGATGGATTGTAAAGACTTCATTCGTCCAATTTGGTAAATACTTTTTATCGAAAACACCTTTATACTTACTTAAGCGTACTTTATCTCCGACATTGTAAGTTTTTGGTTTTCTTTTATCGTCCTTAGGTTTGGTGTTCTTTTTAATAATTTTTAATACTTCTTCTTCATTTTCCTTACTTACTTCAACTGGTTTCATTCCTATAGTTCTGTGGAAGGTGTTATTGTAGTCGCTAATTAACTTTGTCAACACATCATGCCAAACATGCTTACCTCTAACTGAAAACATTTTATACATAGCTCCCTTTAGGGTTCGGTTAAACCTTTCAATAATAGCTGCTTTCTTTTCACTTTTTGTTGAGTAATGGTTTATGTTATATTTCTTCATCATATCCGTAAAGACTTTGTTAAAATATTCCTTACCATCATCAGTTTGTAAATGTTTTACTATATGTCCCCCTCTTTTTAATATTCTTTCCATTGCTGCAGCAACGCTTTTACCTGTTTTATCTTTTAAAGGAGCTGCATCGGCAACTTTTGTAAAACAGTTTATAAATGTTAAAATGTAACGGAATCCTTTATTAAATCTGCTATAAGGTTGTACCTCTATCAAATCTGCTTGATACAAATCATTTACTCCTTTTAGGATAGTATTCCTCCTAGAAAAGTTTATTCTAGCTGGTTTGTGCAGCTCGTTAATAACCTCACTTTTAAGAGTCATCTTGGTATACAAAGCAACCTCTAACAGTATTCAATCATCACTGTTTAAACCTTGCAGTGTAATAATATTTAAATACAGCTTTTAACATATGCTACGCTTAAAATTGGGTCAAGGTCATTTAAAATCTAATAATTTTTTTTGCCCTTAAAAGGGCTTTTTTGCTATTCAATAATGCTGGTAAAAGACATTTCAATCATCTATTCTGTTGAGTGAGTAGTGTCCAAAAGGTAGCGTGTGCACTTTGTCTTCAAGAATGTGTCGTTTGTTATCGTTGGCTGTCAGAGCCTTCTTCCTTTCGGTTACGCTGCTTAACTGATGATTAAAACTTCGTATGGTGTTAAACGTTGCAATTACTTCTTCACCTTCAAAAAGACACTTCTTGTAGTTTTCAAACTGCAGTTTCTTTTTTAGAAATATTTTTTTAACACCTTTTGCTTTTTTGATAATATTACTTGTATCGCTAGTTTCTATTGCATATACTTTTGACATTAATGCCACGATTTCATGTATTGGTACACTGTTGGTCTCATCTTTAAACTTTCCTAGAACCTTTTTATTTATACCACCATCGTAAGTTGGGTGAGTGATAGGGTACTCGGAAAAATCAAAATCATTATTGTGGGGAAATGTTTTAAGGTCTTCATACATATCGATTGTTTTTTATCCAATATATAAATGCGTCGGTATCCATGTATGATATTCCGATTCTATCTCGACCATAAAAGCGGACCATTTTATTGTAGTGGAAATCGTACATGTGGGTCTTGGAAATGTCTAAGATGGACATACCTACATACAAAGGTCTGTCCATAACTATCTTTGCAGGGTTCATGGCAACAGCAACTAGATTTTGATTAATTATTATAGATGTTTTAAAATTTGGTTGCTTGACTAAATCTTCCAATTTTGATGCATCACAAATTAGCTTAACATTTTTATGTTTTCGCTTGTTTTCTAAGGTTTTTCCAAAAATCGAGTTATTCATTAGTTTAAAAAAGTCCTTTTGAAATTCGGATGTAGCAGCAGCTCTGCGTTTTGTATTTGACTCAATATAGGGTTTTAACCAGCATGATTGAGAAAATTGAATAGCTCTATGAATTTTTGTAATTCGAAGACCTAACTCTAATGCTTGTTGCACTATCCAAAAGTGGGCAACATATCTCTCTTTATGTTTAAGAGTCATCATTAATTTAGGGTGTTTACCTTCAGGAGGAACTTCTGACCTAGCGAGTAGAGGGAGATCGTAATGGTGGTCGTGTATTTGTTCGGGGTATTCAAAATCACACTCTAGGATGTATCCGATTTCACCAAGTTTTGGAATACTTGATATGTCCTTAAGAGTTTCAGGGTTCACCCATGCAAAATTACCGTGAGGTAGCGGGTTATTCATTGCCCACCCGTACAAATTGTTGGCATCAAAGTATCCTATATATAAAGAGTCTTTGTTACAATCATAATCAGGCACATGCTTGTTATTCGCCTTAACATGTCTTGTAACGCTTTGGGTCAATCCTCCTCTAACTCCAGATTCCACCATCAATACCATATCAATATCATTTAATAAATCCAGTTTGCATTTGGTCTCTTTTAACATAGCCTGCCAAGCTAAACCTGGAGAGGTGTATGAGTGTAATGGATCCAAACCGTATGCTTCCATACAAGTATTACGAAATTCCTCCATCACATCGCAGAGAAGTGTTACATCAAGCTTCACATAGAAGTCGCTGTAATCCCCTAAGGTCTTCATGCCTAGTTCTTTCCAAACCTTGCAGGCGTGTTGGTAATCTTCAAGAGTTATGCATTCTTCATTCAGTTTACTGTAAAATGATTCTATAGGTGGTAACGAGGTTTCTTCAAATCTTCTTAAGCTGTCTATGTAATCGTATGGGAAAACTCCTTTCCTTAGCACTAAATCCATCTTGTCAGCAGCTACAATCTTAGATGTTTCAATTAGATCTTCTTTCTTTAAGTTATCAACTAATTTGCTTAGGCTAGAAAGCATGAATCGTAGAGAGTCAACAAATCTCAATTTGATTTTATTTACTTTTTTAGAAAACTAATAAATTTTTCAATGCTGGTTGCTAGTACATCGATACTGCCATTATCTCTTCCCAACTGGGGAACTATAAAATGTGAATCATACCCGCTCAAATTATGAAGAATAACAGGTATAAAGCGAGGTAGTTTGTAATTAATGTTACATCGGTTGCATGCAGCTCCGCGGTACAAGCCTGTTAAGTGATCATGGTCGCGTACCTTGTTATTATTAGAGGAAAAACAACCATCACACAGGTAGCATTGTGTTGCAGAAGCGTGCTCTCTCATTTGAAGATCTGTTAGCGGGAGCATGGGTTTAATACGGGAGTACAATACCTCCACTTTGTTTGCAATATCATACAGTTTATCTACAAACAGTTCAGCAGCATTGTCGCCTCTGTACACTATAGGTATTGATGTTAAACCATAAAGCTGTAAATGGTTTTCACTCAATGTTGATTTTATTAAAATGCAGTATGAGTTTGGTTGATGAATTTGATATTTGGTTCGCCTAGTTGGATCTGCATTAGCGATATCCAAAGGAAGAAGTGAAGATTCGAAATCTGCATACACAACAATAGGTATTCGATACTGCTGACAAACTTTTGTAAATTCAACTTTGCAACGACTTGGAGGTGGTAAACATATTCGCGCGACTTCCTTCTGACTGCAAAGAAGTTGATGTTCTTGCAGCCATGTTGATCGATTTCCTCGCAGAGATCCTCTTGAGAAGCAGAAACATCTTTTACATACAGTTATTCGATGTTCGCCTTTCGACACTTGTCTAGCAACTAAAGCATTAAAATCCTTGATGTATACAAAATGAGAAACATCTCCATCTTTTATGAGAAGCAGATCGGTGTGATCAGTTCTTTCAAATTGTGCTAATTGGAGAGGGTATACATTATTTGAATTATCTAAGCCAAAAACATTTACAGATGTTGCAGGATTTTGTTTTTGAAACCTCTTAACATCTGATAAAGAAACAGGATACGTCATACCGTTAAAGTTGTACTTTTTTCTTAATTGATTGTATTTAGCGTTAGGTCTACAAATGTTTTTATCTTCTATAAACTTAACCAACATTGCATACCTAAAGCATTCATTATCCTCATTTTGTACATTTATGCATGCTTTAGTGTTAGAAATCTTTTCTGGAAGCTCTATGTAGCTACTACCTCTATCACCATACCCGTGTTTGTGCACTCTTATATCCAAGCCATCTATATGCAATAAACTCCAGCCAGATCCTCTTCCCTCATGTTCAATAAGTTTGGTTTTTAGTTCTTGACACAATCATCCACAACATCTTCCAGGTTTGTTGTTGCTATAATGGTTTGATTTTTAGTAATAAATCCTCTTGGCGATACTTCATTTGTGGTATTAGTAAATATAGCGTCTAGAATCAACCCAAATTTAACAAAGTTTAATCTTCGAAATTCTGTTGCTAATGTATCTATGATCAACATTTTTGTTTTGGATAAGAATTCTTCCAAATTGTAACTTTTAGAGTTCTTTATTTTAAAATGTCTTACCGCAGATCTTTGTAAAGCTTCTGCCAAAATCTCTACTTTCAGGTCTCGTGGTGGAGCATACATAATAACGCTTGCTCTAGCTGGAGGATGCTCTTCCTCTTCATTCTTGTGAAACAGCTCATGATGACACAATAGCAAAATTTCATCCTCAAATTGCTCACGACAAACACCGCAAACATGCATTGCACTTGTTTATTCGACTATGTCTGGAGCAGAAATGATTGTTAGCACCACTTGCAAGTTCTTATATACGCAAACCAACCAATCAGAATCCTGTTCTTACATACGCAAACCAACCAATCAGAAGCCTGTTCTTACATACGCAAACCAACCAATCAGAAGCCTGTTCTTATATATGCAGACCAACCAATCAGACATCTAGGTTACTAAACATATTGTTAAGCAATAACATTGTGTTATAAGTTTGATAGCTATGATTGTAATTTGACAACGTTTTCCTAAGGGGGGGGGGTTAAGGGTTTATAATTACTTGAACAAACACCTTTTTACAACTATCGTTAACCCAAGGGTTTTTCATATACACTTCGTGAAAGCGCTGAGTGAATCGATGGCATTCATTACCGTCGCCATCGTACTCTACTTCCATTGTAGGGTATTTTGCTTTCAGCACCCACAAGTCTTCTAAGAGAGGCTTCTTATCCTCGTATACATTCATTACACGAATAATAACGATGGTAGCAACCATTGAAACTAACAGGTAGTTAAAAATTACTAAATCTAAGATTTTTACCGCTTTATATAGAATATACATATGAGGAGGGTTTAAGTTCTTTTATTTTTTAGTGTACATATAGACAAACTAGATAAAGATTCAACAGCTTGTTTAACACAAAGAGCAGCAAGTAACGTGAAATTACAAGTCCAAAATGTAGGTCAAGGTCATCCAAATCTTATAAAAAAAAAAAAAAAATATATAATGTAAGGTTGTTTTATGAAGGTAGTAAGAGATAACGGTTAGCCAAAATATTATTATCCAGCACGGGCAATAAACCAATGCTGCATAACAAGCCTTCCGTTAGCTTTTACAATCTTCAAGTGTTGTAAATATGTTCTGATGCCTTAGATCCTCAACCGCACAATTGGGTACTATTGAATCTTAAGCATCAGTGTTTTGTATATGATAATCATATACATGTAGATGATTATAAAAAAATAAAAAAAGGTGTGCTGTTTGTATGTGTGCTCCACCAAAAAGAAAAAAATTATAATGTAAGGTTTTTTTATGAAGGTGGTAAGAGATAACGGTTAGCCGAAATATTATTCTCCAGCACGGGTAATAAACCGATGCTGAATAACAATACAACAAGCCTTCCGTTAGCTTTTACAATCTTCAAGTGTTGTAAAATATGTTCTGATGCCTTAGATCCTCAACCGCACAATTGGGTACTATTGAATCTTAAGCATCAGTGTTTGTATATGAATAATCATATACATGTAGATGTTTATAAAAAAAATAAAAAAAGGTGTGCTGTTTGTATGTGTGCTCCACCAGACTACTTAGATGCTAAACCAAAAACATGCAATATATCCAGACTACTTAGATGCTACACCAAAACATGCAATATATCTACTAAAGCAAGCATGCACTAACTATATATAAGTTAAGAGTAAAGAATAATGTAAGGCGCTGAAAAAGAAGACATAACAAATTAGTATATTAATACCCAAGAAGAAGCTGAAAGAGAAAACAACTGATTAGTATATTAATACACTATTATGACAGAGTGTTGGGTGGTTTGCAGGCCTCAGAACAACACTCTGCCGGAAAGACAGTAGGTAGGATGCACTTTGTTGGATGGTTTGCGGGCCTTAGAACAGCAAAGTGCAGGGATTGGGTTTTGGAAGGTAAGATTGAGGAAGGGTGAAGCGGTGCTGACGACCTCAGCGGTATTCTCGAGAAGACTCAAACATAAGGTGGCTTTTCAACAGACTGTTGGGTGGTTTTCGGGCCTCAGAACAACAATCTGTTGAGGATAGACAGTAAGGAAGGATAAGCCATTTGAGCCGGTTTGGTGTCCGTAAACAAATAACTTAAGGAAAAAGTCATTGAGCCGGTTTGGTGTCCGTAAACAAATGACTTAAGGAAAGGTAATAGGAGATAGATGTCTGAGCCAACTCTGGATTAGCTGCTATCCTGGAGCGAGCTGTGGACGGGCTGCGGTCCTGGGTGGGATGTCTGGGCCAACTCTGGATTAGCAGCTATCCTGGAGCGAGCTGTGGACAGGTTGCGGTCCTGGGTGGGCTTCGCAGGCTGTGAGGAAGAGGGAAGAAGCTGAAAGAGAAAAACAACTTATTAGTATATATTAATACACAATTATGACAGAGTGTTGGGTGGTTTGCAGGCCTCAGAACAACACTCTGTCGGAAAGACAGTAGGTAGGATGCACTTTGTTGGATGGTTTGCGGGCCTTAGAACAGCAAAGTGCAGGGATTGGGTTTTGGAAGGTAAGATTGAGGAAGGGTGAAGCGGTGCTCACGACCCCCAGCGGTATTCTCGAGAAGACTCAAACATAAGATGGTTTTTCAACAGACTGTTGGGTGGTTTTCGGGCCTCAGAACAACAATCTGTTGAGGATAGACAGTAAGCAAGGATAAGCCATTTGAGCCGGTTTGGTGTCCGTAAACAAATAACTTAAGGAAAAAGTCATTGAGCCGGTTTGGTGTCCGTACACAAATAACTTAAGGAAAGGTGATAGGAGAGAGATGTCTGAATCAACTCTGGATTGGCTGCTATCCTGAAGCAAGCTGTGGGCAGGCGGGCAGGCAGAGGTTCTGGAGTGGGCTGCTTGAAGAGGCGCTGATCTAGGAGATGTTGATCTGGCAGTGGAGCTTGAAGAAATGATACCGTCTTCAAGGTGTGCGCGTATATATAGAGCTCGCGAGAGTGGGGGGTCTCTTCTGATTGGTTGTTTGTAAGTAGGTCAAGGTCATTAATCAGTTAAAAATGTTAGGCCCTGAAAAGGGCCGTTTGGGTCCTGAAAAGGACCGTTTGATAGAATGGAAAGAAGGCTTAAGGAAGTAGGGTGTTAGAGGGAGCAAGTCTCCACTCTGATGTCCCCAAGCTGTTGCGAATAATATAGTGTCGCTTATTTAGATGTTCAGGGTTTATCAGTCCACGAGGTAACTTCAGTTTGTAGCGTTTACCACTACATACCAAGGCTACTTCGTGATCTGAAATACGCTGAACATAGAAATAGCGTTTCCCGGATTTAAGCCGGTTTATTCGCAGCCGCTTGAAGGGAGTTGCCGTTGCTGCAGGAGCCGTTCGCTTCGGCTTGTGTCTCGCACACAATACTCCTCCAAGAGCGCTTGGCTTTCCACATCTCTCACCTTTCTTACCCCCGCGCAGGAACAGGTGCGTGCAAGGAGGTCTTGGAGCTCTGCACGCCTTCTGGCACTCTCTGAAGGCTTTCAGTTTCCTCAAAGGCGGAGTGGGAGGTAGCGGAGACAGAAGAGACAGCGGAGAAAAAAGAGATGCAGTAGCTGGTAGAGGGCGGGCAGTAGTCGAAGGCGAAAGCAGTGGTATTGTGGGAGATGCAGCGGCTGGTAGAGGGTGGGCAGTACTCAAAGGCGAAGGTAGTGGTATTGTAAGAGATGCAGCGGTTGGTAGAGGGCGGGCAGTAGTCGAATGCGAAGGCAGTGGTATTGTAGCGACGGAGGCAGGAAAAAGTCTCGGTTGAGGCAGACAGATTTTAGTAGGGAAAAGCTGCTTGCCGGATCTTCCCAGCTTTTCTAAGTCTATGTCGGCCGCCTCTAGGGCCTGCTTCAGGATAGACCTCTGCGGACGGCTTCCCAGACGTAGTGGCAGGGTTGGCTTCCTCACGCTGGGGTCCATAGTAGAAGATGGTGTGGTAGATGCTGGTGCTATGGTAGATGCTGGTAAGCGAATGATTCCTGCAGGCTGCGATCCTAGTTTTCTCTATTCAGTGGGGGGCGTGGCTTTGCTGTGATTGGTTGTTGAGTTTTCTCCAATCGGGAAGGTGTAGGACTTACATAAATACAGACTTGTATCGTTGAAGGAATCATTGTTGTTCTAAGAGATCACTTTGGTGGGTTGGGTTAAAGACTGTGATGCGGATCCAGAGCTGAGAATATCTACAATTCGTAAGAGAGGAGGTCTCGTAAAATCTTATAAAAAGAAGGTACATGTTTTAGCTATAATTCACTTTCGAAAGTAGGTCAAGGACATAATAAAATTAAAAAAAAAAATCGAGTTTAATGTTGTTGAAGATTTCCCTTAATATACCTACTTTGATAGAACTATGTTAAAATGTGACAAAATGATCCTAATTAACAAATACGAGATTTTGGTCAGACCTACTGCAATACCGCAAAGTTCCGCTACTCACGATTCCTAAAACCCCTTTAATACATCTACTATGATAGAACTACGTTTAAGTCTAACAAAATGGTTCTAGTAACCAATACAGCAACTTTTATCCTAAAACTGGATTTTGAACCGACTTGCTCCAGTTACGTCATTTTACACTACTCACAAACATCAATTTTTTAAAAGTTAAAAAAAAAAAAAAAGCCTTTGGCCATTGGGGTTATTCCGTGTGTGTGTGTGTGTGTGTGTGTGTGTGTGTGTGTGTGTGTGTGTGTGTGTGTGTGTGTGTGTGTGTGTGTGTGTGTGTGTGTGTGTGTGTGTGTGTGTGTGTGTGTGTGTGTGTGTGTGTGTGTGTGTGTGTGTGTGTGTTTGTGTAATAATATAAAATTAGCTTTATGCACTAGCTACTAAAGCAAGATAAATCAAGCATGCACTAGATAACTAACAGTACAAGAAGAAAGATTAAGCATGCACTACATAACAGTAAAAGGAAGAGGGGAAGAGTTCTGAAAGAGAACACATGTTTCATTAGTAAATACACATAAATAATGACAGGGGTGCCTACTGCCGGGTGGTTTGGAGACCTCAGAACGACAGTAAGCAAGGATAAGCCATTTGAGCCGGTTTGGTGTCCGTAAACAAATGACTTAAGGAACGGTAATAGGAGATAGATGTTTGAGCCGGGGTGCCTACTGCCGGGTGGTTTGGAGACCTCAGAACGACAGTAAGCAAGGATAAGCCATTTGAGCCGGTTTGGTGTCCGTAAACAAATGACTTAAGGAACGGTAATAGGAGATAGATGTTTGAGCCAACTCTGGATTGGCTGCTATCCCGGGAGCGGACTGGAGTAGGCTGCTGTCCTTGGCCGAGCTGCTTGAAGAGGTCGGAGGCTTGCTAGAGCTATCTGCGGAGGCTGGGGTGGCTGGAGCTGCGTAGCACCGATGACCTGCTCCGGCAACGGAGCTTGAAGATGTGATGTTTGCTGTCCCTGTGTACAGGCTTGTAGGAGTGGGGAGCGTGTGAACGCGCGAGGCTCCCACCTGAGTTGAATGTCCGGTCAAGATGTCCAGACATCGGTTAAGGATGGCTCGTATTGTTTACACTCTGCAATAACACTTGTTGAGGATGGCTCGTATTGTTTATGCTCTGCAAACTTTATCTTTGAATAAGATTGTGCTCCTATGTTCAGCTTAAAGTTGTCGTATTGGTTTAGTACTATCATTTTTCCTATATTTAACCATAGTTCTATAACAGTAGGTGTAATAAAGGGTTTTTACAACACCGTTCGGGAAAAATGTTGTGATTATTTAGGTTTTTGCCTTTTGTTTTCTTACATTACCTATCACTCTTTAGGCTTCTATTTAAAATTGTTGTTTGTGAGTAGTGTAAAAATGAGGGTTTAAGAACAAGTATAATCAAAAACCCGTGTTAAGATAAAAGTTGTAGTATTTGTTTAGCACTATTATATTGCTATATTTTAACCATCGTTCTATAACAGTAGGTGTAATAAAGGGTTTCTACAACACCGTTCGGGAAAAATGTCGTGATTATTTAGGATTTTGCCTTTTGTTTTCTTACATTACGTATCACTCTTTAGGCTTCTATTTAAAATTGTTGTTTGTGAGTAGTGTAAAAGTGAGGGTTTAAGAACAAGTTGAATCAAAAACCCGTGTTAAGTTAAAAGTTGTAGTATTTGTTTAGCACTATCATATTGCTATATTTTAACCATCGTTCTATAACAGTAGGTGTATTAAAGGGGTTCGGTAACATCGTTAGGAAAAAACTTGGTGAACTTTTTAGGTTTTACCTCTTACATTACGTTTCACACTTTAGCTCTGTATTTACTCGTAGATTTCTGTTTGTGAGTAGTGTAAAAATGAAGGTTTTAAATTAAGTTGGATCGAAATCCCGCGTTAAGACTGATGTTGAAGCATTTATAGTCTATATGACGGGGATTTTAGACTTTAGACGAAATTTACCACGCTAGGAGGATTCATGCAACCCCCACCACATGATGTTACCCCCACCATGAATTTCCTCTTATATATTACAGTTCGCTGCTTTCTAACATCACTTGCACGCCAGCAGTCGAAGCAATCACATTCAATATGAACACAAATATGGAGCTGGTGTTGCTTAACGTCAGGTTGGCAAAATCTTCTTGGAGTTCTGAGGCGCTGGAAAAGTTGAACGCTATGGGTGCAATAGCGCAGAGTATTGAGAGTACTAAGTTTCGAATGAATTGTACTGAATCCAAAGTTACAAAGTACGGTCAACATTTCACTCACTGCATGTGGTCAAACCCTGAGGCAACTTTCGGGCCTATTTATTGCATTTGTAGCGATGTGTTACATCGCGAAGACGACTTCCTTAAGTTACTAGACCGCATCGGAGCTGACGAGTGTGGGGAGGAGTTGTACAATGCAGTACTGAGGCAGATGATGGGGAGTGAAGAAGTTGCAAGCTCTACAGCGGACTTCAGGGTTGATGTACACAAAGACGACTCAGACAAGGAGAACACATCACCCAGATCCTGAGCCAGCACTAAGTAGTTTGTTACTGTAGGTTTAGTCTGTAAGATGAACATATTGTAAAAATTTGTAATATTTTAAATAAAGTAAAAGAAAAAGGCTTCTTGGACAGAACAGTCGTTCTGTCCAAGAAGCCTTTTTCAAAAAACACAAATGACCTTGACCCACAAATTATCCCTGTGACGTACTAACCTACGTCACCATGACGTCATTGTGACGTCACCGTGACGTCACAAAACTCACCTGTCAAACCATTTGATTTATGTGAGCCAGCACCGGCAAATTACACTACTTTTGTTTAACCCTCATTTTTCAACAGACTTAGTGATTGAACGTACAGAAATCAGATAAAGACAGTAAAGTATATTTGGATTAGGAGGGATATATTTGGTAATATTGTAATAAGTACAATATTTAATCGGTAACTCTTCTAAGGAACAATTTCCGTATATTTTATAAGTTTATTTATAAACAAATAATGTTCACAGTCTAGTTTCCAATAATACTTACTAACATTATTTCACTTGTAAAACGACCAGAGGGAAAGATCTGTTAGTGCGGGTGTTGTTGACTTTATGATTTGTAATAGACAAATCAAAGGCTCATAAAATCGACGATGTAGCGTTGGTAGAAATTGCGCAGTAACTTTTCCAATATTAGGCTGATTCATATATCAAATATTAGAGTCCACTCTGTCCCGTACAGTTCCCGATCTGTATTTCATTTACCTTAACAGTGACGCCTTTGCAATATAAATCCAAAATACAATATAATGGAAATCATATGAAACGATCCATAGTGCCATTTGACTGAAAAAGCTTTGAATATTTTCTTTTATGGACTTAAAAATAATAATCAAGATTGTAATATCCATTATGGAACCCCTATAAAAAAGTTGTCAGTAGCGTATATTTTCTTTTACGTATTCAAAATGGACGTAAGTGGAATTGAGGGGAGAATATATCTTTTATGGTACCCATATAACATAGTTATTATTAATTTGTCAGTAGCGTATATTAGCTTTTACGCATTCAAAATGGACGTATGTGGAATTGAGGGGAGAATATAATATCTTTTATGGTACCCATATAACATAGTTATTATTAATTTGTCAGTAGCGTATATTAGCTTTTACGCATTCAAAATGGACGTATGTGGAATTGAGGGGAGAATATAATATCTTTTATGGTACCCATATAACATAGTTATTATTAAGTTGTCAGTAGCGTATATTAGTTTTTACGTATTCAAAATGGACGTAAGTGGAATTGAGGGGAGAATATAATATCTTTTATGGTACCCATATAACATAGTTATTATTAAGTTGTCAGTAGCGTATATTAGCTTTTACGTATTCAAAATGGACATAAGTGGAATTGAGGGGAGAATATAATATCTTTTATGGTACCCATAAAACATAGTTATTATTAAGTTGTCAGTAGCGTATATTAGCTTTTACGTATTCAAAATGGACATAAGTGGAATTGAGGGGAGAATATAATATCTTTTATGGTACCCATATAACATAGTTATTTTTAAGTTGTCAGTAGCGTATATTAGCTTTTACGTATTCAAAATGGACGTAAGTGGAATTGAGGGGAGAATATAATATCTTTTATGGTACCCATAAAACATAGTTATTATTAAGTTGTCAGTAGCGTATATTAGCTTTTACGCATTCAAAATGGACGTATGTGGAATTGAGGGGAGAATATAATATCTTTTATGGTACCCATATAACATAGTTATTATGCATGGATATTTTCATTTAAGAGGCTGTCGGCCATGTTGGTTTTAATCCCGTAAGAATAATGTTATTTGCGTATCCATATTTTTTCTTTTTTTACTGACCAACTGTTGTGTATCAGGTGTTAGTTTAAACATTATAATAATATTACGCATTGGGTTTGCTTGTCATATCTTGAATACATACGCCCAGTTTTAAAAAATGGTGAAAATAAAAACTTCAAACTAAATATTTGTTTTATATGCGTTCTATAAAATTAATTAGGAATTCGCGAAACAATTCCAACGCACAATATCATTCTTGATCAAATGCAATTTATTTGGAAAACATTATCTTAAAAATAATTTTTTAGTTTGGATACGCGTGATCGTATATCCGGTACGATAATAACATTGACCTTATGGGACTGAAACCAATATGGCCGACAACCTCCGACAGCCTCTGCAGACTCTTAAGTAGTAAAATGAACAGCTTGCTTAATTTAACCCTTAACTACTATCCTGGGGTCATTTTGACCCCAGAGTGTATTTATTTTTATTTTATATCTTTTGTACTAGTAGGATTTTGCTATCTCTTTATTTAATCTATTTTCAGCTAATGAGACATACGGTGCATGTGTTGATTTCTTGTTCGGCCACTCCATGTCTGGCTGGGAAGCTTCTGGGGTCAGTTTTGACCCCACGATAGTACTTACGTTAGTCAAAATAAGCATAGGCATAGTAGTTAGAGGTTAGATACATAACTATTGTGCTGTAGACTTAGGCAATGTTAAAAAACGTAAATCAGGTGGACGTTTTGAACATTGGATCTAGAGTTACCATTTTTTACAGTTTACGTGATAACGCTGTAACCGTTCAAGTGACTCCTGGCATAGACCGTTGTCATAGACCGAGTTCGTTGACGCCAATCTTTCGATCGGTCATATTTTAAGAGTGTATGGAAGAAGAACAGTAACCAATCCGTCACCGTGGTACAGAACCAGATGTCGCCCATCCAGGCGAAGTACCGTACAAGCAGCTGTTCCAAGTGAGGTCAGTAATCCGACACCCCTTTGTTGCCGGCACGACGTCTCACCCCCACCACTGTGTGCGTGTGGTTCTTAGACGTATAAACTTAGTTTATACATAGATGGTGTAGTTTCACAAACGAACTAATGGTCAGATGGAGAAACCAATATTTGTACAGCCTAAAGTCAGGATATATCGACCTTTGGATACAGGGAGTGGGGGGGGGGGGTGAAGATTGTTTTAGCGATTTTGTTGTTTGTTTAGGTCCATTAGCTAATTTGAATTCTCTAAAGGTTAACATTGGATAATATTTCAATCAAGCATTACGCTAAGTTTCAAAATAATTTAATCAAAACACCTGTTTTAGTTATTATAAAATAGTGCTTATTATGAAAGTAAGATGTTTCATTTTCGTCTTTTATACACAATAAGGTAAAAAATGTATACGTTTTTAAGCATTTGTTAGAAAAATATGTTTCCCTAATATTTGACTGGAAATAGCCTTTTTTCGTTAGTATAAAAATCAAAAAAATATACTATAAATAATATCCAATTATTAAATAAATTTAAGTTAATTTTGTAAATGTAAGTATGTATAATAAAGTATGAAAGAAAAATTCAATAATGTTGTTTTAAAATATTACAAATATACTATTGATAACTTTGTAACGATATTGAAATGTAACCTTTAAAAAATATCAAACATTTAAAGTTGAATAAAAACGATTTGACACATACAACTGTAATAGCTGTTGTCAGATATAACAGTGAATAACTTGTCAACTAGCTGTCATTAACTTTATGACTGACAGACTTGATGTCACACATATCACCTGATTGACCATGCTATTTAAGCTAATTTTAGTTTACAGTCTATTACAAAACAAAATTAATTAAAAATACTAAATAATAACCAATGAATGGGTAAATTGTTTTTCCTTGCAGGAAATGCTCGTGAATTTATCAATGTTTCTTAATAAATATATTAAACATGTCAGCTAATAGAATAAATGTTTATAGAACTCAAATTAAGAACATCACTTTTCTCCAAAACCCACATTATATAATATAGTATTATATAGTATATTATATAATGCTAAACAATTATATATGTCAGCACCAACATCCAAAAAAGAACTAAAATGTAAAAAACACAAGAACCCTCCGATTTGTTCTTATATAGTGTGCAATGCGTGTAGTTTTGTATAAAATATTTATGATTGTTCTCCTTAGTTAAAATATAAAACTTGTTTTGAATGAGATTGCTTATTAACAGTAAAGGAAAACACTGATGTGGCAACACCGCTTAGTGTAAAAGGAGAATCGCCCATCGAGAGCCACACGTACCCCATCGAGAGCCACACGTACCCCATCGAGAGCCACACGTACCCCATCGAGAGCCACACGTACAAACTTGTGTAACGTCTCCAATTGTTTTCCCTACAAAAAATCCACAATTTCTGTTTCCACTTACCCAAGTCTGACAGATTGGAGTGGTTTATTATTTACACTACTTGCCAGTTTGGATGTGGGCGTAGTGTGTTGTGGTATTTTTTTAAATTAATTTCGAATTTTGATAATTTTGTATTTTTAACTAGCTGCTTGTCCAGAGTTGTTCCGTTGTGCCTAAGTGCACGCACAATTGTAATCACGTTCGTAAAAAAAATAATGTGTTAGAACATTAATTGTTTTTATTTTGTTGTTTTTTCATATTATATTTGTTTATTTATGTGATCTTAAGAACTTTAGAACTATTTGCTGTGTTTATTTATCTCATTTGACGAAATTTCGATTTGATTTTGAAAAAAACTTGAAAATAATAAAATTGCTTATTATCATTATTGATGGTAAATCAATTTAAATAATCATTTTTGTAGATTTGGGTTCACTTTATTAACACGCCATTGTATGGCCTATTTATTATTTTAATTCAGTGATAGTTGTTACCGAGTATTGTCATTGAATATGGTTTTTTTTACTTTCCATTGATTGGTTTAGTAGTCCTGTAACGCAACTACTCAGGGACAACGCTCTGGAGATTTTAGGCGACACTTTATATTCTATAATCGGCCCTCTTAATACTAACACAGCGCCCGCTCAATGGTTGCCATTGACGTGGACACTACTAGATGGGGTAGTCTACGTTGGGTCGTAGTCAGGTTCCGGTTGTTGACTTAGGAAAAGAACTGAATATCAGGCTCGTAAGCTAGCTGAAAATCAGACCAATACTGCGTGGTTCGGATTCCACGTAAATCTATAAGTCTCTTAGTTTCTCTGGCTATTGGACTAGTAATAAATGGTTCGTTCTAAGGATCAGTCGGTCTTAGTTAGTTTTCTCTACGATCGGCTTCGTAATAATGAATAATACATGAACATGATTGTGGATTAAATATGGAATTGAGCACGAAGGCCAATCAATGCAGGACGCAGAATCAGTCATGTGGTCTAGTGGGAATAAATTGAGCACTACTAGAAGCAGGGGCGTTTAATTAAAAAATTTCCTAAAGAGGTATTTTTTATATTCAAACAAACAACCAGTAGTTCAGTGAACAGTAGACGCAATTTCGAATGATAAATAACTATATACTATTCAGCGAGAGTTGCGAGCGACACTCCGCGTAGACTGTCCCTATCCAAATGGTTATGGCCAATAGGAAAAGAGTGTTCATGTGGACGCTTCATTTACAGCAAGACTAATTCATTGGCATCTACATTCCCCAGTCAGTTAGTTTGCTCATACACTGAGTGTTGTATAGTTAACCCGTGAACGCCTGTGAATCGGCATAGCACCTACGTCACACCAGCGGTGGGCGGAGCTTTACTCCCAACTCTCCATGAATAGTGTATATCCCAGTTATTGCCTATTCACAAAGTGGTGTGGCGTTTCCTTGTTCATGACCGCCATTTTCAATTTAGTTACATTAAAGAAAAGTATATAATTCTGAATATGATTGTTCTTATTATTGTTGCTTTTCTATAGCGTGTCTACATGTAAATTTCATGACGATCAATTAAAGTGTTCATGTGTTATTGATTGACAAACAAACATCTACATAGATTTTTAAACAAATTGGTCGCTTCGTTTTGTCTAAAATGACATACAGGATATTCTACATTTTCACCCCTTTAACCTGCATGGTTGGGTGTGCTTGTGGACCCAACGTCGTTCAATAGATCTACACCCCTCATAAGACACACTGTTAACACTTTGAGGTTAGGAATAGTGAAAATCGGCGGATCAAAGGTGGTTGGTAACTGGTCAAAGTGCTTTTGATTACGACCTACCCTTCCCTTCCCCCTCAGCAAACACTTTATTGGACAACTCACTTATCATCCCTTCATCGCTAAGTCTTCTGTACGGTTTCCTTCATCTGAATTTTGACCAACAGTTTTTAGCAAGCAAATTTTTGTTTACATCTTATCTTTAAAATTGGCTTTGTTTGGTGTTTTTGTTGTAAATGCTATTGTGCGCCGGGCGGGTGTTGCAAACTATCCCTGTAACGTTACGTGTAATGTTTATGTAATATTATTTTAGCAGAGCTGAGACCCATCCCCCCTACCAAAACTGGAAAGCGTGCCAACTGGGGGGATGGCTCAAAACAAGTCAAGCGATGGGATCACGGGTGGCAGTTGGAGGGTCAAAATAAAACTCGGCAGCTGAGCAAAACTAATTTATTTCCAAGTCAAAAATGCAAAACTGGCAGGCAGAAGGCCACAATATCGATTGCACTTAAATAAATAACAAGAAACACTAAAATTAACAAGATAATGACAAAAGCTACAGAAACAACGAACGCTACAAATACCAAAATTAACAATTACAGCTACATGGCCTATCTGCAGCAAAGCCTGAGACACCCAAAACGTAAGACAAATTTATTAACAACTTAAGTGAAAAATTTAGAAAAATTTTGACTACACCCAAATAAACCCGGCAATTTAGCCCACATCCCATAATTCCACCGAGGCCAGGGAGTAAGCCGGAATCCCTGGGCAGCTCCGAATAGGAAGTTAAGTAAAAGTACAATAATCCCCTTTTGGTGAAAGTTTAAAAATTAAACAATTTAAAAAAAATATATAACCCGGTACCGTTCTAGTAAAAAGTCACTTCAAGACATCCAGAATACAATTAACAAAAAATATAAATAACAATCACTAGGCCTAAACATATAAATAAATAACATAACTTAACCATAGGGACCTAACAAATATAAAATCTAAAAATCTAACAACAAATAAAACTAACTAAATAAATAACAATAAATATTAACATAAGTTTTTTTTCTTTTCTTTTTTCTTAAATTTGAGATATCTATATCAATGTCCCCATGGCTGTTTCATAGAATCACTGTTCAAGTTTTAGGCCTAGGCCACATTAAATTGTTCCACAAACATTTCTTTTTTTTTATTTCACTTAGTATCAACCCCCAGCTCAGCCGCCGGGAAAACAAGATGGAACGCACTGACCTGAGGACAGAAGACTCCTACCCAAGGATGTAGGTGGGGCCGCAGGATCGTAAATGGCCTCTATACATGGTCGTCAGGCCAGGCTGGCAGAGTAGATGGTCGACCATCCCCGGACGGCAGGGTGAGGGAAAACGTCCCACTCAAGGACCCTGGACTGCAAGGCCAAACCACAGTACATTAAAAACAGTACAGCCCAAAACCGAAAATACTACACATAACAACTAATAAACATGAAATGGCAAAACAAAAAAAGAACAGACAAAATGGTACAGGATTGGAGCATACTAGAAAATAAAAGATCCATTTTTAGGCTATGAATAATTATGTTGGAAAATCAGATTTAAAACAAATTACAACTTAACAAATTACCAAAGAATTACGTATATGGAACTGAAAAACTAGGCTGTGATACAGAAGCAATAGGTTATAAAATGAAAATCAAACTAAACAGATAGGCTAGGCTATTGTCAAAGAACAAACAAAAGAATAGTAAATCGTTAACTCCAACTGAAAAGGCTCAATAAACATTATACAGAACTACAATTGAGTATAAAACAAGATAATAATAAAGCAATTAATGGTAAAATGGTAACATTGAGCACGTGGCTCGAACCTAGGTTAACAAATATCTAGACAAAGAATAAAAATTTAACAATGCCCTGAAAATGACAAATAAACCAGAATATTATTATTCAAACAAAGAATTTTCACCAAAAGGGTGATTAGATATTAGAAATTACAAAATGAACACTTACGTTTAAGGAGTCTCTAGCCGGACATGTTTTTACTCGAGGTGGAGAACAAATCAAATGACGGCCAACCTGACGGACCAGAGCTGGAACAAGGAACGAACGAGTCCAACGGCCACCAAAGTAAGCAAATCGCCGGGCACGAGCGGTCTCAGGCAGCCCGGCAGACCACGACGAAAGTAACGAAACGTACCGGTCAAACGACCTGATACAGAGCTCAGTCCTAGAACTGTAATACGTATTTAGCTTTTCTTTTATTGTTGTGCATTTGCATTTGTTGTATTGTTCAGGTTAAGTGGAAGAAGGGTATGAAATGAAAAACGTCTTCGCCTGATTAAATGAAGACGTGCTTCATTTCATTTCCTTGTGCATTATCGAAAATAAATAAATATTGCTATTATTATTTATTAAATTGTTATTTTTGTAACTATTTATATCTGATGATTAGATGATTAAAAATGATTAGATTCTCCCGATCTGTCGAGGTAATTCAAATCGCTTTAGCGGTTCAATATGTGGATTTTGAAATCGTACATACTTGTTTAATATTTGGATACCTTGTGATGTAATAAAATTACAAATTGAATTAAGTTTTCGTTTCATAACAGTGGTAGTTTAAATGTTTTTGGTATAAATAACTCAAAAGAGTTAACATTTTGAAAATGTTGTCAAGTTTAGAAACCTTTTGCAAAGTGTAGCCAAACATAAAAAAACAAACTGATAAAAAAAAGTTCATTATTGACATTTATGAAAACGATTTCAACTTATAGAGAATAGTATATTTCAATCTTTAACGATTTTTCTCATAATTCTGAATGAGTAATAATATTTTAAACCTACACTGTTTAAATATGATTTATGTGTCTGAGATTGAAAAGTAATTATATATTTTATCAATAGTAAATTTAACGTAGAAAAATTTCGTATCCAATTGAAATGCTTTAACTATATTTTGTAATACAAAAATAGATAAAATGATATGTGACACCGAACGTTTAAAGAAACTACATTTATTTTTCAAACCGGGTGAGATATTATTGTTTCTTCAGTTACGGAGCTGTACGTTTTAAGTCGAGGGTCGACACTCTTTGTGAGTGGGGACCACTCATAGGGGTAGTGTTTTAGTTTTTTTCTTATTTCTTTCATTTCGTATCCTTAGCTCTGGTGGCTGCTTTATTGTAAATGTAATGTTTAATTTTGCAGCCAAGATATTTGTAATCTAAAATGTGCAGAGTAAACTAACTTTAAACTACGTTTTTTCTGTAATTTGTCTAATAAAAACACACATAGGCCTATTAAAAATGTCAGTGTATCTTTTGGACTCGCCTATACCAATTTAATTACTTGCCTTGATTGGCTTTTGTTTATTAGAACAATATCTTTTATAAACAAGTAAACTTTTAAGGTGCATTTATAATGTTCTGCGTCAATTTACATCACATCGCTTAGTTTGTGAGGAAAACGCCCCTATGGTGATTTGTTCTAGATTTAGTGATTTAAATGTATTACATTTATAGATAGTTTTATATTTTATATAAGTATTATATTTTATATAAGATGATATTATTTATTATTCATTAGTAAGACGCCGATCGTCAAGACTTGATCGAACGAGTGGAGATGAATGAGTTTAGTCATTATTACTAACTAAGGTCAACTGTTCCTCAGAAAGAGATATTAATTAATAGCCCAATAGCTAGGGACACTAGGTAACGTACAGCTTTACGTGGAATCCGAACCACGTAGTATTGGTCTGATTTTTCAGCTAACTGACAAGCCTGACATTCAGTTCTCTTCCCTACAAAACATCTGAACCTTGAGGACTATCCAATATAGACACACCAGACTTCTCAATGGCAACCGTTGAGCGGACGCCAATGTTTTTTTTATGTTTTTTCAGTAAATGACATGATTCAGATAATATTATCCTTAGCTCTACAAACAATTTATTTATTTATTTGTTTTTAACAAGTGCAGATTGTCTTAACCTCTAAAATCAAATTGTGACCGAATTGGAGTACAACTTTTCAACATTCTACCAATTAACATACAAATATGATTCTGAAATGTTTCAAGAAAAATATTTACAAGATTTTATTGGATATGGAACTTAATTCAGTAGAAGAATTTACTGAAAAATTAAAATATTGAATTTAATATTTCTCTAAGAATCAATTTACAGAAAATGATACAAATATATTTATTTTAAAAATTATATTGATATATTTACCTTAAATTCAATATAAATTACATAATACATTGTTTTATATATATATATATGCAATTTCTGCAATTTATTTTTACAGAGACAATAACATTTGTTAATTTATTCACAAATTGTTGTACCAAATAAACTGTCTCTTATTTAATCCAGTTTGCATGGTTTCAAAGTAGGTACATTTAGTTTTCCTAGCAACTTCCAACCAAGAACGTGGTCACAAAGTTTATTTCCCTCATTGCAATAAGATGACGAGACATATATACATAACTAGCCGAGTACCCGTGCTTTGCTACGGTTATTTACTTAATTACTTAGCGGTAAGTTAATTGAAAATAAAAGAAAGGTAAGAATTAATAAGAAATTTAAAATAATATTTTAAACTGAATCCAACAGGAGTAGTAGTATAGGAAAGCACGGAAGCGGTCTGTAACAGAACAGCAACTGGACTGAACAAACCACACTGTGTGCAAGAATGTCTGTTCTCTGAGGGAGGGACGTGTGTTATCAGTATTGTACCTTTAGACTAAACCCAGAAATTCATGACCGAGTCTGACATCAATTTTATGCATCACACCCTCTTTAACTGTTAGTTTTATATAAGTAAAAAACAGCTAACTAAACAACCTTCGTTAAATTTAGATCAGTAGCTACTCAAGTGACTACAAAAGTCGTTATATAAAAATTTAATATAGATAGATATACGTGCAACGGTTCAATATCCTAGGTCCTATCATTGTAGACATAAAGTTATTATAGTTGGTAGAATTAGTAAAGAAATAATATATTATTTTATCCTGGTAACGTTATCTTATTCCTAAAACTAAAACACTAAGAAAAAACCGGCTATAAAAATTAATTAAATTAGTCAAATACAGCACTTATGGCCGACATATTGCTTTTCATATTTATTTTAAAATATTGTTTTTGGACTGTTCTGGCGCTAAAGCTGTTGAAAGTTGTTGAAAACTACATTCTTTACCATAATACTATGTGTTAAAAAAGTTAAACCAACTAATTATTAGAGAAATATTTGCCAAAAACAGCGTGATTTCTCCACTGTTTGATCAAATTTTGGAAGTTTGTGCTTTTTTAAGCCAAACGGTGAGATATATGAAATAGGCAAGAGACCAAAGTTGTAGATAATCTAATTCCAGACTAACGATTTTCTGTCAAATTTTAAATTCGATGAACGGTTAAGCCAGTAGAGCCAAAAAACTGGATCGACTACACTACGCTTTTGGGGCTTTTTGGCACCCCCAAAACCCCCCTTATAGTTGGAATTTCCCAAAATCCTTTCTATTGCACGCATTCAGTATACAAGGAATATTGTGTAAAATTTTCAGCTTCCTAGGTATTACCGTTTGGGCTGTAGAACGATCAGTGAGTGAGTCAGTCAGTGAGTGGTATTTGGCTTATATATATATACTGTAGATATATTCTTGTTTCAACAGTACACAGCATACACTTACCAGATAACAAGGTTCATCCCTGGGGGATACGTTAAACCCCCCTCCCCCGGTGGGGAGGAGGGTGAAGGACAAGTGGTTTTACACAGGTAAAACTGAACCAAACTGCACACATGTACTTTGTTAATTGTTTAATTGTACGTGTTTGTCGCACTTTTGTATTTATAGTTATTGTCAGTGAGGGGTGAGAGTAAGCCGTGGCAGCTTGATGTGATAACGTCGGTTTTTACCTCTGTAACAGTTTTTTTTTTTTTTAATAAGTGACTAGTGATTAAACTGAAACAGTTAACATTGATAATGATTTTTGGGCCTCGGACATCGTTTGGCATAGTCGTTTACACAGGGAAGTTTTTATTCAATAAAAACCCTATTTAGAATTTTTTAAAAATATTACGTTGGGATTATAGATTTGAAAGTGAAGCGTGGTTAGGTACGAAACGCCAATTATAAATACAGTATATTAATCTAAAAGTCATCTAAATTCATTTATCAAAGAATAGACCAAGGGCTGTTTTAAGCATCAATAAAATTTGAAAAAGGACAGAACAAAACTATTATTTACCATAAACAGAGGTTAAACTAGTGAGAAAAAACAAAGTATCTCGGTAACCGTGAGTTATTTAACCGGTTTTTACTTTGCCAAACTTTGGTCGTACTGAAGTAGGTTAACAAATGGGTAATAACAGTGTGAAAATTGTACTGTTTTATCTACGTAATGAAATGTTGAGACGTGTATGTACCTATGATGCACTGTAGAATTCAGGAACATGGCCTGGCGACGGAAACGACATACCAAATATACAAGGATGGGAGGACGTAATGGGCGATTGGGTGGTTCAAAACCAGCGAACGTATATGGGTGGGTGGGTGGGTCAATACCAGCGTACGTATATGGGTGGATGGGTCAATACCAGCGTACGGGTTGAATATCTGTACAGGATACGATTACAGAATATGGTATTTTATTTATGAAACATGTAATTTATACGGAATAATAAAATAGATAGTTCAGTTAACCTTGCATTAAATAAAAAACGTCGTCTACATTATTCTTCTTTTTGCGCAAAATGCCAGGAAACTTTTTTATAATTAATTCCCTGTCTACCCTTGTCAAGAATGGCGGGTCGATGGTGGCAAACTCGTGACTGAGGTCAACTTAGGAAATTCGCCAGAATCTGAATCTTTGGTTAAATTACAATTTGGACTGAATTAAATGTATATATTTCTATATTTCTGAGATAACATACGTTTTTAATGTGGTATAAAGTATCGATTATAGTTTTATTATTATTATTATTTTGTATAATTTTAATATAGTCCAAAGGGAAAAAGAGTTATGACCTCTTTAAATAATATAATTATAGGACATTTTGTATGCTGAAAAAAGTTAAAGGCAGACATATTCATTGTGTCTTATAACAAACTTTTCGTACATAATAATTCAAATGTGATATTGTTAAATGCTTTAATCAAATTGTGCATTTAAAGTGATATATTTGAAAAATGAATTCGAATAAAATAAAATATAGTTAAAACAGAGACATAAAGAGGATCATGTTGTAGGCACTGGCTTTGTGTCTCACTTCTAGACACGTCTCAAATAAGTAATAAACTCCGTCCATTCCAGCTCAGCTTTCAAAGAACCATTGCACTTCGCGAGATTTGAACACACGTGTGTATTAAGGGATGGCTTCATTTGCGTATATCTGGTTGCAAAAAAGCTTTTGTTTGAACGAACAATTAAATATTTTACACGGCAGAAAAGGATTGCTGGACACTTTCATCATTTCGTGATAACCCCCTACACGACGACGTTTCAACTTGGAAGGGTAAAGTTTTAAAATCCTAGTACTTATAAATTAACATCTTTAAAATCTATCGGAATATATTAACAATCCCCTTATACCCTTTCAAACATTCAATATGTCCGTTCAAATATACATAGAATATAATGACCACCAATTCACATTTCTTTGTAAGTGGGGGGATGGGGGTGTACAATAAATGTAATCTTTTACGATAGCAGTTGTGTTTACTTATTTTTATGACTCGTTAATAGACGTACAAGAAATAAAATTTAGTAAAATAAAAATGAGTTTTTAGTTTTTTATTAAAATATAGTACAATTGCATATTTACACAACTTTTTATTCTATAGGTATTATTTTACAAATTATTACCTTTAACAAGTTATTATTCTCATTACTTAACTATAGGTATGTAATTGATTCACAAACATTGCCAACTGCTTTATAATTCCTTTTATAGATCTAACCTTAAATTATTTTTAATTTTTAGCATCATATTTTTGTGTATTCATCCTTGTAAATAACACCTATGAATTGTAAAAAACAATGAATTGATAACATCTGTCAATATTCTGTTTTATGTTTTTGCAAGTTCGTTACACCATTGGAATTATTTATCAATTTATGTGAGCCTACAAATTAACTGTCGCATATAGTGAATAGTAATTTTAACTCTACGTATTTGTAAATTTATTGAATAGAGTGACAAGGAAGTTAATTCGGTTCGCTGGTTTGGCTTGTCGCTGAATGAGTCATCCGCTTCTATCTCCAGCGTAGCGTATCAGTGTACCTCATATACAACAGCCACTGTATGCGTCGTGTTAGATTGTATGTAAGGTGAAAAGATTAAACCACAATAATTCCAGATTGCTCATAGTATAGGGATAACAGCGTGTTGTTTACCTGGAGCGGGAACTGTACGGAGTGGAAACCTTCCCCAAATCGTGCCTGGAAGGACCAAGATCCATCTTCCTGAACCATCTCGACAGATCCAGAACTTTCTAGATTAGCGCTGAGTTGCCTTTTATAAAGGCACACTTCAGCCGACGAGTCAGTCAGTTAGTGGCAGTGTGAATCTATGGTCTTCTGTCTGAAGTGGAAGTGACGTCTAGTGCCTGCGCATAAAGTGACAGTACATGAACAGTGAAAGATGTTTAATTAACATTACTTAAGTGTGATAAATGATACTGGGTACTACAATAACAGTATTATTTGAACAATAACAAAACAACTTTCAGATAGTTTCGGTATTGTGTCGGCAACCTGGGTTAGGTTAGCTTACCCATGTTTTAACATGTGCTATAGTATCGTTTAATAATATTTATCGTATAATACTGAATCGTTACAAAAAGTTGTATCATTATACTTAGCTACTTCAGAATTAATTCCATAATTCCTAACATTTGACCAACAATATCCCAACTTAACCGAATAAATCGTATCACTGGCATGGCTTTTATCCGCTTTTGTACAACGCAATATCCGGTATGTCGCAAGTGAATGTCACCTCCAGGATCTTGGGGGAGGGGGGAACACCGGGAAGTGGAAGACAACGGTGTAATTACTTCTTCAAACAGAATAAACATTTTGTTACTCGACCGAGGAAATTAGCTGGGATCACAAAAACTTTAATGTCGTATCTCTACTCATACTGTTCATGACTATAATGTTACTATGGTAGACGACTCGTGTAAGTTACACACTTGCACAACGTGCTTTCTAAACTGAACTTTAAGTACCGCCCGTATTTGAGCCAAAATGTACTTCTATAGCAACTTCAAATATTAGTTAGCCGAAGATATATCCAATAAAACCCAAGCTGAAATAGTCTTATCTTAATTTGATTATTTTTGCTTTAATTTATGGCCGCCATGTTCAATTACCACTAAACCTACTGTTATTGGGCCGGGTTGAAAGTGACCTACCACATATTCAACGAATGTAGGGGTTCCAATGGCGGAGGGGAAGTGTTCCACCACTCCGTCTCTAGTTGGCGTGAGTGGCATTGTTGGGAGTGGGGACAACGGTCACAATCTTCTTACTGCGTCCATGATGACGAATTGTTAAAGTGGTGGTACAGAGGCATGTCGGTTCAGTGGTGAGAGATAACTAATTTTCTATCTCACTTCAATGACTATCTGTATCTCTCTCTCACAGGTTCTTTAATTAGGTCGCAATCAAAGAGGCGGCCGAACTATAGTGAGGGTTGTTGGTGTGGTTTTTAATGTTTCGCTCATCAATATTCGTTTACTATAGAGAATAAAGTATTTCGCATTATAAATTATTAGAGCTTTTTTTTATTTGTTTAAATAATTTACATAAACTGTATAGTTATGTAAATGTATGTATGTATAGACTGTATAGTTATAAACAGTCTATAATTTAAATACATATTGTCACCGATTAGACTTTATTAGCAAGCAAGTAAACAGTTGGCATTTATGAAAATATGTGGATTGTTTTATTAATAGTAGAAACACAATAATTATGCTAGCAGGGATTAGAACATAAGTCAGATGGGCCAGAAAAGATGCTACCATTTTTTTTTTTTTTTTATCTAAAGCTAGATAAAAATATCTTGAATATATTTAGAGTGCGGGATGGTTTTCATGGAATTAACATTAATGTTTTATTCATGGTGCTGTTGTTTCTGTGTGGATGACTCTAACTGTAGGGGTAAAAACTTACATCACCCTTATTGTATCGTGTGGGTCATCCTCGTTAAAACTGCGTCTAAGATGAGGTTGTTTGATTATGTAGTACATATAAAACAACAGACATCTTTTCTTGTTCACACCAAAAACTATGAGAAACGATTTATTTATTTACGATTCAAACAATTCTACCGTACGTGTTTAGGTGGGCGGGTGGGTCATTGCCACTATACGTGAGATTGTTCCAGTAACGCACGAAAATTATGAAACTATATGAATGGTTGTATCGCTGTTTTTGTGAGTAGAGCACAACAGTACAGTTAACCAAAGCTGCCACTAGGTGTTCTGTAAATAGTTGCATGACTAACGCTGCATTTTTGCATGGTTACCGAGGTAAGTTTCTCTTCTCCGAAACACAGTCGTTACGTCAGAGTGTGTAAGTTTAGTTATATGTCTTGCTGAGGCTTTGTGAATTTTGTAACAGCAGTACATTTGACCGATCATCATTTCATTTACCATCACAAACTATTTATCTTCATCATCAAACTCAAACTTTTTGTCAGTCGATTTCAGTGTTCTGTCGTGTTATTAAAAATAAAGATCGTGCTCAGACGATAACAGACTGAAAATACAGAACCAATACAATAATTATAAAACGCAACCATTATAATACCACGCATAGACTGCTCTTGGTATAGGAAAAAATGTGCGAATTGTTCACCTGGATTCGCAGATCAATTAATGCGGCATTGCAACGTGAATTAGGAGGGATAGAGATAAACCCATTCACCATTTCAACACGCCTTTTGGCAGGATCACTTTAACTGGACTATGGACTGGTGCGGTCTGACAACTGCGCTCAGTCCACAAACGCTCGACGCTCTGTTAAGCGGACAGTCCACAAACTACACAAAAAAGCGTGACGTGATCAGTTTGTATACACTAGTTAATCTGTTGTAATACATGTGTATAGCCGCTTCAAAGCTACGATAACGGAAGATTGGACTAAAGTACAACTTAATCACTTTTTACTTTAAAACAAGATTGGTAAATAGTTATAATTACTTAAAGTTATAAATCAGTTACAGTTATCCAATTCTAATATAACATATACGAAACAGTTAACACACAACTGAAGTGATTTATCTACTTGACTTTGAGGTAAACTCTGTCGTACATCTGAACATAGTAGGTAGCGAAGACTTGTCTCATAGTTCATAATTTCATATTAAACACTTGTTATGCTAATGTGACGTCACCATGACGTTGAATATCAACAGTTTATCAACAGTGATCGCGAAGTTTGTGTGATACAGGATAATGAGCTTTATTAACGACATTGCTACTAAGAGTGCATTTATCTTGAACATTTACGTCGTGATTATTCAAATGTAACGGCTTCTTAAAATATTTAAGTCACGTTTTTGTACTACTGTAACCATTTATTCACATTACATCTAACTTTATAATTTAATTAAAAAGTTTATTTATGATTTAAAAACTATGAACAAACCATTTACGTTATACAACAAATAAACAGTCAACTCATAAATTAACCTTTCATTTGTAATTAAATGTGAACTGAGTCTTATTCATTTAAATGGGCCTTCGTTCAATTATTAATCAGAACCGTTTGTAGGGGACCTGTCTATACCAATCGCCTCTGTTCACGGCCTTTCTGATATCTACTCCTTCTGATATCTCAACTCCTTAACTTTGGATTGTGCTTGCACAGACCTTAAGGGGATGAAGGATGCTCTACGTAAAATATTTACCGGGTATACTATTTAGACATAATCACATCACATAAATTCTGACAACATAATACATGTCTTTGTCACAATTTGATTGAATTTAAATTGAATCTAGCGTATGTAATTGTCGATTTAAAACTATAGTTAAATTTTGACTCTTATCATGTTTTATGTTTGTTACTTCACTGCAAACATACCGAAATAATCTCACTGCGAAGCTCAAGAGAGCTATAAATCACAAGAGCAAATGGGATGATTATCGCCCAGCCACAAAAGACGTGTTAGATGGCTACTTAACGTGATGGGTGTCGTAAATCGTACATCGGCCGGTGAAGTGGAGCTATGAAACCTCGGCCAGATGGCTGCACAGTGATGGATCTGCAGAACGTTCGTGGATTGATCGGACTGCATCCTTCATCACAGTTGTCAGCACAGACGTACCTTGCCCATCGGATAGAGGAGTGGGGTTGTGAAACCTCGGTCAGATGGCTGCACGATGATGGATCTGCAGAACGTTCGTGGATTGATCGGACTGCAGCCGTCATGTCAGTTGTCAGCACAGACGTACCTTGCACATCGGCGGCTAGAGGAGTGGGGCTATGAAACCTCGGCCAAATGGCTGCACAGTGATGGATCTGCAGAACGTTCGTGGATTGATTGGACTGCATCCTTCATCACAGTTGTCAGCACAGACGTACCTTGCACATCGCATAGAGGAGTGGGGTTGTGAAACCTCGGTCAGATGGCTGCACAATGATGGATCAGCAGAACGTTCGTGGATTGATCGGACTGCATCCTTGATCACAGTTGTCAGCACAGACGTACCTTGCACATCGGCTAGAGGAGTGGGGCTATGAAACCTCGGCCAGATGGCTGCACAATGATGGATCTGCAGAACTTTCGTGGATTGATCGGACTGCATCATCCATGTAAGTTGATGGCACAGACGTACCTTGCACATCGGCTAGAGGAGTGGGGCTATGAAACCTCGGCCAGATGGCTGCACAATGATGGATCTGCAGAACGTTCGTGGATTGATCGGACTGCATCCTTCATGTAAGTTGATAGCACAGACGTACCTTGCACATCGCATAGAGGAGTGGGGCTATGAAACCTCGGCCAGATGGCTGCACAATGATGGATCTGCAGAACGTTTGTGGATTGATCAGACTGCATCATCCATGTAAGTTGATGGCACAGACGTACCTTGCACATAGGCTAGAGGAGTGGGGTTGTGAAACCGCGGCCAGATGGCTGCACAATGATGGATCTGCAGAACGTTCGTGGATTGATCGGACTGCATCCTTCATGTCAGTTGATAGCACAGACGTACCTTGCACATCGCATAGAGGAGTGCGGCTATGAAACCTCGACCAGATGGCTGCACAATGATGGATCTGCAGAACGTTCGTGGATTGATCGGACTGCATCCTTCATCACAGTTGTCAGCACAGACGTACCTTGCACATCGGTTAGAGGAGTGGGGCTATGAAACCTCGGCCATATGGCTGCATAATGATAGATCTGCAGAACGTTCGTGGATTGATCGGACTGCATCCTTCATGTCAGTTGATAGCACAGACGTACCTTGCACATCGGATGGAGGAGTGGGGCTATGAAACCTCGGCCAGATGGCTGCACAATGATGGATCTGCAGAACGTTCGTGGATTGATCGGACTGCATCCTTCATGTCAGTTGATAGCACAGACGTACCTTGCACATCGCATAGAGGAGTGGGGCTATGAAACCTCGACCAGATGGCTGCACAATGATGGATCTGCAGAACGTTCGTGGATTGATCGGACTGCATCCTTCATCACAGTTGTCAGCACAGACGTACCTTGCACATCGGATAGAGGAGTGGGGCTATGAATCCTCGGCCAAATGACTGCACAGTGATGGATCTGCAGAACGTTCGTGGATTGATCGGACTGCACCCTTTATGTCAGTTGATAGCACAGACGTACCTTGCACATCGGCTAGAGGAGTGGGGTTGTGAAACCTCGGCCAGATGGCTGCACAATGATGGATCTGCAGAACGTTCGTGGATTGATCGGACTGCATCCTTCATGTCAGTTGATAGCACAGACGTACCTTGCACATCGGATGGAGGAGTGGGGCTATGAAACCTCGGCCAGATGGCTGCACAATGATGGATCTGCAGAACGTTCGTGGATTGATCGGACTGCATCCTTCATCACAGTTGTCAGCACAGACGTACCTTGCACATCGGTTAGAGGAGTGGGGCTATGAAACCTCGGCCAGATGGCTGCACAATGATGGATCTGCAGAACGTTCGTAGATTGATCGGACTGCACCCTTCATGTCAGTTGTCAGCACAGACGTACCTTGCACATCGGATAGAGGAGTGGGGCTATGAATCCTCGGCCAAATGACTGCACAGTGATGGATCTGCAGAACGTTCGTGGATTGATCGGACTGCACCCTTTATGTCAGTTGATAGCACAGACGTACCTTGCACATCGGCTAGAGGAGTGGGGTTGTGAAACCTCGGCCAGATGGCTGCACAATGATGGAATTGCAGAACGTTCGTAGATTGATCGGACTGCATCCTTCATGTCAGTTGATAGCACAGACGTACCTTGCACATCGGCGGCTAGAGGAGTGGTGCTATGAAACCTCGGCCAGATGGCTGCACAATGATGGATCTGCAGAACGTTCGTGGATTGATCGGACTGCATCCTTCATGTCAGTTGATAGCACAGACGTACCTTGCACATCGGATAGAGGAGTGGGGCTATGAAACCTCGGCCAGATGGCTGCACAATGATGGATCTGCAGAACGTTCGTGGATTGATCGGACTGCATCCTTCATGTCAGTAAATAGCATAGACGTACCTTGCACATCGGATAGAGGAGTAGGTTGGAAATCTAAGTCAGATGGCTGCACAAGAATGGACATGTACACAACATATGATATTTGTAAATTTGTATAATTTATTTTATAACATGTATTTCTATTAATTTATTGACTAAACTTGCAAATTGTATAAAGTCTATTTATTGCAGATGTAGAGACAGTCCTAATCATAAACTATTATAAATTTAAACACGCATCTTCTCTTTAGACTTTAAAATGTTTGTGAAACATGACCAACTCTTTTTCGGGTTGCGTTTTTTTATGGTTTGCCGTAACGTAACCCTTTTTTATTTGTAAAGGAGAGGGTGGATAATTTTTCTGACTATAGAACTTACATTGAATGCCTCGGGCATCTTCTGCGACGGGGATGGGATGGGCTGCCGGCTGCCTTCTAGAAGTTGCAAAAGGAAAAGGGCCAGCGCATAAGGACGGGGTCCCTTATTAGTGTTCTGTGCTGGCGGAGTCACAGCTTTCTTTACCAAAACTGCCCTGAAGTGTTCGCCTGTCTTCAAAATTTCCCACTGAATTCACTTCAACAGTTATATCACTTAATCCAATTGTGCACTGTGTATCACTGATCGTGTGTCGATCGCGGTTCGTAGGATCAATGAATATAAAGCTCTCAAATGTGTTTGAGTTGATGTCAAAAATGTCTTAAGGATGCAGCACTGTCCTTTTGTACACGAGGAAGATTTAACAGAGATTTTACGTGATGCTGAATAATCAATATTATGTTCTCAAATTGATCTTTTAACAAACTTAAAGCTACTTTGTAATTTATGGAGGTTATTTCCAAATGTCTTAACACCTCAGCTGCCTCATTCCTTAAAGATGACTTGAGGTAGTGAGATTTTTTAACTTTATTTAGGCTTTCATTTAAGCCAATCACGGACTTAAATCAAAAAAAGAAGTCCACTTAATGTCCCATTAGTAATTTGTAAATTTTAAATTCGCCCAAAGTAAATATTTGTTTTTGATCAATTTTTAGTTCGACTGTAACGACAACATTTATATAATACTTTAAAAAAAACTGTTTAAGGTTACCTTTGCCTTCGTAAATTTACTGCCCACTAACCTGATTAATGTGAAATTGTATTGCAAGAGGCCTCGTTAATTATAAGGGCTGTAGTAACCAGACAGCAAGAAATTGCATCTCCAGACAGATTTACACTGCAATAAACGTAATGTGGTCTGTAAACTGACATCTGTTGGCACCGACAGAAATTACACAATTGCTATAAATACAGCACAGATAGCTAAATATTCACAGGTCGCTCGTCCGCATGCAGTACAATGTCACGACATTTTCTGCAGTTTATGGACTGACCGCTTTGCAGAGATCATCTGTAGACTGAGCGCGGTTGTCAGATCGTGCAAGTAAGTTTAACGCGCAGAATAAAAGTGATGAACTCTGTCATTCCTATTCACTATGGCAACTTCGCATGATCGAATCTGGAGATAATATTGCCCTTACCGAATTAACAACGCCTTCAGTTAAAAAGTTTACATTGACATGTTTACAAAGAATTCTTTGAAAATCAGTTTCTACCATTTGAAACCAAGTTTTTACCAACAATGCCGTAAAAAAAATACTAAAAATAGTGGCTATATTTCTAAAAAATTAATGACATGAAAACGGTTATCAGTTTTATTATTATTTTCAAGTGCTACAAATGAGGATAAATTAGGATTACAGATCATGTCCACATTTTATTGAATTATATAACTATACTGAAGCTACAAAAAAACTTAAAATTCAGATTATTGTGGTTTTTACGTTGCGTTTAGTAAAAATAGGTGGAAATATAGTTTGAAAAATGTATTGTTACGAATATGTGCCAGAATTAAAAAGAATAAAAATATCTATTGTTAAGTCGTTTTTTTTAAATTAGTATCATTTATTTGCTCTGGAAGCTTCAGACATTTAATTTTTACCATGCCAGGCTGATCAGTACGTAAAAACTGTCTATGAAGAAAACAAAGAGACAGAAACTGAAAAGCGCACACTAGTGTAATAATAATAATAAGAATAAATTACACACAGAGCTGGATTTAGCTCTGTGGATCAATATTTAAACACCAAGCCACAAGTACTTTGCACTGTAAATATTATTTTATTTAGATATTACTTACTGGATTACATTTTTATTAGTTCGATAGCTAGATTTTAAAGCCATGCGATGTTTATTGTAGTAGGAAAAAGCGATATTAACATCTACGGGAAAATTTTAAAGAATATAATTTACCATTTATGACGAATGATGTTGAAAGTATGTGTTACTCATTTTCGCATTTTATAACCTAAATTAATGTTAATGATGTTTCTTCTATTTAATAAAATAAAATAAAATGTGCCTTAATTTTATTAACGTACATTTGTTAAATTAAAAAGTATTAAATCAATTTACATCCTAATGAAACGTGTATTCATAAATAACAACAGGGTGTTTTATGAACGAAGTCAAAACAGTTTAAAATAAATGAAAGCAGGAGAAGATAAAAAGTATAAGATAAGGGGTATTTGGACAGAGGGTGAAATTTACTTGTTGCACAGAACGAAGGTTGGGTTTTTAATTAGTCGGGCGCTCGGCTGATCATTTTACTTTATGAGATAAGGGAAGATTTCCTCTAGTGTTTTCTTCATAGAAGTACTTTGTTAATATTACTCTAGATCATAATTTTAATTAATGTGTGTTTGGTTTTTTCAGGTAATCTACTGATCACGCTGTATTTTCAGATGCTGTGAGTTTAAAAATTTGTTCATTTATATCGATATTCTTATTATTGTAATTTATTTGTTGACTTGCTACCTGTACTTACGAGGCTCAATGTGGTACGTATTTACGCAAGGGTATAACTAAGCAACTGTATTACGCATGCTTTACAGTTGACTGTAGTAACTGAACTCATTTTAATGGTTTTATTAAATGTTTGAGGAAGATGTGAAATATTTTTGGGCATGTTCTAACAGTTTTGTGTACGTGAACTTTCAGAGTAAGCCATGAATTGTCATGTGACGTTATTGTTTATAGGGGCCGTTATAGTCCCTAGTGAATTGCTGGAAGAATTCATCAGGATTGTCTGAAATCTTTTGAGGGATGATTTCGCCAAAGGTTGTCTATGTTCTGCTGTTTGAAGAACTCGTCAAGGATTGTCTGTATTCTGTTCTTGGAAGAACTCGTCAAGGATTGTCTGTACTCTGTTCTTAGATGAACTCGCCAATGGTTATCTGCACTCTGTTCTTGGAAGAACTCGTCAAGGATTGTCTGTACTCTGTTCTTAGATGAACTCGCCATTGGTTATCTGCACTCGGTTGTTGGAAGAACTCGTCAAGGATTGTCTGTACTCTGTTCTTAGATGAACTCGCCAATGGTTATCTGCACTCTGTTCTTGGAAGAACTCGTCAAGGATTGTCTGTACTCTGTTCTTAGATGAACCGCCAATGGTTATCTGCACTTTGTTCTTGGAAGAACTCGTCAAGGATTGTCTGTACTCTGTTCTTAGATGAACTCGCCAATGGTTATCTGCACTCTGTTCTTGGAAGAACTCGTCAAGGATTGTCTGTACTCTGTTCTTAGATGAACTCGCCAATGGTTATCTGCACTCGGTTGTTGGAAGAACTCGTCAAGGATTGTCTGTACTCTGTTCTTAGATGAACTCGCCAATGGTTATCTGCACTCTGTTCTTGGAAGAACTCGTCAAGGATTGTCTGTACTCTGTTCTTAGATGAACCGCCAATGGTTATCTGCACTTTGTTCTCTTGGAAGAACTCGTCAACGATTGTCTGTACTCTGTTCTTAGATGAACTCGCCAATGGTTATCTGCACTCTGTTCTTGGTAGAACTCGTCAAGGATTGTCTGTACTCTGTTCTTAGATGAACTCGCCAATGGTTATCTGCACTCGGTTGTTGGAAGAACTCGTTAAGAGCTGTCCGGACTCTGTTGATGGAAGAAAACAATTTAAGGATGTCTTCACTCTGTTTGAAATGAACTCTTCAAGGGGTTTAGGAACTCTGAAGAAAGACTTCACCAACAGTTGTCTGTTGAGTATTGTACTTGCGTTATTGCTGGAAGATTTTATAAACTGTATTTTATGTCGTTGTTGGAATATATCGTTGAATGTTCTTTGTAGGTATTTGTTAGAAGAAATCGACAAGTGTTTGGTGTTTGTTGTTGTTAAAGTTGTCAAGTGCTGTTTGTACGCGTTTATCAAAAGTTATCTACAAGGGTTTGGTGTATGTTGTTTTTGAAAGATATTTTCAAGCGTCTTTTGTAAGTTTTTGTTGGAAAAATCCTTAATTTTTAAACGGAATTTGTCATAACAGTTCGTCAAATGTCCTGTACATATTGGATTATAGAATCAAATATGATATACTGTTGGCATATATTTTGAATATCAAACAGTTATATAATGACAAGATAGTGCAGTTATTTAAATAAACTATTTATCTATCTTTATAAAAGCCAAATACCACTCACTGACTGACTGATCACGAAATCTCAAAAACCACCGAACGGATTTACACGAAATTTTAAAGAAAGTTAGCTTTAGTATCGAAGGGACCCACTAATAAAGGATTTTTCGAAATTCAATTCCTAAGGGGTCCAATCAGCTCCTCAAAATTTTCTTTTTTCCATAAGAATAACATTGAATTGATAAATTAATAATAGCTGTTTTGTATATTTGACATTGCCCTATTGTGATGCACTGAGAGTTTAATCTTCAGCTGTTAAACAAAAACAAATGAAATAAACACGTATGAAATAGGCTAAGTAATACCCTTTTCTAATAAATAGGTAGCAACGCAAGTAGTGTGAGTGAGATACTGTAAATACATTTAATATTGTCATCTTATTTTATATGGTTAATCTACTATTATTTTTAGTCAACATTCAAATGTCGAGGCCGAAGGCCGAGGTGTATAGTGCCCGAGCGTCGGGGTTGGCACGCGAAGTGTGCAGGGGTGTCCCCTAGTCCTTATATATATATATATATATATATATATATATATATATATATATATATATATATATATAATATATATAAAACTTATAAGAACAGAGTACAGACAATCCTTGACGAGTTCTTCCAAGAACAGAGTGCAGATAACCATTGGCGAGTTCATCTAAGAACAGAGTACAGACAATCCTTGACGAGTTCTTCCAAGAAGAGAGTGCAGATAGCCATTGGCGAATTCATATGTGTGTGCGTGTGCGCGTGCGCGTGCGTGTGCGTGTGCGTGCGCGTGCGCGTGTGCGTGTACACAATATTCTATATACCTTTTGACGTATTTTAAGATTATACATGGGAACTGTTGTTTTAGATTGAAAATACACGTAAGAAAGGATGCGGTAATGTTTGTTACCTTTGTGGATTATACGTGCGGAGGACCCTTATTAATATCAGCTGTATTAAGTATATCTTTTTCAAATGTCATATTGGGAAAAAGCTGATTAAACTAAATAATTGGCTGCTAATATGATATAACAATATTTATAATTTGTGTGCTTTTGGGTAGCATATTATTTAATAAATCACAAAATTGTTTAATAAAAAGGAAATAGTAAACATGCGAAGTAAAATTCCATGTTATTCTCTCACCTAAATCACTGAAAAGAAGTAAAGCAGGCGCCTGATCTCGAATGAACACCGCTTTCGGTGGGGCACTTTTTTTTTCTTACCGAACATTTTTATGTGTTCACAGTTGGCATTATGACATCCATCCTGCTAAGATTTTATGTGTAATTTGAAAAACTGGAAATTTGTTCAATTTACCAATCTCATTCGATATTATTTATTATTTGATATTCGGAAAATCTTACGTTTCCATCGTGTTCGACACCTAAGAGCTCAAGCGCCCTTTCATGGAACACGCCCCTATCTTGGACTAGTCTGTATAATGGACCCCCGAAGCCGTTGTGGTTCAAATATGGTTGTTTTAATCGGACCATGAGGTTGTTGGGTTTTATTACCTGACCATCTTCATGAAGTTGGGTTTACCTGATGCAATTTAGTAGTACATGTCAAAATACACAATAATATCAATGGTTTATTTAACTTTTTGTTTACACATTTTGGTCGGTAGTAAGAGAGACCAAAGGTTACTATTATAATATTCGCCAGCCACATTCGCTGGATAAGAGAGATTTTAACAATTTAAAAGTAATGAACTGGCCTCTGTATTAAATATAGTTTAATGTACATAACAAAACGTATTTTTAGAACACTTAGAATAATTTAATTTTGCTGGACAGATTCTGGTTAAAGCTAATCAAGATTACGCCGAGATTCTATTAGAGTTTCCAGTTTCTAGAAGGTTAAGCAGTGGTTTTTGTTGCTTTGCCTGTCTTCCTTTGCTCGGTTTTGGCTTCACACATTTCTGCTGGAGTTATAATTAGAAACTCAATCCGCAGATTTGTGCGGCTGCCTCTGGGGGCTTTGTGCGTGTCTATCCAAACAAACGCGGCTACTTTGTGTGTTTTATATATAACTCAACTGTCTGGGTTGTGATTTACATAGTATTGTCTTCAATATGAGTCATTATTGGTCTGTAAACGACACAAAGACGAAGTTTTGTAAAAAAACTAATTACTGTTGAATATATTTATAATAAAGACATAAATACTTTATTTAAATTACGCAACAGTGTTACTTATTAACTAAATAAACTTCAAACTTGGAGCAGAATATCTTGTGATATAGTATAACTTAGATTTAAAAGTTATTAAACTTTCGAAGTGGAAAACAGGTGTCCATCAGTGTAAGTTGAGTTCTGATTAGTTTTCTGAAATAGGTTTATCCGTCAAAGTGAAAAATTAATTTATACCCAAAACTTTTGCTGCGCTAGTCGCTTTAATGTCGTGAAACGAGAAAAGTATGTTCACGTAAGAATTCTTAAATTTTTAAAAAAATTCTCTTGAAATGATTTTTCCCTTTTTATACCTAAGATGAAAAAGTCTTGTTTGCCTTTCAAAGTAAGCATAAATAACTACGTGAATGTATGATGATTTACATACACATAAGTGGTAATGAACCTCCCATCCACCCATACACGTGTAGCAGAAGTGATCATCCTACCCACCCATACACGTACATCGGCAGTGATCCTCCTACAACCATACACGTGCAGTGGTAATGACCCTCCCACCCACTCATACACTAGTAGCAGAAGTGATCATCCTACCCACTCATACACTGACATTGGTAGTGACCCTCCCACCCACCCACACACGTATAGCAGAAGTGATCATCCTACTCACTCACTCACTGACGGTGGTAGTGACCCTCCTACCCACCCATACACGTACAGTCCTACGCACCTACCATCCAAACACATACAATAGTACACATATATCGATTACATGATAAGAGGCCGAAAAGACCTCTTAGATTTGCATTTAGTTTATCACAATGAGGTGTATTTTATATGACTCACTATCCTTCCATTCCAGTACTCACTATACTTGACTATCCACACCTAGGATTGTACCAAGAACTATGAGCCTAGTCAGACGGGAACACAATCCTACAGTACGTTCGCGACACTTCCTAATCACGTCATCTTCCACGCGTTAGTCACGCTTTCCGCATAGTCTAAGACATTCTTCATTCTGAGGCGAAAGTTATTACAGCTCTCGGTCACTTGAGTCACGCCTAGTCTGCACATCGGTTAGTGCGTAATAAACGTGTTTATGCGCCTGCAAGTTGATACATTTAATAGAAGAACGCCAGAATGAAGAGAGCGGTGTTGTCTGATTGAAGGCTAACATATTCCAGATCCGTTGACAACGCCGCACCTTCATTCTATTGGTTAAACGCCAACGGAATTGTTAAGTGGTCCCTTCTATACAACACTCCCAAATCCACACGCACTGATGTTTCAGACTAAGCCGTTCAGTCGTATAATTAGTATGGCAGGCTTATCGTGCAAATTGTATTCAACCCAACATCTGTTAAGCCTAATTTAAACATAGACGTGTGTCGAAATAACGGCCTTTTATGGCTTTGGCAAACACGTGACACGAGATTGCCAAGTGGTCAAAAATAGACGTATCCCGTAAAAACTTAAATAAAACAAACCCATAACAGTGCGCAGTTGTGATTGTGTTCGTTGGATAAATATTGCCTCTTGGAAGTTGTTACTTAAGTCTGACTGTCGGTTAATGTCAGTCCCATTTTCACGTGTCCAACCCTTAACTACCCTGCTCAGGTGACTTATAACTTTAATTTATTTTGTGAATATAAATAGTAAAAATATCCAACCGTAAGTCGTAATTTGGATGAATAAAAAAGTTACGAATAACATCGCAATTTGAAAATGTTTGAGTAAATTGTAAATTCTAAATTATTGGCAATAATATTTCCCTGAGCAATCACAACATACTGGACTTTATTCATCACTTACTAAAGAAGCGTTTACTAATGAATACTAACATTAATTAATTGTCATACTGAACTTTATTAAACTCACTAAGTGAGACTAAAATATAACTAAAAAAAGTGAGACAAAACTATTCTCAAACTTAACCTAACTTATAATATCTATAAATCACAAGACCTTTTCTTAGCTGTTTTTGATTGGTTTTTTTTAATTTTTTAAATTGAGATTTTATTAAATCAAGAAAATGATGTTTGCCCGATTATTGTGCAGTCTTATCACATAAATAAAAAATATTATGTATCATCACGAAATCTCCGAAACCACTGAAAACACTTTTAGGATATTTACTTTTTCAGGAGGGAAGTCAGATTTTCTATAATAGAGATCCACTAAGAAAGGTTTTCTCGAAATTCTATTTCTCAGGGATAGAAAAAAACCTCAACACTTGCCATTTCTCCGTAAGAGTAACATTGACATTATTTAGCTAATTAATTCGTTTCAAACTTCTGATACATAAACATCACACAAAGCTTGGCTGATTTTGTTTTCATTGTGAAATGTTTAAGGTAATTTCTACTAGCGCTGACATGATAGCACTACTTTGCATCCCACTAAAGTAGATCTTAAAGGGTTTTCTAGACTATAAAGCTTTGTAATCTAGGAGAACGGCAGCAGGCTGATCTTTGATGTTAATGCGATCAGTTTAGAAAGAACCAAATATGGAAGGGTAAACAAATGTAGAGATCCACTCCGTAGCGAAACAAGGGCAGTCGGCTAGTTATACGTATATAAGGTCGAGTGAAAGAGAGAACTTAATTCCTAATTCCAACATCAGTAAGTTTATTAATTCAACACCCAACACATACTTCACACGTGCCAAATCTTAAGACCTCAAGTGATTAACTGTGAACCAGATCGAATTCTTTTCTCACAACTTGTGCAAACCTCGTATTTTACTGAGGAATGTAACCGGATTACGGAAGGTATTTCTTCCTAATTATCGCAGCCTTAAGATGGGTTGAGTTCGCTTCTGGAAACTCATTGAGTGCCTGAGTCTGGCCTTGAACGGCCGCTCAGTGCATAGTTGCACGCAGCTGCAGCGTTGCAGATTGCACACTCATACCTTACACAACACTCGACCACTTACAACTGCACAAGTACAACCCCCCCCCCCCCCGGTAGTAGGAACTCTCGTCACTTCTCCTTCACCCCCGTCAATACTTACATTCATTCGTTACTAAGACGCAGATCGTAGTACAGATATGTGCGAATATGAGTGTAGGATGAACGAGTGTAGTCGTTGTTACTATATAAAGTGGACTGTTACATAGAAAGTTTCATTTATTGATAACCCAATAGCTAGCGCACCTGAGGGACCTACAACTTTGCGTGGAATCCGAACCACATAGTATCAGTTCGATCATTGATTTTATTCATTGTTAGTGTAAAATATAATCAATGGTCTCGTTTAATCACTTGTTTAGTATGTTTTTGTCTAACAGCTGTCTATACTAAAAATATTCAATGTTTTACACCAGCATATGCGATTTTTCCCACTGGGCTTGGTCCTTAAGCTTTAAAATAATTCTGATTAAGCTGTCGTATTTTCGAACAGGTTCGATTACGTAATTGAACATTATATCAATGGATGTTGATCCATAAATTAAAATTGACCTACAGCTTATAACTCATTTTGTTTCTTACGTTTCATTGTGGCAGATGACTCCTTCAATATTAGGTATTTTAAAAATCTAAGAGACATTTTTGTTACAGTCATTAACGGTAGATATCACAAGAATTTTTCCTCTTCATCATCCTTTACTCGTTTATATGAATAAAATTGCTGTCATTTATAGTTATTTGTTATCATAATTCAAATCGTACCTGATTGTCTATATTATTTATATGTATATATATATATATATATATATATATATATATATATATATATATATATATATATATATATATATATATATATATATATATATATATGTATATATATATGCTTCTCATTCGATCTAATTTGATTGTTATCTACATACAATTCTGTACGGTGTATTATGCACAATCCAATCAAGTTTTAGATAACGCCTGGGTAATGAAAGCAGCTATCGTGTATCGCACCGATGTTTTCAACAAAGATAGTACAGTAGTACATCTGATGATACTGTGATTAGTTTGTTGTAATTAGGTTATGTTCATTAATTATGGTTGTATTGTGGCTAATGAACATATCAGAGCCGTTTGTGACATCCAGCTGAGTTATTAATAGGAATATAAAATGAGGGTTTCTAGTTATACGACTCTATACGTTTCAGTAGCAAATAAAAGTGTAATAGTTTATTTGTATGAAACTAACTGTAACTGATTGTCTGTCTAGTAATCAAGCCTGTCATTCATAAATGTAGCGCGACTCCAGTGACGTAATTATTAAAGCGGTGAATTACTTTTATAACGGAGGATATAAAAAAAGCTTCTTTAATTTACCTTTCAGATTGTTTTTATTCGTTTTTTATTCTATCGCAACCTTTATTTACTCCTTTTTTCGTTCAGTTGTATATTTCAGGGGCAAATACTAAATATTTTTGGCAACATTTAAAGAATATATTACAATAAAATACATATCGCTGCAAAATAAAATACAAATGTGACAAAATAAACTTGTTTTTTAAAAGTATGGCATTTGTTTATTCATGTTATGTAACACCGTATACACTAAATAGGTGCATTTAAAGGTTGAGGTTGTGTCAGTATGGACAAAATACACTAGATAGGTGCATTTAAAGGTTGAGGTGTGTCAGTATGGACAAAATACACTAGATAGGTGCATTTAAAGGTTGAGGTGTGTCAGTATGGATAAATTACACTACATAGGTGCATTAAAAGGTTGAGGTGTGTCAGTATGGACAAAATACACTAGATAGGTGCATTTAAAGGTTGAGGTGTGTCAGTATGGACAAAATACACTACATAGGTGCATTTAAAGGTTGAGGTGTGTCAGTATGGACAAAATACACTACATAGGTGCATTTAAAGGTTGAGGTGTGTCAGTATGGACAAATTACACTAGATAGGTGCATTTAAAGGTTGAGGTGTGTCAGTATGGACAAAATACACTACATAGGTGCATTTAAAGGTTGAGGTGTGTCAGTATGGACAAAATACACTACATAGGTGCATTTAAAGGTTGAGGTGTGTCAGTATGGACAAAATACACTACATAGGTGCATTTAAAGGTTGAGGTGTGTCAGTATGGACAAAATACACTACATAGGTGCATTTAAAGGTTGAGGTGTGTCAGTATGGACAAAATACACTACATAGGTGCATTTAAAGGTTGAGGTGTGTCAGTATGGACAAAATACACTACATAGGTGCATTTAAAGGTTGAGGTGTGTCAGTATGGACAAAATACACTACATAGGTGCATTTAAAGGTTGAGGTGTGTCAGTATGGACAAAATACACTACATAGGTGCATTTAAAGGTTGAGGTGTGTCAGTATGGACAAAATACACTACATAGGTGCATTTAAAGGTTGAGGTGTGTCAGTATGGACAAAATACACTACATAGGTGCATTTAAAGGTTGAGGTGTGTCAGTATGGACAAAATACACTACATAGGTGCATTTAAAGGTTGAGGTGTGTCAGTATGGACAAAATACACTAAATAGGTGCATTTAAAGGTTGAGGTGTGTCAGTATGGACAAAATACACTACATAGGTGCATTTAAAGGTTGAGGTGTGTCAGTATGGACAAAATACACTACATAGGTGCATTTAAAGGTTGAGGTGTGTCAGTATGGACAAAATACACTACATAGGTGCATTGTAATGGGTCCACCAAATTGATAAGTTAAATTAATTAAATAAAATAGATAATAAATTGTTTCATTGAGGAAAGGAATATTTAATTAAAATAATTAATGAATGTTAAAATTATATTCGAGAATCGTTGTGAGTAAATCACCAGTCAGATAGAAAAACAAGCAGAAATATTTATCCCAAACAGACGCTTGAAGCCATAAATATACTCCTTTCTTTGTTACCAACTCAGACATGGGTTGGGTTATTCCAGGAAAATATCGCAGTAACCAGATGTTGGACGGGTCTAGAAGGCACCGGTTGACAAAACAAGAGACACGTTCAACTTATACGGTTGGTGCAAAAAAGGATCGTTGGGGCGCAGCACAGGACAGCAAACGAAAACGTAGTGAAAACGAATAGCAGACGACCTTTTTGTGAACTCTCAAAAAAAGGAAGCACGCTATAGGCTGACAGAATAAGGGAGAGGGAAGGCCACGCTGCCCACCGAAAAGGAGGCAAGCGAGGAGTCTTGCTCTCGGCGTCACTCTCTTTCCAACAAACCCACGAGTCACCACCACTTGGATGTCCTCGAGACTCCAATTGTTAGAATTAATTATTTAGAAATTTTCAGCAAAATGTTTAGTTTTCTATTTTATACTGTCAAATAACCATGTGAATTTAGAACGGTGATCATAATAATAGTGAAATATTTAGTGTAATTTTATTAAAAAAAGTAAAAGTTGTCATCACGTGGTTGTACAATGAAGACCTCATATATTTTCAGATAAGTTCTAGTAATAAGCCATGAATCAAACAATAATTTTCAAAATGAATTTATAACAATAATTAAGTAAAATAAAAATTGTATTGTTAATTATTTAAATGAAATAAAGAGAACAATTTTCAAAGTTCATGTCAATAAAATAATTTTATAAAGTAAATCTTGATTTATTGTATTATACAGCTCCACCGATTTACCCATTTATACGACCCTGATATCTATTAAGAGTAATAATGTTAATGAAAATAAATTTTTATCAAATTAACTAAATAATTTAAATCAATGTAACAACCTCATTAGAGAAGAACGTTACAGTTTGGCGTCCAACCACGTGGAGCTGTAGAATACTTTTATTGAATTAAATATATTTAAAAATATGTTGAAATATAAATGTATTAGAAAATTATGAATATATTTTAATTTCATTAAAATTTAATTGAGTAATTGAAAATTTTTGTAGGTTATATTTTTGAACTTATTGAATTCTAAAAAAATAATCATGTCAAATATAGACATAGTACTGAATACGGAGTTTGACTCCGAGGACTCGGACACTTCCTTGAGTGTCATTAAAGAGATTAACTTAAATAAAAACAAATTTGAAAACAATGGGCCAAGTGCAGATAGGGAAGATACATTGTCCAACATAATGGACATGTTGTTAAAAATGAATGCTAATGTAGAAACTAAATTTAAAGAAATGAATACAAGTGTAGAAACTAAATTTAAAGAAATGAATACAAGTGTAGAAGTTAAATTTAAAGAAATAAATACTAATTTTGAAATTAGACTTGACAAAATAAATACTAATGTGACAAATATGAATGAGGAAACTAATATGAAACTTGATGAGCTTAGGAAAGATGTAAATGAGAGAATAGATCAATTTGAAAATAAACTCATAAATAAACTAAAAGAAGTAAAAGTAGATGTTAATAAAGATAGTGAAGTAAAGGAAGATAATGTTGTACATGAAATAAATGATGAAGATAGGGAACAAACTATCAAAATAAATAATGATGAGGACAGACTACTGTCAAATAAAATAGGTTTGCTGCTAGACATGAATAACAACATTAATACCAAACTTGAGAAGATTAATGTTATGCTAGGTGGAACGGGTACTAAAATGAAAGAAATAAATAATAATAAAATAAAGTTAAATGAAGAAACTAATATGAGAGTAGATTTGCTGTTAAACATAACAAGTGACATAAATACTAAACTTGATGAAATCAATGTTAGGTTAGGCAAAACAAGTGTTGAGATGAAAGAAGTAAGTGATGATGTAATAAAGTTAAATAATGAAAATAATATGAAAGTTAATGAGCCCATAAAAAATGTTAATGATAGGATGAACCAGACGAAAGACAATTTTGTCAATAAAACAGAAAGAGTAAAAGTAGACTTTGATGTAGAAAGTGAATTGAAGGAAAATAGTAGCAATAAAGTAAATGATCAAGATAGGGAACAAACTATCAAGATAACTGATGTCAAGGATAGACTAGATGAAATAAATAAAACCTTGCTAACTAAATATATAAAAATAAATGTAATAACAACTGAAGTAGGCTATGAGCTAAATAATCAAATGAGTAGGCCTAGAGTAAACAATAAAGTAGAAGAACAGACAGGGCATCTAAATACTATAATCAATAATAAAATAGAAAAAATAGAGAAAGCTTTGACAGTTTGTAACACTAACCTTGAAGGTGAAATAAATGATTTTAAATGTAATGAAAATGAAAAACTAAAAACAATCAGAAATAGGCTAGATGAATTGAATGAGTTCTTTGAGTTTGAAATGAATTTTATAAGCAAATACTGGGGAATAAGTAAACAAAGAGAGTTTGAAAATAAATTGATGGGGGGTGAAAACTGTGATGTGGACATGGATGACTTTGTTAATTATGTTATGAGGTATTATAATATATCATGCTTTTCAAACTACAAATATAAAAAGAAATATAAACCAGTGTTCTCGGATAATTCCACTTGCATAGAAAACTAAATTGTAAAATTAGCTGCTCAAAGAAAAATACCTAAAGATGAAATAATAATAAATAAATAATAGTTGAAACAAGGTAACTTAAATAATGATAGGAGAGTTGTATAAAAATAAATAAATAAAGTATGGAGATGATTATTAAATGAAAAGATACTTAAAGATGTCACAATAATAAATACATGGTAGTTAAAAGAAAGTAACATTAATAATAATGTGAGAGTTGTTTAAAAGAAAAATAAACTGTAAGAGTAACTGTTTAAATGAAAAAATACTTAAAGATGTCATATAATAATAAACAAATAGTAGTTAAAGAATTGTAATATTGACAATAATATGAGATTTGTGATTGAGTAAGAGATGTAAATGTAACATTGAAATAATAAGACATGTATGTTAAACCAAGATGATGTAAGGAAAATAATGTTAATACTTGGTTACTACTGAATGTAACACTGATAATAATATGCAATGAATACAACATTAATAATAATATGATGTTTATGTGAGACTAAAATGATGAAAGGAGAATTTCTTTACAATACTGTGTTATTGTAGTTTGTTTATACTTATATTAATATGACTAAATGAATATAACACTAATGATGATAGGATATTGATGTGAGACCAATATGATTGAAGGAGATATTTTAAAATATTTTATTATAATAACTTGTTTGTGTTTATATTGAAAATAATCAGATAAATATAACTCTGATATTGAATATGATGATTAATTTAAACTGAGATGATGTAGAAGAGATTAGTATGATAGATGATTATTACAATTTGTGTATGATGATTTTGATGTAACTCAATAATGTACATTATGTTTATTTTGATAAACTTATATGATTTTTAATCATTTTAAGAATTTTATGAAGGGAGAATAGCCAGTGATTAATAGTAGTACGATTCTATCTTAATTACAACTCGCCACTTTCTAAATTCAAAATTATTTAACGCCAAGTACTCTATTAATCACACAATGGCACAGTTTGTCAGTTTTAGGTGTTAGTCAACCTTGGCAATAGGGCCTAAAGACAAAAGCTTACAGTGATCTGTAACATGGCTAACATCATTACTAGAGTCATGTTGCAGACACCAATAGATTAGTACATTGAAATATAACGTTGTAAAAGAAGGTTGAGATATGATAGAGATGTAATTGTAACTTTTGTTAGTAAACTTTTGTATTGTCATTGGTGCAAACAATGAGTGATAGGAATCACAAGTAAACACCAGTAGAAGGTAATAGTAAATATGAGTAATTATTGCAGGATCAATGATGAATGATCAGTAATGATTTATTGAAAACTTTGTAAAGATAATAATGATAATTAACCTCACTTATGTCAACTTGAAATATGTCAAAGCAACATTAGTAAATGTATAAATAATTAAAATTTTGTGCACAAGTAACATGTGTGTATACACAAGTAAAGATAGGGAAGATGAAAGATGATTAAACATGAGTATGTTTAAATGTTTTATAAACAATTTTTCACTTCAGTCAATTGCATATAGAACTAAAACTAGGCTATTGTTATAATTAACAGCCTATGTTTAAATTATGTTATATGCATTATTTAATAGAAAAGGTAATCAAAGTGATATGTTCAGGTAAGATGATCTTGCCTTGAAACCAGTGACAACAGTGAATATTAGATAAATAATGGACACGCAGTGACAATAATAAGACAGTGTGGACACTAGGGGTATTGACAATATGAAACAACAATAAGGTAATAGTGAACTGTTTCTTTTAATAAAAATAACTGCAAGAGGATTTAAGTGATCAAATTAAATATCATTCTATGGTGACAGTATTTCCAGGAAATTTAGAGCCCAGCAATTAAAGTGAACTCTAAACCAGTTAACTTATGCACTGTCATAAAAAAGTGTTGGTGTGATAAACTAAGTGATGCATTACAATGGTCACTTGACTATTTTGACTCCATGAATAAGTAGAAGTTTTAGCAAAAAATAAATAAACTTTGGAACTTTGACTGTTTGTGAAATTGGTTGCTATCAGCAACATATGTTTTTATGTGAAACAATTTTTAGTTGAATAACTTTGTATATCAACAGTGATGAGTGGACAACGTGTATACACATTTTGACAAGTTGTGGTCAAAAATGACAAAATAATTTGAATAACTTTGACATTGAAGGGGCTTTGATGTAAATAAAACAAAGCAGGTAATATTGTACAATTACTTGTTAGAGTAATGATGGTACTATTTGAAGATATTAAATAATGTTTTCAATTTTATGAATCTTTTCAAACTGTATTTAAATGAAATATCATGCAAAAATACATTTTAAAATATTTTTGTAATAATTAAGTAAATTGTACTTCACAAATAATGAAATAAGGGTATGAGCAAATGTAAAATTCCAACCATTGATGATATAAAGTTGCAATCGCACTTAACTACAATTCTTTCATATTCTTCACCAGTATGTAACATATGAATAATAACTCAAATAATAATTTAACTTTCTTGAAATTATTGAAATATTTTTATGATTAACTACAAAATGACTAATAATAAGGATAACTTGCATCAATGACAAAGAACTATGTAGTGTGTTTATTGTTAATTAATAATGTATAATTTAAATTGTTCTCTTATTGATTTTTGATTAATAATTGTATATGATTTAATGACTGATTAATTCTTGATTACTGATTTTGATTTAATAACTTAATAATTGACGATTTGTCTACTTAATGATTGATAATTTATTTAAGGATTGATTGTGTGTGTGAAAATTTGGTAATGTACTGACAAAAGGATTGATGTTTGATATAAAGATTTGATGATATTTTAACTTAACAAATGATGATTGTATATTATGCAATGATTTGTTGATTCTGATTTTGGATCTGTATGATTGACAATTTATAAGATGTATGATTTACTGATTGTAATTAATGATTGTATATAACTCGATGATGTATTGAGTGTTGATGATTATATACGAGTTGATGATTTATTAATTTTTAATTTATGACTTAGTGATTGTCGATTTGTGTTTTATTGATTTTGATATATGACCTATGTATTTTTGATTAATGATTGTGTATTATGGAATGAGTCGTTGATTTTAACTGGGAACTTGTATAATTTTTGATGATGCATTGATTTTTTGATTTATGAATTATGAGTTTTTAATTGACGATCTGTATATGATTTAGTGATTAGTTGATTTTGATCAATGATTGTATGACTAGATGATGTATAATATTTGACTGATGATGTTGGATTTATGAAGTATTGATTTTTGATTAAAAATTGTATATGACCTTTTAGTGAATCATTGGTTTGTTAATATATAAGATATTTTCTGTGAATCATTGATTTTTGACTGATGACTATATATGAGTTGATGATTTATTAATATCTTGAGTTATGAGTTAATAATTTTAATTCATGATTGTATATAATGGATGATACATTGATTTTTAATTTGTAATTTTTGACTAATGATTTAAATGATTTTTTAATGAGTTTTGATTATTTAGCATTTAAGAAGTAATCATGATTTATTGTTTACATGATGTGTAATACGTAATCTGGTATTATATTATAGATTAATTGATAGATTTAATCAATTCTAAATATAACAAATATGGTAAAGCTAAAACTTATCTGAGGAACAATTGACAATTTGGTGAAACGCGTTGAAATCTAGATTTTTTGACTCGCGCTAACCACACATCGCAAAAAAATCGGGGGGTACTGTAACGGGTCCACCAAATTGACAAGTTAAATTAATTAAATAAAATAGATAATAAATTGTTTCATTGAGGAAAGGAATATTTAATTAAAATAATTAATGAATGTTAAAATTATATTCGAGAATCGTTGTGAGTAAATCACCAGTCAGATAGAAAAACAAGCAGAAATATTTATCCCAAACAGACGCTTGAAGCCATAAATATACTCCTTTCTTTGTTACCAACTCAGACATGGGTTGGGTTATTCCAGGAAAATATCGCAGTAACCAGATGTTGGACGGGTCTAGAAGGCACCGGTTGACAAAACAAGAGACACGTTCAACTTATACGGTTGGTGCAAAAAAGGATCGTTGGGGCGCAGCACAGGACAGCAAACGAAAACGTAGTGAAAACGAATAGCAGACGACCTTTTTGTGAACTCTCAAAAAAAGGAAGCACGCTATAGGCTGACAGAATAAGGGAGAGGGAAGGCCACGCTGCCCACCGAAAAGGAGGCAAGCGATGACTCTTTCTCTCGGCGTCACTCTCTTTCCAACAAACCCACGAGTCACCACCACTTGGATGTCCTCGGGACTCCAATTGTTAGAATTAATTATTTAGAAATTTTCAGCAAAATGTTTAGTTTTCTATTTTCTATTGTCAAATAACCATGTGAATTTAGAACGGTGATCATAATAATAGTGAAATATTTAGTGTAATTTTATTAAAAAAAGCAAAAGTTGTCACCACGCGGTTGTACAATGAAGACCTCATATATTTTCAGATAAGTTCTAGTAATAAGCCATGAATCAAACAATAATTTTCAAAATGAATTTATAACAATAATTAAGTAAAATAAAAATTGTATTGTTAATTATTTAAATGAAATAAAGAGAACAATTTTCAAAGATCATGTCAATAAAATAATTTTATAAAGTAAATCTTGATTTATTGTATTATACAGCTCCACCGATTTACCCATTTATACGACCCTGATATCTATTAAGAGTAATAATGTTAATGAAAATAAATTTTCATCAAATTAACTAAATAATTTAAATCAATGTAACAACCTCATTAGAGAAGAACGTTACAGCATTTAAAGGTTGAGGTGTGTCAGTATGGACAAAATATACTACATAGGTGCATTTAAAGGTTGAGGTTTGTCAGTATGGACAAAATACACTACATAGGTGCATTTAAAGGTTGAGGTGTGTCAGTATGGACAAAATACACTACATAGGTGCATTTAAAGGTTGAGGTGTGTCAGTATGGACAAAATACACTACATAGGTGCATTTAAAGGTTGAGGTGTGTCAGTATGGACAAAATACACTAAATAGGTGCATTTAAAGGTTGAGGTGTGTCAGTATGGACAAAATACACTACATATGTGCATTTAAAGGTTGAGGTGTGTCAGTATGGACAAAATACACTACATAGGTGCATTTAAAGGTTGAGGTGTGTCAGTATGGACAAAATTAGAAAACAGTATAGCAATATTAATCTAATTCACAACAATATAGCAATAACATTGTTAACCTTCAGATTTACAACTATTACGAACCTAAATACAATATAATTTACAACTATTACGAACCTAAATACAATATAATTTACAACTATTACGAACCTAAATACAATATAATTATAACCTTCAGATTTACAACTATTACGAACCTAAATACAATATAATTTACAACTATTACGAACCTAAATACAATATAATCATAACCTTCAGATTTACAACTATTACGAACCTAAATACAATATAATTTACAACTATTACGAACCTAAATACAATATAATTTTCTTTTACGTTTATAGCCACTAGATTGCTTAATATTTTACTTATATATAAAGATAGCACTTAACAATCTTTTGTGATGTTTAATTTGATGTTTGTGCTATATTTAAATAAACAATTTTTTATTCCTCCCCCTCGCCCCTATAGTTTCCTCTGCTGTGATTGGTTAATGTTCTCGTTGTAACGTATGTAAATATTATGCAAGTCTTTTTCACTATTATCAATATTATTATTTTCATATTTACGGTCATTATTTCTGTATCACATTAAAAAGTGTTTTCTCTTAATTTTCTATATTGTAGAATATACAGTAAGAAACGAACTGTCATATGATGGAACTTCCCACGCACAGGGGGATGTGACTTCCCACCTACGTGACCTAAGTGACATTTTTCCGTGTACGTTTCCTTTGTTTTATTATCATTATGTAAGTTTGGCGCGAATCGATTCGATTTAGTTAGAACATTTATTTGTCCGATCTGATGTACAGTAGCTGATACTTTATTTATGTCAGTTAACTGTTAAGTTGATCGTAACTGCGACAATTTTACACGTCGAAATAAACATTAATTATTTCCTGATTACAAAATAATTTTAAAGATATCGTATTCTATTTCCTTTATTTTTTGAACTTGACTAACCTGAAAGAAAAAATAATGATGAAAATAAATATTTCTCACAAATAACAATTAATTTGCCGGCGTGGTGGCTCAGTGGCTAAAGCTTCGGACTGCGGAGAACAAGATCCAAGGTTCGAATCCCCAATGAGCCAACGGTCGGGTACTTCACTCGTTGAATAAAGTTCACGCACAGGCCTGTAGGCTCATGTCAACTGGCGAGTGAAGTTAAAAAAAAAAGTTAATAAATAATACCGAAGTAAGCAATATGATATTTATTGGACATTTTCCATTGACGACGAATTTTTACCTTTATTCACTAGTACACATGGGCCTGCAGGCCTATGCGTGAAATTTATTCAATAAGTTAAATTCGAATCGTTATCTCGTTGGAGGGGTTGAACCTAGAGCCTCGCCTTAGCCACTGAGTCACCGTGATGGCTAATCGTTATCTCGTTGGAGGGGTTGAACCTAGAGCCTCGCCTTAGCCACTGAGTCACCGTGATGGCTAATCGTTATCTCGTTGGAGGGGTTGAACCTAGAGCCTCGCCTTAGCCACTGTGTCACCGTGTCTCGTTGGAGGGGTTGAACCTAGAGCCTCGCCTTAGCCACTGTCACCGTGATGGCTAATCGTTATCTCGTTGGAGGGGTTGAACCTAGAGCCTCGCCTTAGCCACTGTGTCACCGTGATGGCTAATCGTTATCTCGTTGGAGGGGTTGAACCTAGAGCCTCGCCTTAGCCACTGTGTAACCGTGATGGCTAATTAATTTATTTCGGAATTAGAGATTAACATTTTCGGAAAAACGAATATGTTTTCTTTAGTCTTGTAGAAATCGCGAAGATGTCTGATTTACCTAATTTCTGGGATAAGAAAGTAATGTGTGTGGTATAAAAATAAGCACGAAGGCATTAGGTCAAAAGTTAAAAGATTTACGGCAAAAAGTTCTTTGTTGCAACAATGTCTTGCTGTTGTTAAACTTGTCATATTGTTCCGATTCACATAGAATTATAAAGTATAGCAAATATTTTTCCTGAAGAAAGGGATATTTCATTATTATGTTTCTACTAATTACACGTTCATTATTAGTATAAAGATGAATTTTACTGTTCAAATATCATGTTTATTACTTTTGGAGTCAAATTAAAAAAAAAAAATAATCTGAATGACTACGAAAATTGTTACGAACAGGAATCAGAAGGGACTAAAAACTGTAGTTCTGATTGTTAAGTTCATTTATATGTATGAATATTTTAATTTTGCTAAACCGATCTTATATTTGTGAATTTAAATTATTTAAATTTAAAAGTACATCATTCGTAAATATATACTACAAAATAAACTTTGGGAGGAAATTTACCGTGCAATAACGTGCAGTCAGATCTCAGTTGTAAATTTAAGAGCATATGATATTCTCTATTTAATTAAACAGTCTGTTGATTAAATGTGTGTGTGTGTACACAGTGGTTTTGATGTATACATATTAATTACTGCAACTAGAACTATTTTTAAAAGAGTAGTAATGTGTTGATTTTTCTTGTTGTTTGTTACAATACTATACTGTTTTAACTAGTATTTCGTGTAAAACAACCCTAACTAAGTGTACGTACTCGGAAAATGAAGTACTTCAAACCTAATTCTAAAAAAAATACTAAATATGTTTTTATATTTTATTTTGTTTGGGTATATTTACCACGTAGTGTTCGTATTTTTAAGCTTGAACTTATAACTGATGGAATATATCTGTTGAAATATTCAATACAAATGTTATATTTTAATCTGTTTGGAATAAAATCTTTTTACCACACCGCACTCTATACTTGAGCAGGTTAATGTGTAATTTAGTTTAGTTTAAAGATGTAGAATGTTCGTTCCTCTTGATTGCCAGTAAACGTTTGAGTGAGAACGATCCCCCAATTATGTGACGTCACTTCAACCCCCCCCCCTGGGTTGGAGGTTGTCATGTTTGACAAGTGGTAATTGCTGGGTTTAGCGGGGTTAGTTGTAAGTCCCCTAGTTATCTACGTACTCCAAATATGATAGGTCAATTGTCATCGCAGACAGTAATTGATAAATAGAAGATAACTCACTGGTAAACGTAGAAATTGAAATAGAAGACTGTCTTTAACCTGTATTTAGAAAATTTTAACCACTTTGCGTGGTAAGTACAGGATGTTCAATGTTACATTCGCGTATAATGTTTACAAAATTTATTAGGTAAAAGTTAGATTCTTCAAATTATGAAAAATCGTGATCACTTTATTAATTAAGTTTTCATGTTATTTTAATTGCGTTAAGTAGAAAATAATAAAGTAACAGTATCTATACGAGATACTAATTGATTAGTAGGAAGGCCACGCCTACAACGTTGGAGACTTTTGTCAACTATTATTTTTATAAACGATGAATACAAACTGAAAAACATCAATAATAGTAAATGTAGATTAGTTATTTGCACTTTTCACAACAGTGCTGTTAAGAAAACATTTCATTTTCAATTTAAAAGGTTTAAGAGGTCGTAACAAGATTTAAGATCACAATATTCAGATCATTTCATTTGTTTACGTGATTTAGTATCTTTTAAGTGGGGCTTACTTATAAAAAAAAACTATAATATTACGAAAAGCAGCAGAAATAAAAGAAAAGAGTATTACGGGTGGAAATGAAACATGAAAGGCCCTTTAGTAAACATCATTAAACATATATGTTTCACATACTATTTTAGTTGTTTAGTTCACCTTTCTGAAACGAGATAGTATGAGAGGGCTGTAGCTTCATGATTAAATATACTGTTTGTATATAGAACACCACATTTGTATTGTAAAACATTGAGTTCCCCTCCACCGGAGGGCTTGGTCACTGAGCTAAGTACTCGACTGTTTACAACTGAGCCATAACAGTAAAGGTAGTGTGAGAGTGCTGTAGCTTCATGGTTAAGTATACTGTTTGTATATAGAACACCACCTTTGTATTGTAAAACAATGAGTTCCCCTCCACTGAAGGGCTTGGTCACTGAGCTAAGTACTCGACTGTTTACAACTGAGCCATAACAGTAAAGGTAGTGTGAGAGTGCTGTAGCTTCATGATTAAATATACTGTTTGTATATAGAACACCACATTTGTATTGTAAAACAATGAGTTCCCCTCCACTGAAGGGCTTGGTCACTGAGCTAAGTACTCGACTGTTTACAACGGAGCCATAACAGTAAAGGTAGTGTGAGAGTGCTGTAGCTTCATGGTTAAATATACTGTTTGTATATAGAACACCACATTTGTATTGTAAAACATTGAGTTTCCCTCCACCGGAGGGCTTGTTCTTTGAGCGAAGTACTCGACTGTTTACAACGGAGCCATAACAGTAAAGGTAGTGTGAGAGTGCTGTAGCTTCATGATTAAATATACTGTTTGTATATAGAACACCACATTTGTATTGTAAAACAATGAGTTCCCCTCCACCGGAGGGCTTGTTCTTTGAGCGAAGTACTCGACTGTTAACAACGGAGCCATAACAGTAAAGGTAGTGTGAGAGTGCTGTAGCTTCATGATTAAATATACTGTTTGTATATAGAACACCACATATGTATTGTAAAACAATGAGTTCCCCTCCACTGAAGGGCTTGTTCACTGAGCTAAGTACTCGACTGTTTACAACGGAGCCATAACAGTAAAGGTAGTGTGAGAGTGCTGTAGCTTCATGATTAAATATACTGTTTGTATATAGAACACCACATATGTATTGTAAAACAATGAGTTCCCCTCCACTGAAGGGCTTGTTCACTGAGCTAAGTACTTGACTGTTTACAACGGAACCATAACAGTAAAGGTAGTGTGAGAGTGCTGTAGCTTCATGATTAAATATACTGTTTGTATATAGAACACCACATTTGTATTGTAAAACAATGAGTTCCCCTCCACTGAAGGGCTTGTTCACTGAGCTAAGTACTCGACTGTTTACAACGGAGCCATAACAGTAAAGGTAGTGTGAGAGTGCTGTAGCTTCATGATTAAATATACTGTTTGTATATAGAACACCACCTTTGTATTGTAAAACAATGAGTTCCCCTCCACTGAAGGGCTTGGTCACTGAGCTAAGTACTCGACTGTTTACAACGGAGCCATAACAGTAAAGGTAGTGTGAGAGTGCTGTAGCTTCATGGTTACATGTACTGTTTGTATATAGAACACCACCTTTGTATTGTAAAACAATGAGTTCCCCTCCACTGAAGGGCTTGGTCACTGAGCTAAGTAATCGACTGTTTACAACGGAGCCATAACAGTAAAGGTAGTGTGAGAGTGCTGTAGCTTCATGGTTACATGTACTGTTTGTATATAGAACACCGCCTTTGTATTGTAGAACAATGAGTTCCCCTCCACTGAAGGGCTTGGTATCTGAGCTAAGTACTTGACTGTTTACAACAGAGCTATAACAGTAAAGATATTGTGAGAGTGCTGTAGTTTCAGTTCTATTTTTACGATTAATCGAATATACTGCTTTTAGGGTATATCGAAGATTCATTGTTTGCCTCGGCACAACTGCAATACTTATATTTTTCTATAGTCTCTTACGGTTTAGACTTTTTATTGCATTGTAAATTTCTTAACAGATGTTTACAATAATTTTATTTATTTAGGTCTACTTATTTATCACATGTATAATACCTTTCACTAGGCATCATTTTTTGTAATGAGTCATAATATATAGTGTTAGTTAAACCACCCTTGGATTGTGGTGAGAGCGTTGTATTAATACAACTGAGATAATCATTCGTATAAACTTTCAGGAGGTGCCCACTAAGAGCCTTGCTTGTGAAAATACATGCCTAAAGTGCTCTTCCGTAGGTAGGTTGACAGGAGAAGAATTCTTCCCTAAAAATTGATTTTACTTCAAATTGTGCCTCAACAATTGAATGTAGATTATAGCCAAGGGTGTATTTAATAAATTGTTGTCTATCATACGAAAAAGGAGTTTAGAAAAAGAATGGTCTTTTTTAACTGTATAGCTATATGTACATGAAAACTAAGAAACACAAGTGGAATAATTGAGATAAACCACTCTGTTATATTTGTTTTATCAACAGATATTTTGTTGTAATTAATATCGAAGTACAATATACAGCATTGTTTTTTGACAAATCTAGAGGATGCGGGCGAAGTGCAAGCGGGTACATCGGCCCAGCAACCTAGATACGACAATTTGACAGTTGCGGAAACAACGGGGAAATAGAGACAAAAACCAAAGCGGTGGTCGGATGGCGATGGTCCGTTACAGGGAGCACGCACCGTGAGTGAAAACAGCGGTGTAAATGGGCTAGCGGGACCGAATAGGATGGATTGGTCACGGGGAGACGACACGGAGTCTGGGTCTTGCCACCCCAGCTTCCTAAGGCAGTCGTATTGGGTACGACAGTGAAGTTGAAACTAGCCACCCTGGCAACTCCTTGAGGCAGGACAGATCAGTCGTTTTGGGTACAGTATTGAGGTCCTTCGCAGCTACCGGTGGCAGGACACTGCAGACGTCTTGGATACATTGCTGAAATTAGAACTAGCTACTCTGCAAATGTCCTGAATTACGGCAGGTCAGTCGTCATGAGCATGACGCTAATGTTGGAACTAGCCAGGTTAGCCAACCTGGAAACCCTGAGCAGTGTAGTCTTGAATCTGTGCTGATGCCATCTCCGCAGAAATCGAAGGCAGGGTAGCTCAACCGTTATGGATACGGCTCTTAAGTTGGAACTAGCCACCCTGGAAACTTTCTGAGGCATGGCAGCTCAGTTATTTTGGATGCGATGATGAGGTTGGAACTGAACACTCCATTACTAACTGAAGCAAGGCAGCTCAGTCGACTTGGATACAGCGTTGAGGATACAACTAGCTATCCTCGCAACTTCCTGAAGAAGGGTACTCAGTCGTCTTGAATGCGACACTGAGGTTGGAAATAGCCACCCTGGCAACTTCTTGAGGCAAGCCAGCTTAGTCGTCTTGAATACGACGATGAGGTTGGAACTAGACATACCTGTCATTTCTTAAGGCTGGTAAGGCAGCAGAGACGTCTTGACTACGACGCTAAGTTTGCATCTGACCACCCTGGCTACTTCTTGAGGCAAACCAGCTCAGTAGCCTCGGATACGACGATGAGGTTGGAATTAGACATACCTGCCATTTATTAAGGTTGGCCAGCTCAGTCGTCTTTGATACGACGCTGAGGTTGGAACTAGATATACATGCAATTTATTAAGGCTGGCCAGCGTCGTCGTCTTGGATACGACGATGAGGTTGGAACTAGACATATCTGCCATTCTTAAGGCAAGCTAGCTCAGTCGTCTCGGATATGACGATGACGTTGGAACTAGACATACCTGCCATTTCTTAAGGCTGGCCAGCGTAGTCGTCTTGGATAAGACGATGAGGTTGGAACTAGACATAACTGCCATTTCTTAAGGCTGGCCAGCCCAGTCGTCTTGGACACGACGATTAGGTTGGAACTAGACATACCTGCCATTTCTTAAGGCTGGCCAGCGTAGTCGTCTAGGATAAGACGATGAGGTTGGAACTAGACATAACTGCCATTTCTTAAGGCTGGCCAGCTCAGTCGTCTTGGATACGACGATTAGGTTGGAACTATACATACCTGCCATTTCTTAAGGCTGGCCAGCTCAGTCGTATTGGATACAACGATTAGGTTGGAACTAGACATACCTGCCATTTCTTAAGGCTGGCCAGCTCAGTCGTATTGGATACAACGATTAGGTTGGAACTAGACATACCTGCTATTTATTAAGGCTGGCCAGCAAAGTTGTCTTGGATACAACGATTAGGTTGGAACTAGATATACCTGCCATTTTTTAAGGTTGGCCAGCTCAGTCTTGGATACGACGATGAGGTTGGAACTAAACATAACTACCATTTCTTAAGGCTGGCCAGCTCAGTCGTCTTGGATACGACGATTAGGTTGGAACTAGACATACCTGCCATTTCTTAAGGCTGGCCAGCTCAGTCGTATTGGATACAACGATTAGGTTGGAACTAGACATACCTGCCATTTATTAAGGCTGGCTAGCTCAGTCGTATTGGATACGACGATGAGGTTGGAACTAGACATAACTACCATTTCTTAAGGCTGGCCAGCTCAGTCGTCTTGGATACGACGATTAGATTGGAACTAGACGTACCTGCCATTTCTTAAAGCTGGCCAGCACAGTCGTCTTTGATACGACGATTAGGTTGTAACTAGACATACCTTCCATTTCTTAAGGCTGGCCAGCTCAGTCGTATTGGATACGACGATTAGGTTGGAACTAGACATACCTGCCATTTCTTAAGGCTGGCCAGCTCAGTCGTATTGGATACAACGATTAGGTTGGAACTAGACATACCTGCCATTTCTTAAGTCTGGCCAGCACAGTCGTCTTGGATAAGACGATTAGGTTGGAACTAGACATACCTGCCATTTATTAAGGTTGGCCAGCTCAGTCGTCTTGGATACGACGATGAGGTTGGAACTAGACATAACTACCATTTCTTAAGGCTGGCCAGCTCAGTCGTCTTCGATACGACGATTAGGTTGGAACTAGACATACCTGCCATTTCTTAAGGCTGGCCAGCTCAATCGTATTGGATACAACGATTAGGTTGGAACTAGACATACCTGCCATTTCTTAAGGCTGGCCAGCACAATCGGCTTGGATAGTACGATGAGGTTGGAACTAGACATACCTGCCATTTCTTAAGGCTGGCCAGCTCAGTCGTATTGGATACGACGATGAGTTTGGAACTAGACATACTTGCCATTTCTTAAGGCTGGCTAGCTCAGGCGTATTGGATACGACGATGAGGTTGGAACTAGACATAACTACCATTTCTTAAGGCTGGCCAGCTCAGTCGTCTTGGATACGACGATTAGGTTGGAACTAGACGTACCTGCCATTTCTTAAGGCTGGCCAGCACAGTCGTCTTGGATACGACGATTAGGTTGTAACTAGACATACCTTCCATTTCTTAAGGCTGGCCAGCTCAGTCGTATCGGATACGACGATTAGGTTGGAACTAGACATACCTGCCATTTCTTAAGGCTGGCCAGCACAGTCGTCTTGGATAAGACGATTAGGTTGGAACTAGACATACCTGCCATTTATTAAGGTTGGCCAGCTCAGTCGTCTTGGATACGACGATGAGGTTGGAACTAGACATAACTACCATTTCTTAAGGCTGGCCAGCTCAGTCGTCTTGGATACGACGATTAGGTTGGAACTAGACATACCTGCCATTTCTTAAGGCTGGCCAGCTCAATCGTATTGGATACAACGATTAGGTTGGAACTAGACATACCTGCCATTTATTAAGGCTGGCCAGCTCAGTCGTATTGGATACGACGATGAGGTTGGAACTAGACATAACTACCATTTCTTAAGGCTGGCCAGCTCAGTCGTCTTGGATACGACGATTAGGTTGGAACTAGACATACCTGCCATTTCTTAAGGCTGGCCAGCAAAGTTGTCTTGGATACAACGATTAGGTTGGAACTAGACATACTTGCCATTTATTAAGGTTGGCCACCTCAGTCGTCTTGGATACGACGATGAGTTTGGAACTAGACATAACTACCATTTCTTAAGGCTGGCCAGCTCAGTCGTCTTGGATACGACGATTAAGTTGGAACTAGACGTACCTGCCATTTCTTAAGGCTGGCCAGCACAGTCGTCTTGGATAAGACGATTAGATTGGAACTAGACATACCTGCCATTCATTAAGGTTGGCCAGCTCAGTCGTCTTGGATACGACGATGAGGTTGGAACTAGACATAACTACCATTTCTTAAGGCTGGCCAGCTCAGTCGTATTGGATACGACGATTAGGTTGGAACTATACATACGTGCCATTTCTTAAGGCTGGCCAGCACAATCGTCTTGGATAGTACGATGAGGTTGGAACTAGACATACCTGCCCTTACTTAAGGCTGGCCAGCACAATCGGCTTGGATAGTACGATGAGGTTGGAACTAGACATACCTGCCATTTCTTAAGGCTGGCCAGCACAATCGTCTTGGATACTACGATGAGGTTGGAACTAGACATACCTGCCATTTCTTAAGGCTGGCCAGCTCAGTCGTATTGGATACGACGATTAGGTTGGAACTAGACGTACCTGCCATTTCTTAAGGCTGGCCAGCACAGTTGTCTTGGATATGATGATTAGGTTGTAACTAGACATACCTGCCATTTCTTAAGGCTGGCTAGCACAATCGTCTTGGATAGTACGATGAGGTTGGAACTAGACATACCTGCCATTTCTTAAGGCTGGCCAGCTCAGTCGTATTGGATACGACGATGAGTTTGGAACTAGACATACTTGCCATTTCTTAAGGCTGGCCAGCTCAGTCGTCTTGGATACGACGCTGAGTTTGGAACATGACAGGGATATTCAGTAATAACATTTTAAAGCATCCTTTGGCTTTATAAAAACGGGGGATATGAGTGCTCTAAAAGGTTTTACATCCCTTAATTTTGTATCTACTTAGTTACATTATTGGTTGAATTGTAATGGTCATTAATGTGCAAAAGTCTTTGGCAATGAGAAATAACAAGTTAAGAATACATATATACTTCTACACGATACTTTTCATCGTATGAATTGTTTCATACAAGTACCGTAGGTTATATAAAAAAAATCATAAAAAAAAAGAATAAAAAAAAGTGAAATTTATACTTTTATTGCATTAGTGAAATAATTCACTATTCCACGTGTACCGGTGATTGATTTTGATTTTTATTCACTTTATTTTCACTTAGTCAGTTTATACGGTTAATAATTTATTCAAGTAGCCTTCTTGCATCGGCTGTGGATCAAACTATACGTTTTTGTGTATTATAAATGTCAAAAACATATTTTAAGTGTGTGTTGTGCTAACCTCCATGACAATACGCACCATTGAAATAAAGACTACTTGACTCTCGGACATAAAATCATCCCCAATATCATAGATCACGGGATGTTCGTTAGTTTTGGCCGTGGTATGACCCACATACAACTAAATGACGAATAGTGTGCTGTTTCCGCCAGGTTAGGTTAACTTTTAGTTCCTCAACTGGGTCAATTTGCTTTTGCTGAAATTGTAAAACAGCTTTTTCTATATTTTCACGTGGCTGTTCAGTATGTGTAAACACTGAGCTGCGAGTAGTTCTTTTTACATAATCTTGTAGTAGTTTGTACATAGTTGATTTCTTAAGTACGTGGTTGAAATATTGTGATTTTTTCGAAATGGGAATTAACTGTTGTAAACAGTTACTTGTTAGGGTTGCAGTGTAAAGTAATGTTGATTTTTGGGAAATTTCTAACACTTCAAGGTTTGAAAAAAACAACACGATTTTTCAGCAGATACAATAAATACAGAAGGTACTCCTAAAGTTCTCCTAACTAGGTAACGGTGGAATTACCATGCAATTCTCCCCCTCCCTCACCCACCTTTAACTTGCATTTCAATAAAAACTAGACATCTGATGTTCACATTACACTAGTTCAAAGAACTTTAAACAAAAATATGCTTGTAAATCGAGAATTACTTAATCGAAAAGTCGTGTCTCCTTACAAACATTTAGAATTACAGACCTATAAAGGAATAAGTTAAAAGCTGATAAGAAGTATGTGTGTAGTATCTGAGGGTGGCTGACGGGGGAGTAGTACCGTTCGTGGGTAGTTTGAGTAGATAAAACCAAGGTAGATAGGTGTTATTAGTTTCACGTATAGTTCGTACGTTCTGTAACACAATCTTGAGTGTTTGCTATATGTTCGGATTGACACTGGCGTTGTAAATTATCTGCATTAATGTAACAAATATTTTTTTTATTTCTTCTTAAGACGCCGATCGTAGGCCTATATAGGTGACTACTGATTTCGAATGAGTGTGATGAGTGTAGGCGAGCGAATGTAGAATTTTTACAAACTAAAGCCGACTATTCCTTAGAAAGTGTCTTTAATTAATAGTCCAATGACAAATTAACAGCCTGTGATTATCAGCTTACACCTTTCACAATTTGTTATGACTCTGATTGGGATCGAACTGAGAACCTTTAGCTTATGAGGCTGGCTTTAACCAACTAAGCTAAGCTACCTTTCCACAAGTCCAGAGGTCCGTAGGCTACTTCTGGTTGCAGACCGTGTCAACGCCCTGTGTAAATTATGAAAAATCTTATTAAAATCGAGAGTTGGCAGATCATCAACTGTCTAGTGTTGGCAGTTCGCCGCCGTCCCAGGTGGACCGGGTAATTTGGCCCCATCGCATTAATGGCCTCCTGCCGCAATTTGACACCCCGACACATCTGTCATCCCGTAGACACCAGTGTTCGTCGAAAGTTGAGAGTGAGGCTCCGCCTAGACTGCCGCTAAAACAAGGGCGTCGGGCAATAAAAAGAGGGTGTCCACGTAAGCCATTGATTTACGTCAAGACTGATTCATTGGCATCCCCAGTCGGCAGTCAGTCAGGCAGAAAGGACAGTTCATCACTACAACAACTCGGGAACGCCTGTGAATCATCTTAGCGCCTACGTCACGCCAGGAACTTTACTCTCTCCCTGAATAGTGTATAAAATAAGTTTTTTGCAAGTAGTTTCTACTTTCAGAATGACCACGACTTTATCAAGCTCTACCATTACCATTTAAATGCTGATGTAATGACCGCTAGGTTGAGTTCACAACTTTTATGGTCAGCTAAGTACTCAACCAATCGTAAACTAGTTTAATGATTCAGTCTTTATACGTTGAAACTTTTCACTCAAAATTATTATGAAATTTAAAATTGTAAAATTACGTAGGTTGTTGTAAACTAATTCGATTTTTTCCACTCTGTACAACAAAGTCTTATAGTTTACATTGGATAACATATTTGTAGTTAAAAGAACGGATAAATTATTAAAACAATTAATTTTTCGTAGAGTTGAACATTTTATTTGTTAGTTCCTTTAAAATGCTTTTGGTATTTGTTACCGACCCTAGTTAGGAAATTTCAGTAAAAGTAGTAAAAAATAAAAAGTGCATATTTTTTAATGGTTTGGCTCGTAAATATTATTTTATACATACAGTATTAGTTAAATCATTTTAAAAATCCAGCAACAGTGGTTAAATATAATTTTTTTTAAATTTTAAATAATAATAAATTAACTTTTTTACAAATATTTTTATAATATTTAACCAATTTCCATGGATTTTTCCCCAAAAAGATGAAAATCTGGTTGTCAATTTCTCAAAAATTGTCATAGAGTCTTGGGGAGGATATGAGGGGGTCCAAGAAGGGGCGTTCAACTAAATTTAATGAAATGAATATCCTTTTAATACACTGATGGAGGGTGACCAGAGTAAAATAAAGAATTATTGTCCTCAGGTAAAATAAGGGCACTGCACCCAATTAGCGGACTGCACAGGGGAAAGATGTAAGTATATAAGTAAGTACTGGGGTAGTTGATCCCCTTTGTGGCTCCATACGGCTAAGAGTTATTATCAAAAGTATTTTATATAAAATTTCAGATATACTTTACATTAAAGTACGTTTTAGTAACTGTGTCACATAGGGTGTTTAATTATTTATTATAAATAGAGATGGCAAATACTTTCACCGTATCGATAAATCGAATAATCGATATATCTCAAATCAAAAATCGATCTAACGATAACATCGAAAGAACAATATCGATATACTGGATAACCTATATATCGAACATATTTATCGATAGATCGATATATCGTTGTCATCCCTAATGAAACCCTACCTTCTATCAAAAAGAAACACAAACTTCAAATGAAAAGAACTACAACCTTCAAGTAAATTTGCAAGGATTTTAATTTGGCAGCGAGTCGACAGTTGCTTGATTTTATTTCCAAAGATATTATTTTTCTATTGTATTTGAAAAATAAATAAATTCTTTTTGACCTGAAAGTTTTTTAAATTTAAAAGGCACTGTATACAAAAATTAAACATTTATCATAAGTGTTCAGATGTGTTCCTCTTTATGGTTCAGCCGGTTGGTTTCATCGGGTTAATATCAGCTTTATATTATTAACTTAAATATAATAAAATGTAAGAACATTGTTTGTAGTAATTTGTTAGTAATATAATATGCATGTTTTCATGTCAAAAAAAAAAAAAATCAATAACAAACAACAATCATGATCAAGCTTCAGTCAGTCCGAAGATGTCCACATAGATGGACGAAATCGATAACTGTGTAAATTTTGACTCAACATCTAGTCATTGTAGTGTTGTGAGACATACATGGTAAGTTATAAGTTATATAATATAATATGCACTAAACCTAAGGTATGTACTAATATTATAATGTTCATTTTTGTCTTTGCGTGCTTTCAGATTTATGGTTTAGTGTCTATATCTAGCACTTGAGAACAGTCACGAAATGTAATAATCTACATCTTATAGTTTGCCAGTGGCCTTAACCGGAGGGTTCCGACATTATCGCAAGACAACGGAGTCAAGCAACATCGAGCGTGGCTGTTCCTTGGATGGGTGACCGTCTGAGCGATCCCGTCCTTGCACACAGCCCACCTGCCCGGTCACTTGTTATGGCTCGGAAGTCACCCTCAGGTCCCCAGGTAAAGTGTTAGAGAGGGCTTCTTATCCCGAACTTCGCCTGGTAGAATAAGACGGTCTTTAACTTGTTAACTTTTTTAGAGTTGCTATATACTATATATGGAAGAAAGGTCTCGTCTTTCTTCACTTAGAACGAAACATCGTAGAATGTTTGTGTGTTAAGTATTTTATAAAAGTTGTAACATTGTATTGTCTATTCGGCAACAAGTTTATCCCCTTAAGAAGCTTAAGTGTCGAGACAAAGCAGACAGAAGTACGACTGAAAACAATTGCTGGATTTCATTTCGTAAGCGGGTTTTATTTAGTTGAATTCAATTTGTTATTATGACAATGCTAACAATTTCATTCAAGTATTTAATTATTAAATAGTACATTGTGAAACTTCTTTGAATTTAATATGAAAATCTTTTATATATTAAATTTTACAAACAAATTATAATAGTAATGCAATAGAACAATAATTGAAAAATTGTATAAAACTAACATTAAAAAAACATCTTAACTTTTGTAATAACAATTAGTGTGAATTTTTGACCACAAAGTCAACCATTAAAGCGTGAAAAATATTAATATCAAATATTAATATACAAATGACCTCAGCTATAAATTATAAAAATTAACATATAACAATATAACAACTTATAAAATGCTGATAAATATTGTAAGAATGTAGAAACAAAACACTATAACAAATCTAAAAGAATACATAAATAGGCAATGATCGTAAAAATGTATCACCCCAATAAATCATGGTTAGAATTATACAATCTTATAAGAAGCTAAGAGATTAATATTTTATTTAAAATATATAATTAAAATAAGTAATATTAAAATTGAATAATTCTGAACATTTTAATTTGTTCTTTTATTTATTTATTTATTTATTTTTTGTACTGACTTGTGATTATTTTTTAAGGGTGTTTTTTTGTTGGTAGTAAGTTGAAAATGTTATGGCCTGGTGTTTATTTGTTCGTTGCCCGATTTGTAATAGTTCAATGGTAACTGTAGACTTCTATATCGTGTGAATTATGTAGGTATTATATTTTTAAGTTTTTATAACTATAAATAATGGATTTTAATACAAATTCTTCATTAATATTTCAATGTTCTTCAATTACAATAATGTTGTTTATTATACCTTGCAGTGTACTTAATGGTTTGAGATATGTATATGTCCCTCCCCCTCCCCATCCAATTATACCATAAACTTCAATACTTCGAAAAAGACTCTAATATATCTGTATCAATTTGTTGTTTTTTTTTGGTTAATACTTTTTGTAATTTATAGAGTTCATATAATTGGTATTTCAATTTATAAATAATATTATTGATTTGTAAATACCATTTAAAGTTAAGTCGTATAATAATACCATTGATTTTATTCACAAATAGATTTCCCATCCAATGTTAAATTTTGAGTTTCAAAATATCAGCTGTTTTTGTGGTCCATTGTGGAGCGCTAGTGTAGTCCCGTGTAAATGTAATGCAGTTTAAACCAGCTGTGGTTGCGGGCCACACAAACTAACAAAATTACTGCCACAAATATTCCTATTAGATGGTTTATCTATTGTAGGTTTATATAATCAATGATAATACTAACGTAGGACTGTTAAAGAGGGAGATTCGCAATTAAGACAGTTGTCTTCGCTTGCAGAGACAATCACACTTTCGTCTTGTAGACTCGTTTGACCTGGGTTTGAACGTGACATGGCGACCACAGGGGTGGCACAGGGGCGACAACATAATGATCACGCCGGGAATCGAATCCAAGCAAGCCACCAGCTACAGCCCTTCTTCCATTTTTACATTATATGCCGTGTACAGTTAACCCGTGACAAACGTTTACAAAATTTTCGTCAACCATCGTTTTCATAGAAAATAAATAACTGTATTAATAAAAACTGATAAAAATAGTACACTAAACTACGTAGTAGTTTCATACTGGTTACGATTTTTTTAAACAAGCTGATTATGTTCATATAAGAAAATACATTGTTGAGTGAGTTACGTATGCGTGCTAAGACTGCCTTGTATGTGTAAGGAATATTGCCGTATTCGCTTTCCACGACTCAAAAACCGTCAACAAAGTTGTAATCCTATTTGAAGGGAGGCGGTAAAGTTAGTCTCCCGCAGTTAAACCGACACAAGTAAGCTGCAAGTTTTAATACAAGTTCCGTTCTACCGTCTGTTGTACACGCAGACTTCGGGACCGTTAACTATGTGCATACTAATGCATTATTGCATGGGTTACATTGGTATACTTGTGAGTACAGTATATTAATGTAGACTAAACAGGATGGAAAACAATATGGAAACGCGTTCACAACAACGTCATTTGTTTCCATAGATAATTTGATAAGTAAATTTTTAAAAATAATTCTGTTCCATAAAGTATAATTTTTGATCAGAATAATTTACTTAAAACCGTTAAACAGCAGAGAGATGAAAATTTTAAAATTAGTTACTTTGAAATTCAAATGACGGCTACTCTATAAAGGATAAACCTTTCGAAGTCCGATTTGCGGCAATTAATTTCTATTGAATAGCCCTTTCATTTAATACCAAACTCGACCTAGGCTTACATTGAAGATTTTTTGTTTAACTCCTCGTGGTCCGTCCTCCTGAAAATACGAAATGTCGCTAACGTCAAAAAGTGTGTTCTTTGTAACCATGATCATGTACAAGATTTCACTTTTACAAGTGAAGTCATACAACAGTTTAAAACCTTTTCCACATGTTTTTCCCACCCCGATACTATAAAATTTTTAGTTATGTTCCTAAGGTACATAAAGAATAATCGGTCACTTCAGAATAAAATACCATCTGGTTTGTTAAAAAAGTTGTATATTGTTATTGGCATGTTAAAAAATAATATTTTTTCTGCCCATTCTCCATAGACTATTGAGCTTTGCAGATCAATTATTCAGAGACCTTCTCTAACTCTGATAGTCACGCAGAAGGTCCTGACGCCTTAAATCTCTCGGCCACCGGCACTCCACAAATCTATATTGTATTTAAACTGGAAAAGTAAATTCCATAACTTAATTTATCATTTTCAGTAACATTTTAATTTGGCACTGTTCAAAGACTCGCTTAAATAAATAAACAAATAATTAATATTTTATCTATCTGTTTATTAAGAGGCCTAGTTTTCGTTCAGAACAAATCTATTTCTCTTCAAGACCAATGTTAAATTTTCTTAAATCAAGCAAAAACATATCTCCATTATTTGTCCTATAAGCCCATATAGAATTTGCTAACTGGCCGATTTTCATAATTTAAATTTTGAACATTTCTTTAATAATGCTTAGTGTTGATAAACTTATTTTCAGTTTTCTTTTGTTTTCATGTCTCTGTTACAATATTACAAGATCTCCATTACAATAGCAACAACATAACTTATCAAACATAAATTTATAGAAAAACGTAAGCTATTGGCTTATCCGTCTAACACTGATCATATGGAGAATAGATCGAAGATGGCGTAACAATCCAGCCCCTATTTCTGATCCATGATATAATATCAAAACCGCGGTAAATTGCAAAATGTAACTTTCTACAGAACTTTAAATTGCACAACTTTAAAATAACACAGTGGGATTTAGTGGTGCTCCAAGGTGCTTTAAAGCAAGTTCAACCCTTAATCTACGGGGTCGGCAAGGAGAACGGACTTGGATAGTAAATAGGCCTACATAAGGAAGACTGTTAAATCTTGGACACTCAAAAAAAAAAAACGTATAAATTAAAAAAACTGACCAACATAATTAAAATAAAAATGTTGGCATTTAGAATACACGACGTGGAAACAAAATCGTTTCTACCCAGTTACAAACACATCTCTGTGTAATGTGTGCACTGTATGGTAAGCAGAAAACATTCTGGGTCTCTGTGTGTGTAAGCAAGCCGGCGGCGGACTGTGTGAATAAATAATCATTTAGGAGTTGTTGGCGTTCTATTTTCAGTGCGGTCTAGTCACGTTTGAGGTTATGTCCTCTAAAGCGCCAATGAATATTGTACGTTTTATTTATGTTCTTATATTTACTAATCAGTAACTTAATTTTTTTTAGCTCTCTTTGACGATAGTGTAATTAGCTGGATACGTTTTCAACCTCATACAAACAAACATGATACAAAAAAAGCGTAACGCTAATTCAGAAAATTTCTAAACACCCGTTTTAATATTTCTTCTCACTTTAATATAGAACTTGATTGGGATATGTACTCAGTCATTCACTAACTTGATCGTGTTAACCCACTCAGGAGTGTTTTAAAATGTCGAAATTTGAACTGTAAATAGATGTAACTATGTTCGCCCCTGAAATAAATTAAAACATTTGCATGTATCAAACAATTATCAGTTATTCATCTTTGTCACGGTCTGTTTTTAAATCTCATAAAAGAAATAAAAAGAGGTACCAGCGAAACCAGCCTGGTACAACGATAGTTCAATGAACAATAAAATCGGAGAAAATCTTGAAGGCATTCAATACATTCTTACGACTCATTGTTGGAATTTCTTCTTTCTATAACAGAATTTGCAGTCCTAAAAACAATTTTTTGTGTTTATTTTTTTCGACATAGGCTTAATTTTTTCTACGTTAAATGTTTATAAATCATTAAAATCCTTTAAAGTTTTCATAAATGAAAGACTAAGACGTGCACGGACAATGAGCAAACAATCAGTGAATAGAAATATACAGTTAGTGTCAAACATAACCTTAATCGGAGATGACTTAATTATGTTCATTTATGATTTACAAAAACTGTGTGGCTGTTTCGGATGGTTGGATACAGGAAAAACCTTATCTAATTAGAAGTTATGACATATTGTTTATTCACAGTAAATTGTTTCAGGTGGAAATGTATAATTGTTAAATGTAATCAGTAATATTTATCATTCTTAACTTTTTTTACATATGACAGAGAGTCTGCCGTATGTTATCTGTCAGCTATAAAGAACGCTATATAATAAAATTTATGCTTGTACAAATACATTTATTTGAATTAATTATTAAAATTAAGTGATGAGTTTTGAAATTAATAACCATTATGAATATAATTTAATATAATTTATCAGTGAATAATGGCAACAAAGCATTGCTCATTGACTTGACTGTCAATCTGTATCTATTTTTTCCCCATTCTTAAATTGATCACCCATCTCTCAAGATGTTTTTTAGGCGATGAAAAGTTGCATGTGCTCTTCTAACCAGAGATAAACTGGAATTTGTCATTCAACTCCGGGGAGTTCGGTTTCTGACAAGTTGGAAATTAATTAGGGCTCTAATCTAAAGGGTTTTTAGTTGGGCTTTCTGCCTATCCATCACCGGTAGGCAAACACTTTGAGCGTTTACGTCTCTCAAAACACACTGGAAACGGCCTGAATAAATACTCAATCAATAACCTATTCAAACAAATTCATACATTTATCAACAAACCAAATATTTATCAAATGTTATTTCGTTCTTGTAAAACGTTCTTTCCTGTTTTTTCACAGACAGCATAATGTTGTTAAATAGTAAAATTAAAACTTGTCTTTGAAAATATTTATCCTTTATAATATACATACAGGGTAGGAAAAAAATATGGAAACGCTTTCACAACAACGTTACTTTTTCCATGGATAATTTGATAATTTAATTTTTTTTAATAATTGTGTTCCATAAAGTATAATTTTTGATCAGAATAATTTACTTCAAACCGTTTCCGCTACTCTGGAAAAGATAAACCTTTCGAAGTCCGGTTTGCGGAAAATAATTTCTCTTGAATAGACCTTTTATTTGATACCTTACTCGACCTAGGCTTACATTGGAGATTTTCGTTTAACTCCTCGTGGGCCGTCCCCCCTGAAAAGATGAAATGTCGCCAATGTAGTAAAAAAGTATGTACTTTGTAACCACAATGATGAACCACTTTTACAAGTGAAGTCATACTAAAGTTGTGAAAGCGTTTCCATATGTTTCCACCTTGTATATATACTCTTTTTTGTATACGTATGTTTTGTACACTCACAAAAAAATACAATATATATTACTAATTAATATTAATTTTGATTTATTGCTTTTCTGTCATTTGTTTGTAAGTGCCGGTTATTCTTTGTTGGATTATTATTTAGTTTTCTTGTGGGCTGTTGTTATTTTGTCTTTTATTTGTATTCTAGTCATATGTTTATTATTTAGTTAATAATCACTTAACGATGGTAACTGTAACGCGTAAGGTATATGTATTTCCCCTTGATTGTTAGTATTATTTTCAATACTTTGCTGTTGCAGATCAACTATGTAATTTTTTTTCTTTGTTTTCTATAAGAATATTATTTTACTTTTTTTTTATAATTTACTGCTTGTTTTTTGTGCATCTGAAAGTAAATTAAATTATTATTATATCTATTCTCTTGCTGTAACTAACTTAGATTGTTTCGTAAAAAACAACATTGTTCAAGGAAGTAACAAGTGATTTAGTTTGTGTTCTGGTTTAGCAAAATATAATTTTATTGGGATCCAATATTGTAAATATGATCAAATGATTACATTACACATTAGCCGCGTTTGTGTGCCACTTTGTATACACTTTGTAAGGTGTACCGCTGAGCATGTATGTGATGGTTTAGGATCACTAATGCCTCCGTGTGGGGTCGTCTCTGGCCATTAAATTATTCAGCTCAAAATGTGTACTTGTATCGTACATGTGTACAACTCGATTAGAAAATAAATAAAAGTTTGACCGTTTTTTTATTTTTAATGCTGGAGGCCCGTTTAGATGATGAGATGAATTTTACTTTGGCCGTAATCAAGATGAGAATCATATTTATACGAGTATATCCGTCATTTTCTGTAACATTATTTCACAAAACTGTAAGAAAGGAAGATATTATAGGGCTGAAGAGAATTCACGTGTAAGATATTTTTACCAGATGAAGAAATGTGTGTTTTTTTTTTTTTCTAAACCAAAAAAACTGATGGAAGAAGGCCTTTACTCCATTTAAATTTCTGATGTTGATTCTCTCATTAAAAAGAAAAGTTTTTCTTGTTTTTACGCGTGGCTTAAAAGAATGTTCAAACTTCTTTTGATATCGCAGAAATAGAGTAATTCGTCTCTGACGGTTGTTTATGAATGTTTTCAAAACGGTAAACAATTTATGTGCCAAAGCACACAGAACGGCCCAACAAAGTTGTAATCCTATTCGAAGGAAGGCGGTTGCGGCAAAGCGTGTTAAAAGTTGGACGGCTGCAGTTAAACTGGTACACACAAACAAGTAGCAAGTTTGTGTACAAACGTTCTGATCAGTAATAAACAAACTTGTGGCCAATAAATAATTTTATCAACACTCATAGATATTACGTGGTGTTGAAACAAACGAATCAATAAAATGGGTGTATTATTTTTAATTTAGTATTTTATGTTTTTTTCTTTTGTTATTACTAAGTGACTTTATTTTACTTTTTGTAACTTTAACACGAAGAACTTTATTATTTAGTATTAAGACTCCAGTTGTTGAGATATGGGTGAAGTCGGGAGGAGGAATGAGTGTGATGAGTTTATATGAACGATGTAGTTATTGTGACTGACAATAAACGAAACGATGTAGTTCAACCGTGGACATTAAACGGTCGCTTTCTTGTGGCCTCAGCGAGCGCTTCATTGGCAGTTATAAGTAGATTACAACAAATGTATTTATTTATATATCTGTAGTAATAATTACTACGTTTGTCCTTGAGAATTTTGAGGAGATAAAGGAACGGACTTTGCTACCGCACGGCAAACTGGAAACATAACTACTTGACACATTTAGCGCACTACAGGATGCAACTTCTGTTTCACTATTCTCTGCGAACTAAGGTCGTATGTTGCCCAGAAAGGGCCATTTATTAGCGCAATAACCAGGAAAACTCAAAGACTTACAGACATCCGGACCCAGACTACTACCCAACATGGACACTGCAGATTTCTATGTTAAATTAAGTATTTGTATTATTAATGCAGGGTGTTTTAAAAAGAACCCGATTTGATATAGCTATATTTATTAAGAAACAAGTGCTTAAACCAAATATATTGGACATGAAATTACTCACAAGAGAATGAATTTTATGAAAATGTATCATAAATGTTCAGTATGTCATCCATTTGCAGCAAGCATGATATCTAGTCTATAGCTGAATTCGTCCCAAATTGTGTGGAAGGTGTCTATCAGAACCCTAATTGTCGACTAAATTTCATCCTTGCTGCAAATGGAGGACATTTATGATACATTTTTGTAAACTTCATACTTTTGTGAGTAATTTAATGTCCAATATATTTAGGTTAAGCCCTTGTTTATAATAAATATAGCTATTTCAAATCGGGCCATTCTTTTTAAAATACCCTGCTTATTAATTTGAACACTTTTAAATTTTTGAATAAAAAATGTAAGTTTAATAGGCGTTTGCTATTTAATAAGGTACGAGATAATACAATCCTGTAAGAGATAATACAATCCTGATTATGTAGAATTTAGAAGAAAAAAATGTTTCAGCTCTCTCACAGAGTAAATTTGTCAATTTAGTTTAATAGTAATATTTCTTATTGTCCTCACTTAAAATTGGTATTAGACATGCGATTTCACAAGGGAAATGTTTTGGTAACATTAATAAATTTTAGGTAATTTTTAGGATTTTTGACAGTTTAATTATTAAAATATTATTCTTTATTTATTATTATAATAACTACGTGTTTGATGATTCAGCTAGATAGGGTCGAGCTGCTCTCTAAACTTCGCGTAGCCAGTGAGCCGTGAAAGTTGGCTGTTTATTGAAGGATGATGGATAACCCCAAGTCTGAGCTAATGACAATTTTTATCGCTCTGTAATTAATTAGTCCAGATTTGTTGAAAGGACGGTATTTAAATTTTTGTGCACGTTTTTTTTCTTATTTGTTCGCTTATGAAAGACGCGAATCAAAATATGGGTGAATATAAACATAAAATAAATAAAATTATTAAAATTATCTCTGCCACGTGACCTTAAAATATGGTTTGTGACGGAAGGGTAATACCAATTAATTTTATAACAAATACATTTCCCATCCAATGTTAAATTTTGAGTCTCAAAATATCAGCTGTTTTTGTGGTCCATTGTGGAGCGCTAGTGTGGTCACATGGAAAATATAAAGCAGTTTTAACCAAATGTGGTTGCGGACCTCACTGACTAACAAAATTACAGGCACAAATATTCGTATTATATGGAATATCTATTGAAGGTGTATATAATCAAAGTTAATACTAAGAAAATACTATTTCTTCACAGTCAGGTCAAGCTGTATGTCTAAACCCGCATTGCCTCGCTAACTGACAACTCTGATATTTATTTTCCTCCCCTTGACATCTTAACACCTGCAATCACCTCACACAGGCTTCCTATAACTACCACTGCAATTAAATGGTCTTTTACTAAGCTACATTTAAAATGAAACCGGTTTAAGGTGACATATCTCACTTTTTGCGAGAATTAAGAATAAATCCACCCTTAACATTGAACTATATTGTTAGGGGAAAAACATTGAGCTACTTTAAAGTTTCACACGGGGAATTATAAGATGTATATTACAATTGATGGGTGCATGTACTAAATCGTACAGGTTGTCGACTAAAGAATATGCTAGCTTTTCTACCTCCCCATTTGTTATATGATTGTGCTATTTAAATACACGGTAGAAGGTCCATTTGTATCACACCGAACTCCACTTTGTTTTTATTAATTATAGAAAAAAATTGAAAAATAAATAATCGTGTATGTACGTATTTTCAGTATTTTATTTGTCGATAAATTAATTAAAACTGTATTCTATCGTTAATAGTAGATAAAATTAAACTAAACTGTTATCAGAAAGAACTAAGATAAACATTTAAGTGACTGATCAGTAAATATTAAATACAACACAAATAAAACGTACAATATTCATTGGCGCTATACAGGACATAACCTCAAACGTGACTAGACCGCGCTGAAAATAGAACGCCAACAACTCCTAAATGATTGTTTATTCACACAGTCCGACTGCCGGCTTGCTTACACATAGAGTACATAAATTACACACAGATGTGTTTATAACTGGGTAGAAATGATTTTGTTTCCGTGTTCTGTATTCGTATTGCAAATATTTTCTTTTTTGGGCGTTATGCTAAGTTTGGTTCGTATGTATTCGTTTTTTAGTATATTATTGACGAAACATGTTTTGTTTTATAAAAGAACACATTTTTTAAGTATTTCACAAATTTTATTTAAAAAAATTTAAACAAAATGTGTGGAATATTAAAATCATAAGTTCTTTTATATTGGTTTTGTCATGATATCAATTTAGTTACTTCTACTTATAATAATTAATTTTGTAGGAAGAAGAAGTAAGTATAAAGCTTGTCAGTTAGCTGAAAATCGGACCAATACTACGTGGTTCGTATCCCACGTAAAGCTGTAGGTCCCTTAGTTGCTCTGGCTATTGGTCTGTTTGCAATGGTCCTTTCTGGCCTAAGTCGAATTCAGTTAATAACAATGACTACACTCGTTCATCTACACTCGTCACGCTCATTTACCCCTCATATTAGTCCATATCTCTACGATGGGCGTCTTAGAAAATAAAACATTAAAATTTACACATTTGGTTTCCTCGTGGGAAACTTATTATTGTTAGAGATATCATTCCTTATTGTTTCGTATAGCTATTGAATATCTTAATTTCTTGTTTGTTTTTTTTTAGAGATAATGTGGTAAAAATAGGAAATACATGAAAATGTAGTTTATCGCTAATGTCAGATTAAATCCTTGACAGTTTGAAGGAATGATTTAAACAATACATTTTTATTTATTTTTTATTGACATACATTGTGATATAAGAACTGAGACTATATTCGTTCATTTTGAAGACAGTGAAACTCACTATTTAGAACACAGGAAACTATGATGTCGAAACTGTATGATTCGAAGGTCCAAAACGAAAGCGATTAAATGGTTTTGTGAAAAAAATAAGTAATAAATGTAGGCTTAGAACGCAAACTGACATTTCAAATATGAACTAGTCCAGACAGGTGAATTTTTGTTGGAAAATAGGTCATTAGGTAACAAAAAAGAACTAGAATAATTTAGTCTAGTGGAAGAAGAGAGCTCTTTCATAAGAATGGAACAAGAATGGCACAAAGAAAGGCCTACTCATTATCATCTTTAACTAAACTTCGCTTGGCTCGATTAAGCCACAGTTAAATAATAATTATAATGAAGTATTTTAGTGAGAATTAAAAGTATATAGCCCTTAATTTCGTTGTTGTAAACTTTTGGATATATTTTCTTTCTTAACATAGCATTTCATATTTTTTTAAGCTGGCAATAAATATTTTCAAGTACAATAGTAAACGAACTATTAATAATTAGAAAGTGGATAAAGTAATTTCCAATAAATTAACATTCGGTGGTTATTTAAGATTATTTTTACAACAAATAATGATTGAATTTCCTCCACAATTACACATAATTGCGCCTATATGGTTTTGTAGACTGTAAAACATTGTTATCTGGACAACGGCAACAGGCTGAGCTTTTGTATTGATGTGATGGTTTAGGGAGAATCACGGAGGAAAGGGTAAGCAAGCGTAGAAAACCACCCCGTAGCGTAGTAAGTGTTGTCTGCCAGTTCAGTACGTACTTGTCGGACGATTATATAAAGAGTAGCTGCTTTTGTATTTAGTGTAAGTTTTATTGCACACACATACAAAATGATTGAAACATTCATTTTAGCTTGAAATGTTATGTTTAGTTTGAACAATTGAAGAACTAGTAGTACTATTAGAAGAATTTAAAAACACTTAGTGGTAACATTTTCTATATATTAGATTATATGTTGGGTTAGTTTTTAATACATTTTGTCGGTTAAGTGAATTATTAGCATGTAATGTTTACGAATCTCACGGTTTATTTGCGTGTTTTGTGAAAAACCGAAATGTGAAACAACGTGTGCCGCATATCGCTAAAGCGAATGTAAGAATGGGATACAACCATAAAGTGATGACGGAACGTCAGCAATTATTCTGCCTCAGCATTCCTTTTCAATATCAGTCCGATTTATAAAGTGCGTTGTTGTACAGATACAACGTTCTTATTACAACGTTCTTATACTTTCTCCATCTTTTAGATTATTATATGAACAAGTCTTTTCCATAAGTTCTTATTTATTGAGGAAATAAAAACAGTCTCTATGTGGGAGTTTTAAATTTGATATTTTTTTAGCTTATAACGGTCCATTAACTCTTCATATTTTTATATATTAAAAACATTGTAAAATATAAAAAGTAGAGAATATGAATATTTATTAAATAATTTTTGAACTATAAAAATTGGAGGTTCAATATTTACAACTTGTAAATTTACAAACACGTATTCTTTCGATTCCTATCGCTATTGTAGATCAAAGAGGCCGTAAGAAATATATTTTAAATAAATACTACAGGATAGTAATCTGCTAACTTTTTCATTCTATAATTAATTCATAGATTTATGAAAATGAATCTCATGGTTGAAAAATAGACATCAGTTTAATGTGGTTGTGAAAAAATGCTATGAAAGTTGGGGTGTTGCGAGTGCATGACAGATATTGTAATATTTATCTTTTTTTTTGCAGTGTTTATTAAGTGTAACATTTTAAAGAAGTGTAACACCATACAAGTACTAAACATTTTATTTTATGGAGTTTAAAATTTAAATTGCATTAAGTTATGATAGAATACGGGGAATATACTCGCAAAGCATCTTTTTATCCTTTTTGTACCAAGACAGTTCAATTCACGAATCAATAAGGATACATCATAAACTTTAAGATTCGTTAGACCATTGGCGATTCAAATCTACAAATTATTTTGGTTTTGGGGTGACAGTCATAGCACCCCGTCTCCATTATTACCCCCTTGATTTCTAGCAATACATTTTGTCGATATTGAAAACAGTTCTTCAAGTTGATAGCATATTACTTAATTTAGGCTACTACTGTAATATCACTTCTGCCTTATCTCTTCTACCTTTAGAGAGAAATTAAAATATCCCTCCCCCCCTGGATCTCACAGTATTCACTTTTAATTGGCATTGTAGTAGTATTTCGTTATTTCTAATCCAAAAACTTAAGTTAAATATTATTTATTTGTAATATGTAAAGGATTTATAAGCAAATGTAAAAGTAATAGTTTATTCCTTCAATAATAGAATACTGTTCCCAATTTTTTTTTAAGGAGTGACCTACTTACTTTTTAAACTTTTTCTGACCATTCCTCGTATAGCGTAGACTGTGCAGGGAACTTCTTCAGACAGAACAAGGTACTTTCAGTAAATTTAATTTAACCTGGTATTCTTCGTTATTTGTTTTGTGATTTTTCATATTTTGCTTCTTTTTTATTATTATAATATTTCGGTATTATTTTAGTACCACAATTATTTAAACAATAGAAAAGGAAGGTGACCTGCCCGTAATACCGTACAAAAATATTCAACTCAAATACTAAGCTAATAAAGGTGTCGATGAAAAAGTGCGTTTTAAATAAGTTCGCTTAAATACAATATTGACATTTGTCCTGTACTATAATGTCCAGACAAGTGTAATTTGTAAATAATGTTTGGCTACGGGAAATGCAAGCGGCTCAACAAAGTTGTAATCCTATTTAAAGAAAGACGGTTGTGGCAAAGCGTGTTAAAAGTTGGGCGGATCCACTTAAAGTGGTACACAAGGAAGTTGCAAGTTTAATACATGTCCCGCTCTGCTGACGGTGGTTCAAGCCTAACTTTAGGTCCATAACTCATGTAAAAACAAATATGTTAAGTGCACTGGTTGTCAGGACTGGAGTAAACAATATTAAATAACAAAAATTATTTTATGTAAGATATGTAAGGTTTTTTAATTTATTTATTTATAAAGGACTGAAGTGCAATCCTAATGCATTTTAAATGGATTTATTCTGCTCAGTATTTGTTTAAATATTTATATAAAAACATTCTAGTTTATGTCTTTAAAGCATATGTGTTTATAGGTAAAATCAATTTTACTTAAACAGATTGTTTAAGGTGCAAATCAAAATGTATTTTTAGCGGTAATTATTACAACTCCTAAATTCCTATCGCTATAATTTAAAAAATTCTAAATATTACTGATGCTGTGAATATTAAAGATTTATACATTTAACAACTATTAGACCAGATGTGTTAGCGGCCTACAGAAAAACAAAAAATGTATGTGCTGGAGCTGGTGCAAAGAGATGGCAGATTCGGATTAATTACTACACTTTGCGCAACATAAAAAATTCACATATTTCAAGGGTTTTTAGTTACTTTCAAATAACTTTTTCATTTAATTTGTCCGCTAAATCGTAAAATTTTCACCATTTTTTAGTTAGTTAAAAATTAAAATTGTATCATTTTTGCATGCATTTTTTAATTAGTCGTTTAACAAGTTTGTGTCAGAAGTATAATTTCCTTGAATATTCTGGTAAGTTGTATGCTCGTTATTTGAGTGGTATTAAACATTGGTTAAAATGGAGTGCTGTCGGATATAATTGTGACAACAAAATTTCTATTTTGATCAGTTACTGTATCGAAAACATAAGGGGCACAAAGTGCGTTAATTACAAACTGATTCATGGGCTAGAATTTCAGGTCTGCATCTCTTATAGATTAATCAACAATTTTCATGTTATTAACGATGAAAGTATTGTTTAATTGTTTATTTTTCACTGCTGGGTTTTAATCAAAAGTTAGTTAGTAGGCAAAAATATTTGATTGAGCAAAATAACTGCCAAATACACTTGTGGAGCTCATTATTTCTCAGCTGTTCGATGATTTTTGAAAAACTCAATTTTTTTTGTTCCTCCTACTGGCCGGATGAATTCAAAGTGTCAAAAACATCCTTGAGACTCAAACATGCAACACCAGAGAAAAGGGCCAAACTAGTGGAGTGTGTTTAGTCAGGAGTTGTGTCGCTTTTAGCATTTCCATAAACTTAACATATTGGCTCATAAAACAATAATCTAGATTGTGAAGCCTGTTTGCAATATTATGATCTGATTACCTAGTCACGGATCCTAAAGTAAGAGCAACAAATGATACTGCTAAAACAAAATGTCGGTATTAATTTTGTAAAGAAGATTTAACTCTCATTTCTCTCATTACACCAACTCTAATTTACATCAGGGATAATCGACGTCTTTTAACTTTAAATAAGTCACTTAACTTATCGTTACTTGTTTAGTCACTACCTGAAATTTTACAAATTAATAATACTGTTTATAACTAAAATATGGAAATATGTACCAATAAAATAAAATATGCTCTTCTCCTTCAGTTTATTGATAATTGAGAAGGATTGCTTTACATTTACTGCGCATTTCTTGGCGTAATACAAACCCCTCCCCCCACTATGGCAATAGAACTTTGAACCGCTCTCCGTGCAATAACAGTACCCAATACTATTCTACCCCACCCTTCTCCGCCTTTTTCATTAGTCCCTCCTTTTGTGGCGAATCCCAAAGAGATGCTGAGAAAGGCGATGTCTCTTTGTATTCAGAGATAATTCAATAAGGAACGGAAAGGCTCTTTCACTAATTTTAAGACTAGTTCAATTTTCTCTCGATTTCTCTCGATTTCCATGCCACTTTTATGGAAAAACTGCATGGCAAAATCCTTTGTATAGTGATTTTTAAAAATAAATGTTGATTTGTATATTAAATAAACGTTTAGCAATGTTATGGTCTAACAGGGTTTAAACAATAAGGCGATTCTACTCCTTGGCTACTTGCTGTTTCTTTTATTTACACACACTATACCATTAAATAATTCAATATGTATTTACAAATGTATGTTTCAAGATACTATTTTATTAATTAAAAATAAACTACTCTTATGCATAGGCATTACTGTTACTTTTGTCACTAGTTTATGTTCACTCACTATTTTCCTCGCTAAACGGACTGTCACAACTAATTTCCCCTCCATACTATAGACAGGATTGTCGGGTGGCTTTTTATTAGTAGATGCTGCAATCCAGAAGTTTCCTGAATTGTAAACGGGAACCGCCTGGACTGGAATGCTATAAGATTCTAACGCTGATCAGAAGCCAATTAACTGCCATACTATAAATATTCTCACACCATCTAGGGGCTACTCGATTGACCGAGCAACACTGGAAGTGGTCTTCCACAACTTGCTGGCCTGGTCAAAATTACATTTTAACGAAAAAAAACAACTCACTAAATCTAATTACCTTGAGTTTTCGGTAAAAAAAAAAAGAAAAAAAAAGAATTATAGGAACTTATGTATATTCCTTTTTCCGTCATTTGTGAAAGAAACTGGATAACTTCCAACATTGATACGTTTACATTCTTGTTTATGTAATTAAAAAGGGTTTTGTGTAAGTTTGTAATAGTTTTTCGTCCTACGTAAAAATTCCACCTCTAACGTTTTTTGTAATAATACTACAGGCAGTAGAGATAATGGAGGTGCAAAGCAAACGTTATCTTTAAAGAGAAAACGTATGTATTTGTTCTTTTCTGTTGGTACATACACCGCCTCAGGGTAGTCCCTTGTTTGATGTCTGTATTTCACGGAAATACCTGTTTCATGGATGTTTATACATGTTTACCCGATTGTATTTCTAACAGCTCTAAAACTAACATTATCAGTAGTAACTTTTGCACATTAAAAAAACTATTATTTATTTATTTTTTACGATTATATTTGTATGGGCTCTGTTCGAATCTTCTCAGAAAACAATATTTTGAGAAAGTTTCTCTTATTATATTTTAACCACTATTACTTCCAATCAACATGTATTTAAAACGAGCATAAATATTTAAAACAAAGTTGAACAGACGCTGGTTTCATTTATATCGAGCGTAAAACCTTTTTTTATTATTTAAAATAAATTAAGATACGTTTTGAGTTATATGAAACTTACAATGTTTTATATACTCTTAATACATTTTTATTTTCAATCAAATATGGTAACGAAAACCATTTCGTAAAGAAAATTGCCAAAAAAGTTGCTGAAAGTAAACTAAAGTTTTTCAATGTAAATCTTTATGTAACATATTTTAGCTATCCGCACTGGTAAAATCGTCAATATACGGGTGAATATAGATTTCCATTCACCGTGACGAGTTTATATGAGCAAGTGTAGTCGTTGTTACTAACTAAGGCCGACTATTCCTCAGAAAGTGTCATTAATCAATAGTCCAATCACAAATGAACAGCCGGTGATTATCAGCTGATCCCTTTCAAAATGTGTTACGATTCTGATTGGGATCGAACTGAGAACCTTTAGCTTATGAAGCTGGGATCGAACCAACTACCGACCGATTGTCAAGGAGTCGTCAGTTCAATGAATTGCTACCTACCCCAAACACCGATAGAGCACAAAACATGTATGTTGCAGTAAAAACACATAATTAATGTTCCATGGAAACTTGCGGAAGGTTAATAAAATAAGTTACCTCCCCGGGAAATGCACTATTTGTACAACCTGGGACCGGGGGGGGGGGGGAGACAATTCCCCTCCGCACATTCACCGCATATGCTGAGAGGCTTATTTGTTTACAATCGTCTGATCTTGACATTTCAAATGGTCTGACGTAATTTTTTTTATCAGCAACAGTATATTTTAATTCCGTCTTTGTAAGAATTCATTGGTTACCTAAAAAAAATAAAATATAAAATATTAGAGAATAATAAAAAAGGATTATGATTTTGCAAATTAATTGTTAATCTAAATTTGTTCATCAAAAGAAAAATAGAAAAAAAGTTGATGTAATTTATAATCTTTTTTAATATTATATCCTTATTATATTTAATACGCATTAAAATTAAAAAAACGACCATCATTAACGTAGAAACTTCAAACATTTACCATGACTATTTTACAGTAAAATGTAGGCGTATGCGTTCTTAAATCGTCATGAGGTAAATTGTCAGTGCTATTCTTTTTTAATTGTTGAAAACTAAAATAAGAATAATAATATTGATCGATGATGCTTATTAGTACAATGATTATAAGTAGGTCTATGTGTCATGTAGCTGTTACACGTTTTACATACAACAGTATAAATTCCTGTCACAATCATGTGAAAATGTTAACATTAACTTGTTTTGGATAAAAAAGAGTAGTAAACTCATGTTATAAAACGTTTGTGCGTGGGATGGGTGGGGGCTCACGAATGATTGTGCTCTTAGAATTCGGGAGAGAGAGGGGGTGAGTCCTACGGGACGTTATGAAATATTGTAAGAGATTGGCAGATTTTTAGAATCCAATTAAATGAGTCAGCAGAAACTGCTATTATTAAGCCCAAATCTATCAAAGCTCTTGTGGAATTGAAAAGTAATCTGCCAATACGGCTTGTCAGTAGGCGTTCTTTCCTGGTGATTTTAGTTGAAAAGCTTCTCTGCGTTGAAAAGAAAATGGTGGCACAATTTAATAAGATCGGTAGAAAAATTATAGTGAGGAAGAACGCAGGCTAAAAATCCTCAATAATACTTCATTATTTTCTGAGAAAATTTTTGAACATAATTCCTGTTTTCATTACAGTATATGGAAAAAAATCTGTTATATATTTGTTAGACCAAATAACTTAAGCATTTTATAGTTATTTAATTTCAATTTATTGTAAGGCGGGAGGAATTGTTGAATACATTTCATTATGAAGAAAGTATTGATGAAAATGCTCCCGAATTCGTGATAACGGGGGATTTCCCTCAATAAAAAAGCCCAGCCCATTTATTTGGACTTACCAATAGTTATAGACGAGTCTCCCTTAATATGTATGTTACCAGAGGGTTGTTTGCATCTTAAACGGAAATATTTCTCTCTTGAGGCAGAAAACCTCAGTTTGATGGCAAAGGTTGAGGCAACATATTTGTTGATAAATGTTTACAATATTGTTCTAAATTTAAGAGCCAGTGAAAATAAAGTACAAGGAAATTAGAGAAACAGAAAACCCAATAAAAAAATTTATTTAAGAATTTGTCAAAATTAAAACCTTTAATGTTGGATGTCATAAGAATTTCTTAATACTCCCCCCTACCCCACCCTCCCCCTTAATCCAGTTACTTTAGGGAAAGTTGTTTGAGTTACAGGAGATGATGAATTGCGAGAGCTCACGAACAGGCGTCCGAAGTTGAGGGAGAACGAAATATCGAACTTAAACTTCGTGTCAACATAGCGTTCTGAAATATGACGTAAATATCGTGGTTTGGATCCCTCGTGACCTGGCCATTGGACTCTAAATTTTGTTGTCTCAAAATATCAACTGTTGTGTGGTCCATTGTGGAACGCCAGTTTCGTCCCATGTAAATGTAATGCAGTTTAAACCAGATTTAATAGCAGGCCTCGCGAACTAGCGAAATTACTGGCACAAATATTCGTATTACAGTAAATGAGATATATATATATGTATTTGTAAGTAGTGATATAATCAAGGGTATAACTCGATCTCAATTTACGCGAGCACAGTTACTGTCAATAGTTAAAATAGTTGTAAGAACCTATCTCTAATGCGTTGTATTCTGTTAACTTCGTAGTGTTAAGTATAGGCCACTCTGCTGGATTACACAAACATTAATGGACGCAGTTGATTATTGGAATGTTCGTCAACCCTGCCCATGTAAACCGGTCTTGTTAAGGGCGCATTGTGTTCAGATTAGCCACCCTCTGTACTCGTAGCATGTTGCATATTTCCCATGTTGTAAAATAAACTGAATTCTATTTGAAAATTCCACTTAATAATTGTGTTTGAAGGATTTATGTTTGGAGGACTACATCTGTTCACTAATATGTTTGAAGGACTACATCTGTTCACTAATATGTTTGAAGGACTACATCTGTTCACTAATATGTTTGAAGGACTACATCTGTTCACTAATATGTTTGAAGGACTACATCTGTTCACTAATATGTTTGAAGGACTACTTCTGTTCACTAATATGTTTGAAGGACTACATCTGTTCACTAATATGTTTGAAGGACTACATCTGTTCACTAATATGTTTTCACTAATATGTTTGAAGGACTACATCTGTTCACTAATATGTTTGAAGGACTACATCTGTTCACTAATATGTTTGAAGGACTACATCTGTTCACTAATATGTTTGAAGGACTACTTCTGTTCACTAATATGTTTGAAGGACTACATCTGTTCACTAATATGTTTGAAGGACTACATCTGTTCACTAATATGTTTTTAAAAGTTCGTAGCACAAATTCTATATTGTAGTACTCAGTATTAATTGTGTATTTTATAACTTTCGTAAACCATCACGCGATAAAAAAAAGTTATTTAACAAGTAAAGAAAAATTGAGTTATAAAAATATATATGTTTGTATATATAAGATATAAAATAACAATTGTGTTTCCAGAAACACCAGAATAATTGGTGTTTCCAGCTATCTGTCGCCCGTGGCTATGTCGTGACGGTCTTTGTTATTGTTAATAAATGTTTGTTTTAGTCATTAAATAAAACATAATGTAATAATTTTACTTAGGAAATAATAAGTTCTAATGAACATCTATGTGTGAACTGATTTATATTTCAATTAGTTAGTGTAAAATAAATTCTGCTCCAATGAACATTTATGTGGTTTTACTTATTAAAGGTAACAAATACCACAAAGATAATTGAATTAGGTTACATTTGGTTTGAATATTCTAATAATTTATTAACAATACATCCTTTGGTACAAGAATCTTACTTTGTGTAGTGTTAAATATTTCGTATAAAAAACAAAAAGCTATTTGATTATTCTTTTTGTCACTATCCAAAACTGAATTTACCTTATAAGATCTTTGATGTTTGAGCGATCAAAGTTTCAAACATCGCTGTACAGACAAGACCATCAAATTGGCACCGTAGAATACATCTTCTGATCTTAAATAAACCAAGAAGAAACTGATGAACACATCTGATGAAGGTTGTACAGACAACAGACAGGTACTGTAGAGTATGTCTTATGATAATAAATAAACTAAGAATAAACTGATGAACACATCTGATGAAGGTTGTACAGACAACAGACAGGTACTGTAAAGTATGTCTTATGATAATAAATAAACTAAGAATAAACTGATGAAAACATCTGATGAAGGTTGTACAGACAACAGACAGGTACTGTAGAGTATGTCTTATGATAATAAATAAACTAAGAATAAACTGATGAAAACATCTGATGAAGGTTGTACAGACAACAGACAAGTACTTAGTACCATTGTACGTGTATGGGTGGGCGGATTGGTTAGTACCATTGTACGTGTATGGGTGGGCGGTTTGGTTAGTACCATTGTACGTGTATGGGTGGGCGGGTGGGTTAGTACCATTGTACGTGTATGGGTGGATGAGTGGATCAGTAGCGTGTTCAAAAGAATATTGGAAAGTTCATATAAAGTGACGCTAAAAATATGTAAGAAAAACATGACAAATTACGTGAAATATTCTCCATATTTATACCGAACTATGAGTAGTGTAACTAAAGAGTTGTGAATTTATCAAACATTTTAAATGTCTGCTTAAAAAACAAGATTGTATTAACTTTTGTAGCGATATGAAGACCATCCCTTACAATGGCTTTGTTATATTTAATGTAATGATAATAAATAAACTAAGAATAAACTGATGAAAACATCTGATGAAGGTTGTTCAGACAACAGACAGGTACTGTAGAGTATGTCTTATGATAATAAATAAACTAAGAATAAACTGATGAACACATCTGATGAAGGTTGTACAGACAACAGACAGGTACTGTAGAGTATGTCTTATGATAATAAATAAACTAAGAATAAACTGATGAAAACATCTGATGAAGGTTGTACAGACAACAGACAGGTAGGCTACTGTAGAGTATGTCTTATGATAATAAATAAACTAAGAATAAACTGATGAACACATCTGATGAAGGTTGTACAGACAACAGACAGGTACTGTAGAGTATGTCTTATGATAATAAATAAACTAAGAATAAACTGATGAACACATCTGATGAAGTTTGTACAGACAACAGACAGGTAGGCTACTGTAGAGTATGTCTTATGATAATAAATAAACTAAGAATAAACTGATGAAAACATCTGATGAAGGTTGTACAGACAACAGACAGGTACTGTAGAGTATGTCTTATGATAATAAATAAACTAAGAATAAACTGATGAAAACATCTGATGAAGGTTGTACAGACAACAGACAGGTAGGCTACTGTAGAGTATGTCTTATGATAATAAATAAACTAAGAATAAACTGATGAACACATCTGATGAAGGTTGTACAGACAACAGACAGGTAGGCTACTGTAGAGTATGTCTTATGATAATAAATAAACTAAGAATAAACTGATGAACACATCTGATGAAGGTTGTACAGACAACAGACAGGTAGGCTACTGTAGAGTATGTCTTATGATAATAAATTAACTAAGAATAAACTGATGAACACATCTGATGAAGGTTGTACAGACAACAGACAGGTAGGCTACTGTAGAGTATGTCTTATGATAATCAATAAACTAAGAATAGAATAAAAATAAGAATAAGAATATATTTATTTTCTCGAAATATATACATAAAATACATATAATTACATTCAAACATAAAAAGGTTTCTTCTTAATTCTCTGTTAACAAAATAAAACTTATACTACTAGAACAAAACCTTTCATAAATTACATATTTCAAGAAAATACTAGGACCTCCTAAGGCAATGCCTGTTTTAGAGGTTCCTTCTTTTCAAATAAATCTTAATATGCGCATGAGCAAATAATATTAATTTAAAATAAAAAATCCCAATTCTTCAAAATATAAACACTAATTTAAAAACATAAATAGCTTAAACCTTAACTCTAAATTTAATGTTATCCTAACCCTAACAGTATAGCTATATAATACAATAATAGGAAACAAAATAAAAACGAAACAATTTATGACTAACCAAATATCAGGCTTGGTTAGACCGGGCGTTTTCCTCAATCCCAAGTATTCGCCGACAAACAAAGTCATGAGTCACATCCCATCCCTTTCCGCCATCTTCCTGCCCTGCCCATAATTAGTAGACACACCCAACGTGTCCCATTGTTGTTTGTCCAAGAATTTATTCAGTTAAAAATAATTGTTAACTTTCCCACGTCTGCCAAATATGTATACTTTACTATGTTATCTGAAATAAATATATGATACAGTGAATAAGTATTTATAGGGTATTAAAATTTATTATCATAAGACATAAATAAAATAAACTAAGAATAAACTGATGAACACATCTGATGAAGGTTGTACAGACAACAGACAGGTACTGTAGAGTATGTCTTATGATAATAAATAAACTAAGAATAAACTGATGTAAACATCTGATGAAGGTTGTACAGACAACAGACAGGTAGGCTACTGTAGAGTATGTCTTATGATAATAAATAAACTAAGAATAAACTGATGAACACATCTGATGAAGGTTGTACAGACAACAGACAGGTACTGTAGAGTATGTCTTATGATAATAAATAAACTAAGAATAAACTGATGAACACATCTGATGAAGGTTGTACAGACAACAGACAGGTAGGCTACTGTAGAGTATGTCTTATGATAATAAATAAACTAAGAATAAACTGATGAACACATCTGATGAAGGTTGTACAGACAACAGACAAGTAGGCTACTGTAGAGTATGTCTTATGATAATAAATAAACTAAGAATAAACTGATGAACACATCTGATGAAGGTTGTACAGTCAACAGACAGGTACTGTAGAGTATGTCTTATGATAATAAATAAACTAAGAATAAACTGATGAAAACATCTGATGAAGGTTGTACAGACGACAGGTAGGCTACTGTAGAGTATGTCTTATGATAATAAATAAACTAAGAATAAACTGATGAACACATCTGATGAAGGTTGTACAGACAACAGACAGGTAGGCTACTGTAGAGTATGTCTTATGATAATAAATAAACTAAGAATAAACTGATGAACACATCTGATGAAGGTTGTACAGACAACAGATAGGTACTGTAGAGTATGTCTTATGATAATAAATAAACTAAGAATAAACTGATGAACACATCTGATGAAGGTTGTACAGACAACAGACAGGTAGGCTACTGTAGAGTATGTCTTATGATAATAAATAAACTAAGAATAAACTGATGAACACATCTGATGAAGGTTGTACAGTCAACAGACAGGTACTGTAGAGTATGTCTTATGATAATAAATAAACTAAGAATAAACTGATGAAAACATCTGATGAAGGTTGTACAGACAACAGACAAGTAGGCTACTGTAGAGTATGTCTTATGATAATAAATAAACTAAGAATAAACTGATGAACACATCTGATGAAGGTTGTACAGTCAACAGACAGGTACTGTAGAGTATGTCTTATGATAATAAATAAACTAAGAATAAACTGATGAAAACACCTGATGAAGGTTGTACAGACAACAGACAGCTACTGTAGAGTATGTCTTATGATAATAAATAAACTAAGAATAAACTGATGAAAACATCTGATGAAGGTTGTACAGACAACAGACAGGTACTGTAGAGTATGTCTTATGATAATAAATAAACTAAGAATAAACTGATGAAAACATCTGATGAAGGTTGTACAGACAACAGACAGGTACTGTAGAGTATGTCTTATGATAATAAATAAACTAAGAATAAACTGATGAACACATCTGATGAAGGTTGTACAGATAAGGTACTGTAGGGTATGTCTTATGATAATAAATAAACTAAGAATAAACTGATGAACACATCTGATGAAGGTTGTACACACATCATCATCAAACGGGCATTGGCGAGCCCGAATTCTGATCATATTGAACCTCAAAGATAATACTATGATGATCATACCTGATGAAGTTTCTGAAGACACTATCATAATATCGTTAATATTGACTTCCTGAACTTGTCCACAGTCCAGGCGTTGTCTGGTCGTCAATTCACTTGTTGCATGCCCCAGCCCCGCCTCAACATTATCCTGTCTACTGGACTATTTCGTGTTCGACAATCAAATGTTATTACTCTCTGTTCCAGACGACGAGGTTGCACGCTACGTCGTCGTCGTGTCGAAGTGAAAACCCCGCCTTGTAGTTAACTTTACAAAGTAAGTTGTGCAACGCCGATAACTCCGGGCGATAAGCCAACTCGACGTTGCTCGAGAATGAGCTGTTGTATATCTGTTAATTCAAATCGTAAGATTGTTGAAGGTATTATTTAAAAAAAGGCGTATTAAAATATTTTTTTATAATCCTCCCCATTGGTTGTAAAATAAAACAATTTCTAAAATTTCTTTGAAAAAGTTGCTGATAACAGGGCTTGCAATTTGTTTGTATTCCCTTATTATTATTGAAGTATATTAGTCAGAAGTAATAAGGGCTCGTTTTGATCAAGTTCAAAGCTGGTCGGATTGTTCAGTAATCCACCAGTTACTTACAATATCTAACTGTACCAGGTAGACGAATTTACTGGCTGGGGGAGTATTGATCATTGCAGCTCTCTGTCCATCATTGACAATTACATTAACTCTATGTTTATTAAATGTACTAGATCTAAACAAGCCATTGTGATATGCGCTGTTTAACATGCAACGTTTGATTAAGGCCAATTCAATTTTCTACGTGGAAATGTACATTATTCTAATATTATAAATAGCAGTTCTGTGATAAATATTATTAGGGGGTGAACACAATTTCTCTTGTCCTCTCCTAAGTATAAAAGTATATTCCTTTCTCCATGTCATATTTCACTAAATACATTATTTTATTCTTAATAGGGTTATTATTAATTTCAAATATATTAAAATACCCTCACAGAATGACGGTTTAAATGTTTACCATAACTATAGTTGACTTACTTGAGTCAATGTAGAACTTTTTGAAATGGCAACTTTTCTTATATTTTCATATTTTAAGAGGCGTCTAATATTGATAAAGGTTTTTTAAGATGGTGAATTCATTGGCGTATAAATTAGTGTTATGATTTTAAAATAAGTTGAGATTGATATACATAGTAAAGTAAGTTGAGATTGATATACATAGTAAAGTAAGTTTGATTTAATATTTAACCACGACATTAATTTGAAAAAGACATTTATTTAGACGATCCGATAGGTGAAAAACAAATAGACGTTTAGTCGGCCTATTTCATAATTGTAAAGTATTCTACTAATTCAATAGTTTTGGAGATTGAGAATAAAATAAACAGGTGCAGATGAGACTAAAATATATTTGTGCTTTTTGTGCTTATATTGTAATAAATGTGTGTTGTGTGACGTTTACTTGTACTGTATACATGAAATAAAATAATGTAAATTAAATGTTCTACTTGCTAATAACGAACCCTAGTGTGGGGGAAGGGGGTTTGCGGGGTAATGTAAACCATTAATGCACATTCTCTCCGGGAAATTGTAGTTGATTAATGAAATATATGTCCTGCGTGGGAATGTAAATCACTCTTTGTACAATGTGGGCATTGTGGCTAACTGATTCCACACAGCTACTATATCGCATTTGTACATGTAAGTATTTCTGTTTAACTCCTGGCACTTTAAATAGTTCAGTTGCTGGAATAACTTTCAGCTGTTACCTATGAATGCCATAATAACTTTCAGCTGTTACCTATGAATGTCATAATAACTTTCAGCTGCTACCTGTGAATGTCATAATAACTTTCAGCTGCTACCTGTGAATGTCATAATAACTTTCAGCTGCTACCGGTGAATGTCATAATAACTTTCAGCTGTTACATGTGAATGTCATAATAACTTTCAGTTGCTACCTGTGAATGTCATAATAACTTTCAGCTGTAACCTGTAAATATCATAATAACTTTCATTTCGACCTGTTAATTTCGTAATTACTTTCAGCTGAACCTGTGAATCTCATAATAACTTTCAGTTTCAACCTGTGAATGCCATAATAACTTTCAGCTGTGACCTGTGAATGTCATAATACATTTCAGTTGCGACTTGTGAAAGCTATAATAACTTTCATTTGCGACCGGTGAATGTCATAATTAACTTTCAGTTGCGACATGTGAATGCCGTAAGAACTTTCAGCTGCGATCTGTGAATGTCATAATACATTTCAGTTGCGACTTGTGAAAGCTATAATAACTTTCATTTGCGACCGGTGAATGTCATAATTAACTTTCAGTTGCGACATGTGAATGCCGTAAGAACTTTCAGCTGCGATCTGTGAATGTCATAATACATTTCAGTTGCGACTTGTGAAAGCTATAATAACTTTTCAGTTGCGACCTGTGAATGCCGTAAGAACTTTCAGCTGTGACCTGTGAATGTCATAATACATTTCAGTTGTGACTTGTGAAAGCTATAATAACTTTCATTTGCGACAGGTGAATGTCATAATAACTTTCAGTTGCAATCTACATTGTTTAGAGAAAACTAAAAGTCACAGTTAATGTTTCAATAATAATTTACTGCTATAATTATTTAAGATAGTATTATTAATAGTTATGATTTAAAAAGCAGGGTTGTCCATCAATCATACAAAAAAAAACATGAATAAATGCTACACAATATTGTGATAGTTCGTCTGATGCATTTGCTTCTAAACTCTGTGCATATAAATTATGAACATCATCAAAATAAAGATAGACACAATTTTGTTTATAGTATTCTTAATGTAAGCTTTTAAAACTTAAGTACATTAGAAGTACAGTGGTATTGACCAACCCTCCTACCCATACAAGTACAGTGTTATTGACGTACCTCCTACTCATAGAAGTACAGTGGAATTGACCAACCCTCCTACCCATACAAGTACAGTGTTATTGACGTACCTCCTACTCATAGAAGTACAGTGGTATTGACCAACGCTTGCAGGGAGTCAAGCCGAATATTCCATTTTACTCTGTTCGATTCAGTCTTGTATTTGCAACAACAGTAATAGGGTAGTAAATATATCCTATGTATTGTTCTGTGCACTCCGTCAGCATGACACCTTGCAAGCAGATGTTGTTCCTGGCAAAGGAAGGCTGGGCAGGAAGTGGGGAGATGTCTTCCGGACCTAGGGGACTCTCCTGAAGGTCACCTGACTCGTGTGATGGTCGTCAAGGTGTCATAGGCCTGGTTTATTACCTTCAATCAAAATTTTAAATTTTAATATGTAGCTTATCGAATCTATTCAGCAATATCTCGATCTATTTAATTTTTTGAACTAGAAACAAAATTATGCTCTTATGTTCTTAATATGGAGTGATCAGAGATTCTAGCGAATTCCAGCTAGCATGCAACTTTTCTCCTAATGAACAACGTTAAATTTTCTCAAGAAAAACACATCCACTTATCTCTTAATCCTTTCAAGTATTACTCATCAGCCGATTTCAACACTATAAATGATATCGAATCCTGGAAACGATTAATGTTGATTACTAATAGGTTTACCCAAATTAGTTAAAAAAAAATAATAAAAAAAAATAGTAAACGTTCTCCGTTACAACAAAAATATATATCAAACGTAATTTGATTGGAAAATACATAAAATAGTGTCTTATCCTTTTGACATTGGTTGTTTAGAAAATATATCAAAGATGGCCGACCGAGTAGTGGAAGGGGTTGGAAAATGAAACTGATTATCGCTTATGTAAGACACCGACGGTGCGTCTGTGTCCGCGCCACGAGTCTGACGTGCAAATACGGCAGTGGACGAAAGCGAAGCGAACTAGCCATTTGTCACCGGTTGGACCGTAACCGGACCGTAGCCAGCCGCTGTGTGACCAGGTCACCGGGCCCTTCCAGCCATTTTAAACGACCCCTTGTTCTCAAATGTTCGTGTAGGTTTTAACGCTGAACACGAATTTGACAATTTTATTTTACGACAACTATTTCTCGAGATATCGTCGAAAAACTACTTACATTGCAGAAAAAATGCCCGCTCTCCAACCCACCTACACATGAACGGTTGCATTGGCCCACTCAAACGCTCATACAAGTACAGTGGTAAATCAGGTTACTAAGTTAAAAAAAATAGTGATTCTTCAAGGGCAAATGCATTTCGTGTTCACAGTTTGCGAATTGAAATGGAGTGACATCGACATATATTCCTGACATATTTATCTTTGAATTGAAGTTTTTTTATACACATTTAAATTATCAGTCGTACTAGTCCGAATGGTAGGGTAGAGTGGGGTGGGGTGGGGATGGGGGAGACAATTCAGTAATCCTAATAGTATTTAAATTGTGGTTTTCAGTTTCGGATTGCGGTGATTTTGCACTCATGTCATGAGCTGATGTGCATACTTTTTGCAGAAGAAGAGCGAAGTTATATTTGAGTCTTTAAACTTGTTCTTGTGCCCGAGACAAGCAAAGCCCGGGGTGGGCGGTTATCACTTTCGAGTCCAGGATGTTGTTTTTTGTTGGTAAGAAAACTGTACGAAGACGTAGATTTGAGTGTATGATCACAGTTTCTGGTGCGAGGGTTGCAAGTGTGTGTGGTATATTTAAACGTAAATACAAAAACAACTTTAGCTTATATCATTTTGTTGTTATTGGGTTTAAATTCTCTTGTTACTATAATCCGTACGTTAGTAATTAGTTAAAACTATTTATAAAACATAAAACACCTTTAAAAGTTAATTTCGTTCAGTATGCAGATAGATGCAACGGTGAAATCATCAGTTGGTAGATAGAATTGATGGATCAACCCTCTCTGTATCATCCCTTAGATTAATGGCACGCCATTACTTCTGCCATATATCTGCCAATCGTCGAATTTCGATCTGCATTTTAAATGGATTCATTAAGGGTGAGTGTTTTAATTTCATCGTCGAATTAACGAAAAGTTCAGATCTACCTTTGACTTTTATTTAAACCGAACAAAAAATATATATTCACTACGAAATTTGGAAGAACCCATCATAAAAATAATTTATTAATTTTTAGTTATAATAACGGGTAACATTATAATTTATTTTTGTGTGGGCATAGGAAACAATTAGTTTATGCAATTCTAGCATCGGATGGTATGGCTCTGTAGCTGTAATTGTTGCAGCTGCTGCAACTATCGAGAAAAGCAATACTTTTGAAATTATGAGACAATCATCCTCACGACGTTTCAGAATATGTAATGTAGTTTCTAGGACGCAACTTTAAACAACTATTAAGAAAATGCTTAACTTTTAGTTAAAGTATCAAATCCGTGTTAAATTACAAGAAACAAAGACATTTTCAATTTTCTCTCAATAATACATTTTTACATAAATTAGTTAGTTCTTTCTACAAGTACACTTACACAGTAAACTGATTTACACTTACAATCATTCGTGTGATGGCCTTTTGTTTATTCACGTTAGAGATCATGAGGAGGAGAGATTTGTGAATGCTTTAACATTTTCCCTCTTATTTTTGTATACCAAGGAACCCAAACATTATGGCATGCGTCAGGATACACGCAAGCGAGTAGGGAAAGTGGTTACTCTAATATTTTTTAATATTATCTTATTCCATAACACAAGGCCATTAAAATGAAGTAGGGTCAGTGGGCAATGCAGTTCAACGGGATTCCTGACAGTAGAACGCCCGAATATGTGCCAAGCCAAAAACGAAGCTCAACTAATTAAACAAACGAGATAATCCGATCATAAATTGGGAATGAAAGGCGTCAAATGAAATCGTTCCCACGACCTTGATATTGGACATGAACCGTTCCCATGTCGTAATTGAATTGACAAAGGCGAGCTACGTTGCTGCGTGAGTAAGCGAATTACCGTAGAGCGAACTCGCTCTTCGGTGACGCCAACAGTTCTATACGATTGAAACTGTATTCGCTACTTAGTGAATTTGTACCAGCCTACTATAATTATAATTTACTTGTAAATATACTGTATTTACTTGTAAATATACTGTAAACTGTAAATAGTCGTTTCCCTATTGTTTGCTTTTAATTATTATTAAGGTACACGTAATTATATTTAAATGTCCTAGTAAGAAGTCGGTGGTAGAGATAAGGGCGAATAAGAGGGGCGAATGAGTGATGAATGTAGGTAGACGATCTAGTGTAGGCATTGTTACTAACTAAGATCGAATGTTCCTTTAGAAAGAGCTATTTATTAATAGCCCAATAGCCAGAGTAACTAAGGGACCTACAGCTTTACTTAGAACCCAAACCACGTAGTGTTGGTCTGATTTTCAGCTAACTAAAAACCGGACACTCAATTCTTTTCCATACACAACATCTGAACCTTGATTACCACACTTGTACGCCCCACACTTCTCTGGTAACGTCTACTTACGTCGATGGCAACCATTTAGCGGACGCCGTGTCAGTATAAGAGGACCGAGCATAGAACCTATCGCCTTCAATCTCCACAACACTTTGTCCAAATGTGGCTGGGTTACAGCACTGCGCCTCTAGAGCCGACTTATTATTATTTAATTCCTTTCTGTAGTTTTTTTCAAAAACTTTTTCTCAAGATTTTAAATTTTAATTCACAAATATGATTTTACTTTTATTTTAATTTTTAGATAAGATTGTGTAGCTGCAATAACTTAATGTACGTGTAAGTACCTAAAAGTATGTTTATTTTAAGATTATAGATTGGTATCTTGTGAGAAAAAGCAAACTGTTGCGTTTTATATAACTTCTACCTTATTTTATTATCTCTGTTTATATTTGTTTTGAACCGCATGGAAAATGGAAAATTCATTAGAATACATAATGTACGCAATGTAAATCAGCCCTGAAAGCAATCGGAGACAGAAGGGTTGTCGTGTCTGGTTTCCCTTGTATGCGGCAGAGACTGTCGTTGTCAGAGTGATTCATGGAAGGGTTTCATTTGATATTCATATAAAATATCTGTAGATAATACTCCTCTACTCGTTGCAAACAGAGACGTCTCAGATGCTGACTAATGAAATAGAAAAGCGATGCGTAGATTTTAAATCACAACATTTGGTTGACTCTAGTTTTTTATTGGGGGTTTTGTACTCACATGCCTCTTCTAACCGTCGAGTATGAAGAACAAATATTTCAAAGCACTCAATGAGTTGTTATTAATTGGTTTTACATTTAAACTGTGGTAACTTTTGATTAATTATATTTAAATATTGCAAAGGGATTGTGTAAACTAATGGATTTTAAATTTAATTTAAAAATGATAAATTAAATTAAATTTATCATTTTTAATTTAATAATGACTAGAGTGATAAGTCCGTACATATCCTAAAAGCTTTATTATGACAAATTTATTTCGTATTTAAAAAATGTTGTTGCCTCATTTATTAACAAAAAACATGAGTTAAAACCCGAAATGAGTTATATTACTACGAACTACAGCTTTGTACTTGAATCAAACGCTACCGTACTTGATTACTAAAATAAAATAGTACATTTAATTTTTGCAGTGGGTAAAATAAGGACAATGTTTATTAATGGACTTTTTAATGCACTCGAAAATTTAACATTGCGGTAAGCAGTTAATCGATGAAACCGGTTGGAACGAGGAAATGACATTTTATAAACTCCTAAAAATTTTTAATGGAAAACATAACTATTTTTTTATTTTGACTAAGCAATAATTATTGTTATTCAGGTACGCATTATACTAATTATTTTTAAATTCCACGTGAAATTAATGCACACATAATAAATTAAAATTATTGTTGGCCAGCTTACGTTGTCCTTCCAACAAGGTTTGTTAATGAAAGTCCGTGTGGAGTTGGTTGAATAAACATTATAATGCATTTGTAGAGGGTCGCATGAAGGACGGGCGTGACTATTTGAACACGCGTGCTTCAAAGTAACTTGGAAGCATGCAATCGTGTGGTGCAATACACTGGATCATTGCATCGAGTATAATAAGTCGATCGTTGAAAACCAGTCGAACTTTAGTCGATCGATGAAACAAGTGGAACTGTAGTTGATCGATCAAACGAATCGAACTGTAGTTAATCGATGAAAGCAGTTAAAGTGCAGTTGATCATTGAAAACAAGTCGAACTGTAGTCGATCAATAAAACAAGTGGAACTGTAGTCGTTCGATGAAACAAGTGGAACTGTAGTTGATCGATCAAACGAGTCGATCAAACGAGTGCTGTAGTAGTTAATCGATGAAACCAGTTGAAGTGCAGCTGATCATTGAAAACAAGTCGAACTGTAGTCGATCAATAAAACAAGTGGAACTGTAGTCGATCGATGAAACAAGTGGAACTGTAGTTGATCGATGAAACAGGTCGAACTGTAGTTGATCGATGAAACGAGTCAAACTGTAGTTAATCGATGAAACAGTTGAAGTGCAGTTAATCATTGAAAACAAGTCGAACTGTAGTCGATTGATGAAACGAGTCGAACTGTAGTTGATCAATGAAAATCATTTTTAACTATAGACAATCATTAAAACCAATCCAAGTAGAGTCGATCGAGGGAAGCTAGTTGAAGTGAAGTCGATGAATAAAAAAACTAGTCGAACAGTAATAAATTAATGAAAATCATTCGAAATATATTCGTTCAATTAAAGGGAGCGTTTCGCTGCTCGAAAAGCGCCTAAAACATGGCGTTATATTTCAACGATTCGGTTCTAATAATGATAGCATTTTAACACTTAAGTGTCATTAATTGGTGAAGAACTGTTCTAGTGAACCATAAGTTGGTTTTTATAAAAAATGAGTATTTTTAGAAATTTTTTGACGGTGAAATATGCGAAACTTTATACGTAATTCTTAACGAGTTTAAATTAACGAAAACAAATTAATATCATACAGTGTTCACTATAACTTAATATAAAAGACAAACCGCTCGGTTGAAAAGGAAGTGTTTTTGCCCGCTAGCGATAAAAATGCAGGACTTCTATAGTGGGCACTACAGTATAGCCCTGTCGATGTCCTACTGTGACTTGGCGCTTTGGTAAACGGCCAACTTAAAACCAACCGAAGTGTAGTTGATTAGTAAAATTAATCGAAGTTTTTGGCGATTATCGTGGACTAGTTGTACTGGAAGTTTTAAATAATATTAAAGCACGTTTCTTATCTATATACTTAACCAATTTTTTTTTCAAATGGGAGATTTGTATCGTTACTACTGTTCGAAGGTGTGTTTCGGATTCCTTTTGTTCGGCAGTAGTAGTGCACATAGTTAAACGGAGCTCATATAAACTGAATCTTAAAGAAACACTCTTAACACTATAATTATTTATGTGTTTTTACCAGCAAATACCAATATACTCTGTATGTGGAAAATTAAATGTAAGATTTAGTAGTGAATTCCATAAATATACGTGATAAAATAAGTAAAAATAAATTTATATTTTATAAATCCCATCAATATGTCTATACTTGATGATAGAAAAATAAATTTATGTGGTACTGATCCTAATGTGAACAAACAAAATATTATTTATAATAACTAAAATTAACTTCTTGTTATTTTTTTTAAATTTAAATGTTGATGTAATGCAAATGTGATACAGACGTGAGAAGTTTGCCAATTAGCTAAGTTAATAGGCAGAACATGAGTATGTGAAAGGAAGTGTTAAGATACGGTTAAAGTCGAATCTGACCTGGTTGTTGGTGGTATGGCTCTTTAGGGATGCAGTCATTTCTTTAACTATGAGGATATAGCAACAGTCGTAACTAGAGTTAGTATTAGTAACAAAATGTTCAGAGCACAATCGATTTGTACGTTAATAAGTATGTTCGTCCGTTTCACTTTGTACGACCACGATAGTTTGCGGTAAACAGTTATAGGACTGTTAACTCGACCAAAAACGTAGTAAAATGTCAAGATCTAAGTAGTTAAAAATAGACATTTTTGGTAAAAAATGTCAAATTAAATCAAATCAAATATTTTATTGCCAGGAACATTACAATAAATGCATAGCAATTGTCAAGACTATACTAACTAAAATTTTTACCATATACACCACAGTAACACCTCAGTCATACATACATTGTATCCTCCATTTACTCATGCCAATTCCCCCCTCCGCCAGCATCGGTTGTAAGTCTTTAATTATGTGGTCTCCCAGTCATATGCCATAAACTCATCACAGGTATAGAACGCCTGTGACGCTAAACAGCGTTTGAGACGAGTTTTTAACACCTTGGGCTTTGGGGCATTTCTAATTGAATCTGGCAACTTATTAACAAATCGGACACCCGCAGATAAGGGCAAGCGTTCGTGAACTACCGTCCTGTGTCTCCCAGTTCGGTAGTTGTCCCTGCCCCTCGTATTGTACGTATGTATGTCTCGTCCCCTTATCATGTTTCCCTTAGAGACATAAAATAAGGTTGTTTCCAGTATATAGAGGCAGGGCAGGGTCAACAGTTGCAGTTGTTTGAATGAATCTTTGCAGGATTCTCTGAACTTTAATTGTGCTATAATACGAATAGCTCGTTTTTGCAATTTTAACACCCTACTGAAATGATTGTTTGCGGAAGCTCCCAATAGAACCAAACCGTAGGCAAGATGGGGGTAAATCAAACCATAATACGCCGTTATCAGGATATGAGTTGGGCAATATTTGGCTAGGGCTCTCAAAACATAAATGCCTGAGGCCAATTTGGTACAAACTTGGTCAATGTGACGGCTCCAGGTCAACCCTCGATCCAGGTGTATTCCCAGGAATTTTGAACTCAACGCATCCTCTAGCATGGTGTCCCCCAACCAAACGGTTGGTCTCTCAATGTCCTCCTGTGGTCTCAACGCGAAAGACAAGAAATTGCACTTTGCGGGGTTCACTTCGAGATTGAGGCTATTGAAATATTGAACGCAGCTACTTAAATCAACAAAAGTTTGCTGTTCCAAGATCGATTTTGATTCATTAATGAAAAAAAGGGTTGTGTCATCAGCATACTGGATGGGTTTACCATGCAATAGTGATGGTCCTACGTCGTTGACATAGATCAAGAACAAGATCGGACTGAGTACTGAACCCTGTGGGACTCCATATCTCATTTCAGTCGGTTCAGAGAGTTTGTCTGCAATTTGGACTACTTGGTACCGTCCGCTTAGAAATGAGCGAAGCCACTCGAGTGGTACGCCTCTGACGCCATAAGTTTCCAGTTTGTCGAGCAGCTTAGCGTGGTCAACGCAGTCAAAAGCTTTGGACAAGTCAAGAAACACACTAAGTGCGCTGTTTTGACCTTCCAACCCCTCTACAACCTTTTCGACAAGACTCACCACTGCGTCTACAGTCGATTTGTTTTTCCTGAAGCCGAATTGGCTGTCAGAAAGTAGGTTGTGTCTGTTTAAAAATTTCGTCAATCTGATTAAAAACAGTTTTTAGAATATTTTGCTTATAACTGGCAAAATCGAGACAGGCCTATAATTATTTGTAGAGTAGGTATCTTCTCTCTTAAAAATTGGTGTGACTTTTGCTGTTTTAAGGAGCGAGGGAAAAAACTCCATTTTCGAAAGACAGGTTTATTAATTGTGTTATTGGTTTAATTATATGGTTTGAACATTGTTTAATGAGCCACATGGACATAAGATCAATATCGTTGGATTTTTTCGCTGGGAGCTGCTGAATAATTTTTTCGAGCTCTTCCTCTACTGCGAGAGTCAGTGCCTGACGAAACTGGGCTCCTCCTACATGTATGGGGGTCTTGTGAAGATGATGGGCGGGATCTCGACTCACAAGCAACAGAAGCGAAGTATCTGTTAAACTCGTTTGCTACCCCCACCTCATCCTCCACAAGCCTTTCCCCAATTTTAACTTTGATTTGTTTCAATTCTTTTTTATTATTGTTTATGACACTCCAAACAGTTTTTGAAAGATTTTTTGATGATTCTATTGCTTTGGAGACGTCATAAGCTTAGCTGCCTGGATCACCTTTCTGTAAATGTTTTTGTATTTTTGGAAAAACAATTTAAAATTTTCGTTTGAGGTAGTTTTGTAGATTTCAGAGTAAAACTTGAGCTTTTCTCTTGAAACCAAGATGCCTCTAGTGATCCATTTATTATTCGCCTTCTTAGGAAATGTTTTAATTGTTTTTTAAGGACAGCATGTATTTAGGTAAAAATTTAAACAGTCTGTAAAATATTTAAAATTTTGCTCGACTGTCTGCGATGAATCAATGCATCGCCACTTTTCTTTTGAAAGGGAGGTGTTGAGGAGAGTAATGTTACTTGGCCATATGTCTCTTATTGTTTTGCTAATTTTGGGCTCCCTTTTTATTTTATTTCCACTAATTACAGCCTCTTGGCCGTAGTGGTCCGAAATGGCAGTATTAACCACGCATGCCGCGACACTCGAAATATTTGATATGACATTGTCGATTGCTGTTTGAGTTGTTGCAGACACTCGCATAGTGTAAGCAGCATAGTTGGTTAAAGCCCAGCTTCATAAACTAAAAGTTCTCAGTTCGATCCCAATCAAAGTCATTAAACATTTTGAAAGGGATCAGCTGGTAACCACTGGCTGTTCAGTTGTCATTGGTCTATTAATAACACTTTCTATGGAATAGCCAGCCTTAGTTTGACTACATTTGATCATCTATATTCATCACACTCATTTGAAATACATTTTCACCTTTATATTGATGATCAGCGTCTTAAGAATAAATATAACTCAAGCGTTATTTCCAAATATAAATATAACTGGTTATATTAAATCGTGAAAATAGTAATAAGTATTTATGCTTTTTCTTAGTCAGATATCGCATCCCGCCCACCCGTACACGTACAGTGTTATGAACCCACCCGCCCACATGTACACGTACAGTGGTATTAACAACTCAAGCCCATCCACCCACTCATACACGGACATTGTTATTGCCCCACCCGCCTAACAATACACGTGCAGTGATATTGACCCACCCACCACCCATACACATTCAGTGGTAATGACCCCCCCGCCCAACCATACACGCGTCGGTGTATCGATTAACAACTCAAGGCCAAATGATCTTAGTATATCGACTAGTCTTTTTGTGTTTGGATTATTGTTGTTCAGTGCATCTATATCAAAGTCGCCCATTATAACATATTTGTGTTTATGGGACGTTAGTTTAGTCAACAATGATTCAAATTTGGAAAAGAAAATCTCTTCATTTCCACTGGGAGACCTGTAAATTCCCACAATGATTATTTTTGAATTGATTGTGTGAAGTTTGATTCCGGCTGCCTCAAAATGCTTTTCGACTACCTCATTTAGACTGAATGAGTCAAAATTAATGTTTTGTTTGGCGAAAATTGCAACACCTCCTCCTTTGGTAAGTGTTCGGCAATATGAACTGGCTAATTTAAAATTTGGGATTTGACAACGATCGATATTGTTGCTGTTAAATCCATTTTCAGTTACTACCAGTATGTCTGTCTGTAAGTCTTCACACATGAGTTGAATTTCATCAAGTTTGTTCGTGGCGAATTGTGCGTTTTGATGGAGAAGTTTCGTTAAATTTTGATCGTTAAATTTTGGTTGCGTTTTGTAAGTCAGTTGTCCCCGACGCTGCGGCGAGGGTTCCCTAAAAAAACGTAATTATTATTACTAGGCATTATAATAGGTGTAGGGCTCTGCGAAGTCGGTCGATTGTTCGCTACTGCTTCTGCATAGCTGACCAGCTGTTGCTGACCTGAATTGGCAATCGTCGCTACTCTTTGGGGATTATTGATGCGGTTGGATGGGGTCACCGCCTCTTCTGCTTGTCTCATGCATGCCAAGATCAGAGTAGCTAACTGCCTCTTGCCAGCCAACCGTAGATGCATGCCATGCCTGGTGAAATAGCGCCTTCCGGTATTATTTACGTTTACCATATGCACCCGCTTTAATCTACCGCAGAGTTCTTGAATGAAGTGGTTGACGTAAGCGGTCTGCATATGGACCGGATGACCCGCTGGCAGATCGTGTCGCACAGGTAGCGTAGACATGATGACGGCACTAGATTGAGTGAGTCGTGAGGAGATAATTTTTTCCACTCTACAACTTGTGTTTTCAACTTATACAGAAATGTAAAGTCTCTGCGATTTTGTTTGGTTAATTAAATCAGCTTTACAAATTATAATAAATAATCGACGTGAGAAACCAGCTAGTTACTTACCGTAATGAACAAAAAAAGTCATATATACGTATAAAGCCTGTTTTTGGCTCATTTTTTTAATTTTTTTTATTGGAAATGAAATGTGTTGTCTTGTATGTAATTTTGAACGCCCTAAAAAGATGCAAATCATGAAATGAAATTAATTCCCCCCCCCCCCCCCAAAGAATCAGTCAGATGAACTTATCTGATTCAACTACATGTTGGTTTTAATTCCATAAGTGCAATGTTATTTGCGAATCCGTATTTTGTTCGTGTTTTATTGACCAACAGTTGCGCATTGGGTTTGCTGTTGATATTTTGAATACGTACTCCTAGTTTACAAAAATAGACGAAAGTAAAAACTACAACCTAAATACTGAATTTTTAATATTTTTTCTATAAAACTTATTTGGAAACTGCAAAGCAATTCCAACGTGCAATTTCATTCTTGATCAAATGCAATTTGTTCGGAAGAATTCCGTTTAAAAATAACTGTTAAGTTTGGATACGCATGATCGTATGTCCGGTTCGAAAATAACATTATTCTTGGGAGATTAAAACCAACATGGCTGACATCGTCTGCGGACTTTTAATACAAATTTTCCTTTTCTCATGTTAATTATTTATATACACTGTAGTGATTTTCTCTACTTGTAGGAAAAGAAAAGTATTGTAAATACATTCTTGTGTGTTTCGATGAAATCTTAAGTCTTGTACCTATATTTCCCAATCTCCCCAATCACGTTGGCCGATAACAATTGGAGGTTTCTCTGTAAACACTTGTTTCAATGATCGGAAACAATTTTAAAAATTACGCCCTACAAAAAATGTTTCCACGACTCGTCCACTCTCTAAAGCCCAATGGAGAGGGGGAGGGGTCGATTTCACAGCAACGATAACAAGTCCATTGTGTCTTTTTGCCCCCTGACGATTGAAAGTGTTTTGCTAATAACTATTACAGTTTTTCCCTGAGTTTCACGACAAATTTCTAACGGATTTAGGTGGTTTTAAATTAGCATTTTTATAAGGGATCGTACCTTCTTGTATACAGGGTGGTACAAAATTGTTGAATACAATAATTAGCTTTTTAAATTTTTAGTATAAGCTCATTGAACCTCATAGATATGTTTTTGGAACAGAAGCTACATTTTTACATGATTTTACAAACAGAGGCCATTTTTTTTTGTAAACGTCAATATTTGACACGCCCCCAAGGTCAAAACGTTGGCGATCACCACGATTAGTTTTGTAAATGGTAAATTTTGCGTTCCTTAACTGTAGGGGGACCGTACTCCAGTGGTAAGTACATTATTTTAGGCAAAACCATTTCATACCACCTAACTCCCTTAAATCAAGTGTTTATTTATTTTTTTGACTGAATTTATATATTTTTGACAACCAAGGACGAGTCGAAAATGTACAGGACATTTGGTATGTATAAAAAATGTTGTTGGGTGCCACTTTTTGTCATTTAAACTGCTTCCGGAGATAATTTATTGTTATCAAGTGTAGATTTTGTTGAATTATACATGCATAGTCAATGGTGTTGTTTGTTATACATGGTGCCTTACCGAGTATTCATTATTCAATACCAGTAAAGACGCCGATCGTCAAGGTATGGGCGAATGAGTGTGATGAGTGTAGGTGAACGAATGTAGTAATTGTTACTAACTTAGGTCGACCGTTCTTCAGAAAGAGCTATTTATTAATAGCCCAATAGCTAGGGCAACTAGGAACCTGCAGCTTTACGTGGAATCCGAACTACGTAGTGTTGGTCTGATTTACAGCACTCTCAGTTCTCTTCCCTACACAACATCTGAACCTTGACTACAATCCAACATAGACTTCTCTAGCAGTGTCCGCGTCGATGGCAACAATAGAGCGTACACCGAGTTGATACCCTCGAGCATCAAGCCTATCTCCTCAATACTTTGTCCCCACGTAGCTGGCTGGATTACAGCACAGCGCCACCCATTTAAGTATAGTATGAGTAACAAATACATTATTTGCCCAGTAAACTTGGATTTGTTTGTGTTACCCTTAGTAATATACTAAAACGATAAACCAAATCTAGTCGAGATACAGTATTAATAAATATGTTTTTATTTCCTGCAACATAATTTTTGTGTATACATTTGGAAAACATTTTCATAACGATTTACCTTAGTAAAAATGTAGCAATTTATTTTGCATTTTAGGCAGACTGTTCGAAAACCTTTATACATCGTCTCCTCTCAGAGAATTTATCTCAACGTTAATTAACGAAATTAATTAAAGAAATAAATACGAAAGTTGCTTTAACTGTCCTTTACAATATAGTGTAATTCGATATTTTTTTACTGATTTATGCTTACTTCATAATTTATTCAGTGCCTAGTAAAGTAACTAAAAAACGCCGGTTTTAAATAGTGTTTAGTTAAGTAGGAATATTTTCAGTAAAGTATTTTACAAATGAATTTACTGTGTAAAGTTTCAACAGTAATAGGTCCATTTGCACAGACATTGTCGTTGAAATGCTCTCATCTGATAAGTTCGTTAATTAAGGTCTATTGGGTGTACTCCTCTCCCTGGAACTTAAAAGACTTGTAATTACTTCTTTAACATATTTATTAACAGTTATTAAAAGTAAACATAAAATGCAACAATACGCTTTCCTTTCAATTTAAATGTTAATACTGACCGTTTTACTGTAACTTGATCAGAATTGAATTTATAGTAATTGTCAAATTACAGAAATGATCATCGAAAAGTGTAGTTGATATAGAGTGAAGAAGTTGTACTTGATACTGATGTGGTTATAAATGAATTGTAAGGAGTTAACTATGCGGAGCAATTATGTTCAATATGGTATCGTTAGAAACGGTTTACAGTGATAGTACCGTAATACATTTAAATTGTAATTAATATTTTATTTGTACTAGGCGACCCGTGCGAAGCATTCGCACTGTATTCTCTTTAAATCCCTCTTAATTAAAGTGCACACAGTATAGTTAGTAACGCATAGTTCCAGGATGGAAGGAATTGGTTGTCGTGAACTGTAGCCTATTATTAATGCTGGTGTCTAGGTCTTTGAGATATTTGAACAACTAAGCATAAGAGTTGTGCCTATCAAGCATTGCTTGCAGGTGAGACATTAATTCTCTGCGACAGTTCCTATTCGCTTCATTGTCGGTACGATGCTGTAAGGCAGTGTCAAAATCTAATTTTAAAAGGCCAGCATAAGATGGGGCAACTCCTGGAGGAGGTTGTAAACTTCCTATCGAATGATACATTTTTCCATGTACTTTAAAACAAAAAGGCCCTCTACCAGAAATGTGAACAGAGCTAACTTGGACCGAAGCAAAGGCTAGAGCATTGTTAAATTGTCTAATATTTTCAAGATAGTTTTTTTTATCAGCATTATTTTGCTCTATGAGTGCTTTTAACTCATCACAAACCCGTGACTGGGCTAGGGGTTGTGCCCTTCCTCTCCGTGGTGGTCTGCCTCGGCGATGTCCTATTGAACTTGATATCATTTGTAGCTGAGACCCAAAAGGAAATGTAAAGCAATAATTGTGGCCAGGTTAAATGGAAAGTAATTTTTTGAGATTGTACAATATTGGAAGTAACATTGAAACTTGTAATAAAGAAAAGATATTAGGTTATGATTGAAGATGGAATTCTTAAATAACCATAGAATGGTTGGTAGGTTTGTCAAAATGAAAGCTATCTAGTAAATAAAGAAATAATATAAAAAACAAAGAATCTATGTGCTACTTACCTTTTAGTTTGGACTAAGTATTGTTCGTCGTCGTAAATGTAGCAAAAACAAATCAATCGGATTTGAGAAATAAATATTTGTTTGTTTTGATTTATTTAATTCACATGTTACAGCTGTTTGTTTTGATTTATTTAATTCACATGTTACAGCTGATCGAATAATGTAAATAAACATTTCAAGTTTAAATTACTTGCAGAATGATATAATAGGTCGTTTTTCCAAAAAACTATTGGAAAATGAGAGATTTGTATATTTTCACCAAGTAGTGGGTAAAAAAAGCTTTAAAATGACACCTCATTTATGAAAATTGGTGAAGAATTAAGGAAGTTATGGCGTACTGACAAAAAAAAGTACTTTAGAAATTATAATATATATAGATTATCTTAGGTCTATACATTTTGTATCTTCTAAATAACTAGAAATAAAATATGGTATATCTTAAGGGTCCATACTTGACCCAATACTATTCATACTATATATTAATGACATAAATTTCTCCAATTAAACTTTCAAAGCGATTTCTTTGTTCGGTAGATATCATTTTGTCTATTTAAAATTAGAAGAAGTCTGGTATCGAAATGAAATTTACTTTGAATCCAACAATTTAGTCCAGTATTAAAGGGAAAACCAATTTAAATAATAACTCCATCAAAAACAAAAATCGAGTTGTTTGTAACTACAGTAATAAACTATACTGTATTTATTAAAAATCAACAATTCGTTAACTTTTTTGTCTAATTGTTGAACTATTTAATTTTAACATGCATATTCATTACATTTGCTAAAAATGCAGATACAGGTTCAAGAAATTTATTATTGACTGTATATAATTCATTAATGCACGTTTTATGGAAATTGCTGTTTTGTGATATACTGATACATAAATTATTGGTAAACTCTAAAAAAACCGTACGAAGAATTATATTTAAAAACAGAAGCTTTTCTAACAATTTAATTTACTTATTTCAAATTTCATCGTAATAAATATTTAGTATGCTCTTTACGCAAGGAAAAACTGATTCAATTCATTCGCAATTCCTAATAAAACGTACTATTTACAACAAATGTTTAATATTCAACCTTGTGTAGAAAGAATTAAAAGAAATATTTGAACTTAGGGTTTTTGAAAATAATGTACTTTAAAAAACTACTTGTTACAAAATAGTTTGTATTCAATAAGCTAAATCTTAAATAACGATGTAATGAAAGAACAAATGTGGAGTAGATAGTTGCATTTTACTATAATATAATTCGTAAACTTATTTATAACATTTGTTTAAATTGTTTTTGGTAAAAAATTATTATCTTTACTATTTATTTGCATATACCTAAAATAAATTTGGAAAAGAATCAACTGATGTATTGCGTTCGAAAATTGCTCACTGATTGAACTGGATGGATTGAGTGCTGGCGTGCGGCGCAGCGGCGGCGGGCTTTTAGAATAACTGAATTATTCCATATACGCTCGCAACCCCCCGTCAAATATGATAACATTGACGCTTGTCCTTGGGAAAGATCAGCACGCAGTGTCAACACAGTGTGTAGCATGGACTGTATCGTATTTATTACAATGATTTATTGGTTTGGGGGTTTTTATGAAGCGTAACTTGTTTTAGTTTCAGAAAGCCCAATATATCACTGGTGCCTTATTATAAAATGTTACCAGTTCTTTATAAAATGAAGTCGTTTTCTACTTAAATTACAAATATCTCTAATCAGGGTATGTTTTAGACAAAATTATATTTCTTGTACACTTTACAACAATTGATAAGCTATTAAAGTAGATTTGCTTTCCAACAGGGCAAGTTCAACTGGAGAGTAAAATAGTAATTTACATACAGTCGAATTTTCCTAAATACTATTTTACAATTTTATTCTATTTGTATATGCGTGTGATCATAGAAATGACAGTGAATATGTTTTTGTTTTTAACTAAGGTATATGAATTAGCCTATGGGGCCAATAGCTATCGTGGAATCTGCACTTGGACATATTGTCCTGATTTTTGATAACTGACGAGCTCGGCACTCGGTTCTTTCCTGTGGATAATATTCTGAAGGCTAACGCCACATTGACAAGGACATCATACACTTCTTTTTACTGTTTATTTGATGACGGGTGTTGAACAGGTGTATTTTCGGTATCAAGAGGACGATAAGAGTAAATATCGCCTACAATCTCTTCAACACTTATTCCGAAAGGGCTTCACAGAATAACACAATGTTTCTTTATCTATTTTTCTGCCAGTTCTGTGTTGCAGTAATACGCCACAGTGCGCACTGTTAACAGTAATAAACTAATTATTCAACAATGTTTCTAGTATTGTCGTTGTATTTAGAATAAATATTCTGTCAGAAACTTTGCTAAATTATGTGAATCCCAGGTAATCATCCACAGATTACTCATGGTTAAGGGAAAACTGACGCATTCAAGGGAAAACACGGTGTGTGCTACGTTGCCAAAAAGAAGAAAAGTGACAGGAAGAGTACAGTCCGCACTGTTTTTGGCCCTCTTTGATCCGGATTAGTCAACAGGACTGTTACGGTCTGGCAACCGCTCTCAGTCCACAATGGTTCGAGCGATGTAAAGCGGACAGTCCACAAGCTACATATATACCATTTGTTAATTTATAAAAGCTGCTATGTATAATTTGTATAAACATCAAAAGTCATGATATTATTAATTGAAAAAATAAATTAATAATAGTTAAAGTGATCTGTCACAAAGCAAAATCCAACCCACGAGCCATATAAGACCTGTCTCAGTGATTCTGTTTATGCTGTCTAATCCCTCCGTAAAAGAGCGCAGGGGGTACTCTGAAACTATGTGATCCATTGTTTGGATAGACTCCTCGCAATATCATGACTGATCTAGTGTCACTCCCCATTTATACTTCCAGTAATTGCACCTGCCAACGCTAGTTCGGAATCGATTCAACATTGTTCATTACTTACGAGGGAGGTTCATAATGAACAGGTACTAGCTACATAAAACTGCGTGATACTTTTAGCACAGAGACGAGCAATCTGTGAGTACTTTGTTTGTCTGTGAGGCTCATCCTAGTGTCATTTATGCAGAACTGCCAAATGTAAAATGGTTCATGTAGATTTACAGTTGGAATTATTTAATTTGCGTTTTTTATTTAAAACAGAACCAATGGTAGTATGCCAAATGATCCATGTACATCAGTAACTATTGTAAATTGACTCCATGAATAGAAAATGTTTAAATAATTCCACTCAGCTCAACATCATACTTTCGAATTTGGTATGATATATACGATCAGAGATATCTAAAATGTATTTTCCTAAATAGTTTAGGATGTTTATTTTTATGGTAATAAAAAAACAAATATCCCGAATAAGATAGCGGTGCTTCTGACAAAACATGTATCAATGTTATTCACGTCAGTAGATTTCTCCTCAATGCGTAAAAACTACTTTGTTTCCCAACTCTATTTACAAACTATTTGCCACAAAATTATTATGTCTTTGGAACTATGTGTTTCTATATGCCATTTTTATATGCATTAAGAAAAACATATGTGATATAATCGTTTTCAAAGGGCAAACTTACTTAACTATTCAGATATTCAGCCACCCTGTATATCCATTAAAGAGGTAAGCTCACTTACGCTTAGGGATGGCACATCGATAAGTCGAATTATCGATATATCGCAAACCACATATCGATTCAACGATAATATCGAAAGAAAAATATCGATATATCGGGTAACCCTTTTGTCGTGACAAAAAATACACTCATGTTTTGCTGTTACTATCTAGAATAGCTCACTGAATATAACAAATAAATACATTTTACCTATAGCAAAAAAGTTATGATCTGTGGGGTTGAATGAAAATGTTCAAAATAAGAATAATCATACCTTTAATTTTGTTAATTATAACAAAAATAATGTAAGCCTAAATAATAATGTTTTCCGATTTGTGATGAGTTTGATTAGGGAGAATAACGTCAATATTTAGTGATATAATATATTGGACCAAAATATCGATGTGGCCGATATTATCGAAAGAAAATACCGATGATAATAATATATCGATATATCGAAACATATTTATCCATATTTCCGATATATCGTTGCCATCCTTACTTACGCTAGATACAAACTTAGATACATTATTATAAAGATACACTTTCAATTCTCAGAAAGACAAAGGATTTGTTAACAGACTTAAATACAGACTAGAATTAATTGTTCGTACCATTTAAATGGATAAACTACGTACTATTAAATATATAAACCTGCATAGACTACTCTTAAAGAGATCAATTGACAATCTTAACTAGTTAAACTGCAAGTCTTGCAATAGTTACAAATATAATCACTTAGCTGTAAAATAATGTGAGAAGCAGTCATCAAAGATGTACTGTAAACCGCCCCCACCCACCCGCCAAACGTACATCATGACTGGCCCACTCATCCAACTTCTTTAAGGTCGCTATTCTTATGACATAATGTAATAATTATCTTCATTATGTTCGAATATAAAAATGACATCTCCTCGGTCAAAGATGACATCTCCTCGGTCAAAGATGACATCTCCTCGGTCAAAGATGACATCTCCTCGGTCAAAGATGACATCTCCTCGGTCAAAGATGACATCTCCTCAGTCAAAGATGACATCTCCTCGGTCAAAGATGCTTGTGAAGGCAACAGATTATTTTATGTTGCTTTGAATGTTTTATTACTGTTTTTTCCGTAAATCGTTTTTGAAAGACAATTTGTTTCTTTACTAAGATTAATAATTGAACAGTCACAACGTTCAGTGTTCATTCTTTGAACTGAACAATCACTTGTGATTGATACCGACGATGTGTTGTAGTCTGGTAGAGTAAACAGTGTTTGAGATATTTCCCCTGGCATTTGTCTTTCCACAATGACGTGACTCTGTGGTTGATTTCCCATAAGCAGTGTATTATACTTTTCAGGTAATATCGACCAACATATTTCAATTTACTAATTTTAGTTATAAAGGGTATCTATTGGACATACTTTTAAAAAGTGTTCATGTTTAATTCACATGGAATGAGCTAAAGTAAATTTGTAGATGCAGTCGGTTTTCTGCTGAAATTTGTTTTATTTTTTCGCAATAAAAATTTTAAGTTGAAATTATAAGAACATTTTTTATTTTGTTAACAATGCACAGTTAAACTTGTGTATAATTGAATCAGCTATACATATACAAAACTAATAAATAAAAATTAGCTGTAATATTGTTATAACAGTATAATCTGGACAAATCAGTCAATTGCTATATATTTGTAAATATGGTGTGCATACTTTCTTTCTAAATAAGATGTTTCTTTCTAAATAACACAACGGAATTTTGGAAATTTATAAAAATTCACCACCGCATACATTGTTTTACAAATTGTATATAGTAATACGTACATTATTTGTAAAAAAAGAAGAATCTAAAATTAATACTGTATACATCGAACCTACCGACTTCGCTCCATTACAGAAATTACTTGATTATTAATATTATTGTAGAGCAAGTTTTTATATAAATATTTTTGTTTTAATGCTCTGGGAATCATCATTGTTTGTAATGTAACACGTTAGAATAAAATAAACAACACTTGGAGCGTTCATAAAAAATTTGGACGTTAACAATTTCGTGGGTTGGTAAAATAATTAATCCATCGATGAATCGATGTTCAAATACATCGAAGTACGTCATCACCGAGCACCTGCGTGGTTGGCCCCTGTGTCATGTTTAATGTGTAAATGAAAGTGGAATTACAGTGTTAAACCTCATGAAGATAAATTAATTATTTTTGTACAAATTGATTTGTAAACATAATACGTCTTCAAACCACTTTTCACTCGTTTTCAGCACCCTATTCTGTAAAAATGTAAAATTAATTGATACAATTCAATTCAATCGATTTATTATAATGTGATTAATTTAGATTTGTTTTCTCCTTAAAGGAAAGAACATTGTTTATAAAATTGAACCGTGGCTCACAAAACCACGCTTAGTAATAGTAATAACTTTAGATTAAATACAAGAAGTCAAAGTGATATTAAACAAGACAAAATATATGATGTCACATTATTGGGTACATTTTGGAATAGCGCCAAATTGAGAGATATACATTTTGACTGTCATGTATGTACTAGTCCTTACTAAATGCGGTTTTCATTTCGGGTGAATCATTTTTGCGTTTTTCGCTCGTAGTAAGTTTCTTCTATATATTTTTTTTATCTTACCTCAAGAGTTACTAAAAATGTCTTTAGTTTGTTAAAATATGGTCATAAAAGAGGCTGGTGTTACAGTCCAATCAATGAATACAATGTTAATACAATGATTAAAAATACTAAACGTCTGATGACTCGAAAACAATGTAAATATTTCATTAAAACTGTTGGTATAAGTTTTAATACGATTTTGTTAACAAATTGCATTTTTGTTGTTAGTTTTAAATGGAGACGACTAACAACACGTTGTCATTGTGAAGACGACTTACCTTTGTCTTAAGTAGATGATGATGAAGTTCAAAGTCAGACAGTGAAAATTAATTAGTGAATAAATAATTTATTCCTTCAATAAATGTTTACAATAATCATACAACATAGTACAACTTAGGAATATTACTGGCCACAGTTTCCTGTAGCGTGATCAGTTTTATTATCTATTATTATGATATGCACAACAACAGAAACAGTCTAGCCGCTTAGATACAAAATTTTGTGTATCAAACTCCATGGTATCTGCTGCAATTATCGTCAGAACAATAAATTAAAATAAACACTTATACATTTATAATACAAACTGCATACATAAACTAAAATACAATTCTGCTTAATCTTATTTAATTTTTATTTTTATACATAATTTTTGTTTACAGCTTACATAATACCAAAGAAAAAAAAAACAGAGCAAACAAAATTTTGAATATATATTACAAAGAAAAACAAAACTTCGAAGTGACTATATACGAGAAAAATAGATATCTACAATTTTATAACGTTACACTAAAATATTATTCAACCAGCTTAAATATGACTGGGTAAACAGCCAACTTATTTATTAATTTTGATGTAAAAGGCTTTATTAAATTACATTCCTTGATATTAGCTGGTAGACTATTAAAAAGTATTGGGCCTTTACACTTAAAGGTAAGTGTAAAAAATGTTTTATTCACCTTTGGAGCGCGTAAAATATTTTTAATAACGTTTCTAGTACAGTACGAAGACTCTTCAGTACTTCTATTCCCACTCCTCTGGTAGAATAATTTAAGGATCTATTATACGTACAAGTGTTGCATGTGTAAAATCTTTAGTTGCTGATGTAGCGGAAAGGAACTCACTAGTCTATTTTGATTCATAATTAATCTAATAAAATAATTGTTTGTTGTTCTCAACATGTTCACGTGACTTCCCCAGCATCCTATACCATATTGTAATATTGATTGTATTAAGGCATGATATAAAGAACGTAACACATTTTCGTCACAGAAGTTTTTCAGGTAGTAAAACGATCTTATGGAAAATTTTATTTTATTGTGTATTTCGAAAATCTGTTTTTTCCCAATTTAGTTTCTCATCTAAAATTATTCCCAGATAATTAAAATTAATTACCTTTCCTTTTTCTTCGTAGTTACAATTATTTGTGTCTTTACAATCAATCAATCGAATGATATTTCAGAATGATTGGAAAATCAAACCCTTTATAACCAAAATTTGTATATTTTGTCTTTTTCACATTTACTTCATTTCTATTGTGGTGACCAAACTCGTAACTTACCCAGATCATTAAATATTTCTGCTTCTAAGGATGCAAACGTTTTTATTTGAGTAGAATAATGCAATATCTTCGGCAAATGCAGTTAAATATCCATGAAAATCTAATTCTTACAAATTATTAATAAAAATTAGGAATAATGTAGCGGACAATACTGACTCCTGAGGAACACCTACGGTAACTGGTAATGGTGTGCTCAAAACTTCACCCGCCTCACTGAGATCTACCAATGAGAAAGTTCCTGAACCAGTCAAGTGCCCTACCCCTTATTCCTACAACTTCCAAACTTAGCAACAAAACGTCATTATTAACAAGGTCGAAAGCTTTTTTAAAGTCGATAAAAAGTCCGGTGGTTTTATTGTTTTTGTTTAAGCTTTCATAAATGTTGTCGGTAACATGAATCAGTGCCTCTTCAGTTGTTTTTTCCTTTTCTAAAGCCATACTGCTTATTACTGAATAAACCTTTAGTTTCTAGGTACTTTGCTAAATTAATTTTCATGACCTTTTCTATAATTTTGGAAAAAATTGACAAAAGACTTATTGGTCTAAGATTGTTGAAAATAAAGTATAATATTTTTTTTCGGAGAGGTATGATAATACTTGATTTGAGAATGTCAGGAAATGTCCCCCACTAAAACTTAAATTAAATACACCAATATCGAGCAAAATAAAATGACTAAACTAGCTTCTATATTCTATTCAGCGAGGGTTGAGAGTGAGGCTCCGCCTAGACTGTCCATTTCTAAAGGGTGCTGGCCAATAAGATAAAGTGTTCACGTGGACCCTTGATTTACAGCAAGACTAATTCATTGGCATCCCCATTCCTCAGTCAGTCAGTTTGGTCATAAGTTCTCCTTTGTATAATGAACACGTGAACGCCTGTGAATCGGCCTAGCACCTACGTCACACCAGCGGTGGGTGGAGCTTCACTCTCAACTCTCCCAGAATAGTGTATGGAGCAAACGTGAATCAGCCAATGACGCATAGACCTCAGCTGTTGCGGTAAGTTCAAACAATACCAGCAGCTGTGCAGTGATATTTCCCCACCTGTAACTGCGAGCACGTGCAGTCTCGTGTTGTCATAGGCTGAACTTCAGAACTTCTTGGCTGAATATCAAGTTTGTCTGATATTGAGAACCTGTTTGAAGATAACACTTGTTTTACTCTTATTTTTCCGTACAAACGAATTGGCATATATTATGGAAAATTACGAAACTACGTTAAATTCCAGACACACTAAGAATATTATTTTTGCCTTGCCCTATCCGTAGGTATTTCTTTAATGAATTTCGAAAACTGAAAACGTCTCATATACAAGATTAAATTCTTATTTAATAGTATTATGAAATAAAACCATTGTTTACCACGACAATGATAACAATCACATAATGAGAAATTGTCGTTTGTTTAGAACAATTTCTTTGTATGTCAGCAGTTTAACAGTAACAAGTAACCTAACCTGCTCTATGAAACTAACCTAACTTACCCAACCTAAAAAAACGTAGCCTAACCTAACCTAAGAAAATAATTATTTGAACAAATTTGCAAGATTTTTTTACATTCCGTTTAAAGGTTATAATTGTCTTTGTCCTTGCATTATATTGTCTTAAATTGCTGACACAATATGCAATTTAAAATAGATTCATTAAGGTCTTTTTTTAACTCCCTCAAGAAGCAGAGGAGGATTACAGAAAGGCTGTCAAGGGTAGTTGTGTTAAGTCCACGGTATAATTTAATCAGAATATATTTAGACTCATTATATAATATATACATGTTATTACGAGTTAAAATATGTTTTATTATGTTTTATAACATTGGAGAAGCACTATTGGTCGAACGCTGGTACATTCTCAATCATGTCCTTGTTAACATATTTCATTAGTCATTGTACTGTACGAAGTGTAATATACCTCTCTATTACACGTCAATCTAGCCCCTATTACGAAGAACAGTGTAATCCCTTTTTGCCCCCGTGGGACGTGTGACGGACCGTTTTACCCCGTTGACCGCTTTGTGTTTTTGCCCCGCCACGGTCCAGTTGCAACTGGCCCGAGTCACAATTTAGCGGTCCTGCCGCACGTCTGTCACACCTCTTGTCTTGTCCCTTTCTTTCCACGCCCATTCTGTTGTCACTCGGTTGAGGGAAAAAATGCTTAAATCCGAAATGACAAAAACGGTTCACCGTAAAAGGGAAATTCTGAACGTGATCTGTTAAACGAAACCGCGAGTTTTGTGACTCGTCGGCATTTCCAGGCGATTCTGTAGATCGCACGACTTTTTTTCTGTACCAGTATCTCTTAGGGAAAGTCGTATGTAGTTCGCTTGTAGGGTAAGTAGATATGACCTCTTCGACTACCATCCAAGTTATTCTCAAATGAATTTTTGCCAAAAACCAATTTGGCATTGACTTGGACCAAGTTTGAATGTAAAAATTTTCTATTATCAGACCCTATGACTATCATAGGTGGAATGAACCTCCCTCGTAAGTAGTAAGGAAGGGACTATGTTGAGTCGCTTTCGTACGGGTGTGGGAAGATGCAACTACTGGAAATATGAGTGGGGAATGGTAAATCAGTCATGTGTTTGCAAAGTCTAAGCTCAACCTATGGAACACATAGTTAATGAGTGCTCACTGCGTTCTTGTCAGAGTTGATTAGCTGGTTGTCATTCAATCGGTAAAGCAGGCGTTGAATGGTTGCGATACTTGCATTTAGTTCTGTGAAAGGAGATCAATTCAACCAACGAGACTTTACTCTGTACTCTAGATTTTATTTAGATATTTTTTACTAGCCTAAATTTTAATATTTTATTAATTCGTTAGCTGGCACGTGAAATCCATACGATTTATACGTGGGTAGGTAGAGGGTGTACAAGGACCGTCACGTCTCTGCTGCTTAGGTGACATTTATAGACATATTTTGTTAAAAGTCCTGAGAGCTTTCTAGGTGTTATATTACATATGAATATAACAACGCAATTCAGTTCAAAGAAACGTTAAATAAACTTTTAGGTTAATGGCAAGTTTATATACATAACAATATATAAATAAAAAATAATAGCCAGTTCTGTAACAATATCTATAAAAAATATTATTAAGTTTTATTATTAAACGCGTTGTTATATTCAGTAATATTTAAAATAATACTTGTGAAAGTAGGAATGAAGTAGACGTTGTAAAGCCCAAAAGGGCTAAAAGGGCGAGCCTGCGGCGTGAAAAGGCAATATCCGTTAGGAACCTTTTAAATGAGGGCTTTGGAAAATTCTAAATCGCAGTGGACATATTGAAACAACTTTGATCCTAGTAAAAAGGGAAGTTGGTAATCCCCCTCCACTTATTTTAATAAATACTTTACACAGTGAGATAAAATTGCTTAAAACATACAAATTTAGAAAATTACATTTTAGGTATTTGACATATACACAGGGTGTTACAAAAAGGTTGGGCTGGCTATGCATTTTTAGATCCTATATGTGATTCTTAGCTAAAAATGAAGAATGCAATTTTTTCAATTTCCGCTTTTTGTAGTAGCTAGACGCCATTTTGTTTTTTCAATAAAATAATTTATATCTTTATTGTTATCTTTACAATTATTACAAAACCGGTAATTAGTTTATGTTAGAAGGTAACATATTTTTAAATTATCTTATATTATTTTTTAATGGCGGCCATTTCGTTTTTATTTTAACAAATATCTAAAAAAAACCACTGAATTTATAAAAATTGTGTGACAAAAAATTTTGTGAAAAGCTTCTCCTTTCCAATGATACCTCATTTGCAAAAATCGCTTAAAATGACTATTTTATGAATAATGGCTGCTAATTTGATAGTACTGTAATTGAACATTATGTGAGTTTAAGTAATTCATAAAATGGTAATTTCTTACATGATTTTTACAAATGAGGTATCATTGGAAAGGAAAAGTTGTTTACAATCCTTTTTATAACCTACACAATTTTTATAAAATCTACGTTTTTTTTAGATATTTGTTAAAACAAAAATAAAATGGCTGCCATTTTGAAAATTATAAAGATAATGTTAAAATATTTTTTGATTAAAAACTAACTTCTAACATAAGCCTATTTTACTGAGTTTTGTAATAGTTGTAAAGATAACAACAAATATATAAATAGTTTTATGGGAAAAACAAAATGGTGTATAGCTGCTAAAAAAGTGGAAATTGAAAAAATGTTATTCTTCATTTTTAGCTTAAAATCACACGTAAAATATGAAAATTCATAGCCAGCCCCAACTGTTTGTAACACCCTGTATAGTTACTACAGAACGCGCCCCTTACAGTTACTACAGAACGCGCCCTGTACAGTTACTACAGAACGCGCCCTGTACAGTTACTACAGAACGCGCCCTGTATAGTTACTACAGAACGCGCCCTGTACAGTTACTACAGAACGCGCCCCTTACAGTTACTGCAGAACGCGCCCTGTATAGTTACTACAGAACGCGCCCTGTATAGTTACTACAGAATGCGCCCTGTATGTTTATTGAATGGATATTGAAAAAGGTGACAAATCAGGTGTATATAAAATTAAATGTGCTAGTTGTCCAAGCATTTATATTGGAAAAACAGGGCGTTTATTCAAAGCCAGATATAAAGAACACCATCCTAATCCAAAAACAGACAAAAATCAACATTCGCCTAGCATCTGGTTGACAAAAACCATGATATTAGTGATCTAAATACAGGCCTACAAATTCTACATACATGCAGAAAAGGAAATAAACTAGATACTCTTGAAGAATACGAGATATATAAAGCGCTTACTAAAAAAAACCACAATGAACATATTTTAAATGATAAATTACAGTTTAAGGTTAAAAGTTAAAGTTTGTCTTATTTTACCAGGCGAAGTTAGGGCTAAAGAGCCCTCTCTAACACTTAACCTGGGGACTAACGGCTTTACGTGACTTCCGAACCACGGGAGCGGCAGGGCAAAATCTATTAGTGGTCACATCGGGAATCGAACCCGGACTGTCAGCGTGGCAAGCCAGCGCCTTAGCCCCTTATCTCTGGCCGCTCCTTAAACCAAGTGTTGTACGTTTGGTTTATATAACAAAGCATGTGTAGCATATTTAATTTATTTTATTTAAAGAGCTTCAAAATGGAGTGTCACACAGTATATGATACTATTTGAAAATTTCCCAAAACCTACTCCCCTTTCCCTACCACCTAAAATTGCCATTTTGGGGCAAGGAACAGGGTTGAAAATAGTTTCCTTAAATTCTTTGGGGTCGAAAATGTAGGGTTATAGTTTGAAGAAATGTTTAATTTAAATTTGTTAAGTCTGTATACAGGTGGTACGATGCACCTTGTATAGTATTAGCTAGGGGTGTATTTATACGTTAACATTTGTGCATTTCTAATATAAGGGCATATATTATATTTTCTACTCTTATATTTTAATATAAGAGTATACTTTTGTTTAACTATAAGTACATTGTTTTTTGACATGGAAATGTTTTTTAAATGGTTAAACATTATCGTTTATAGGCTAAATAAATTAGTCTAATTTGTTGTAGCGTATGATTTATTTTGTCTAATTTTGTATAATAGACTTTTGCCAACACTGCAAGTGTTAGATATTAGTCACGTGTAGAGTCTCGACAACAAATCCCCAGTAAAAGTACTCAATAACAAAATAAATAATATTTAACATTTCTAATAACATTAATAATGTACGACACAGGAATTAATTACAGCCACAACAAAAATACAATTTAAACTTCCAACTTCGCAAGTTCTGTATTCACCTGAAACTACGCGTCTGTTGAAAGAGGGAATATTCAGATAACTTTGAAACTTATATTTTTTTAGTATGTGGATTTTATTATTCTGTCACAAAATAAACGTAACAGTTTATTTGATCCGGTTCTTAAAAAAAAATAAAAATGAAAAAGGGTGTACATATCATGGAATACCATCAAATTAATTGGTTATTTTCTTGATCACTTCGCAATTAAAATTGGCAATTGAATATTATATGCACTTATCTGACAACCTTGTCACACGGATCTGAATATGATAGAATTAATAGACAATAAATAACATTTTTAACTATATATTCCGAGCGCAGGACGTTAGAAGAGACGTTTGTAATTAAATGTACGTAAATTTGCCGGCGTGGTGGCTTATTGGATAAGGCTTCGTACTGCGGAGAGTAAGGTCCAAAGTTCGAATCACCACTGAGTCAACGGTTACTTCACTCGTTAACGCACAGGCCTGTAGGCCCATGTCAACTGGCGAGTGAAGTTTTAGTTAATAAAAAAAAAAAAAAAAAAAAAAAAAAATTAATGATGTAGTCGATAGGTTTCATACTCGATCCTCTTAATACCGACACGGCGTCCGATCAATGGTTGCCATCGACGTGGGCACTACTAGAGAAGTCTAGGGTGTCCTTGTTGGATGGTAGTCAAGGTACGGATGTGGGGAGTGTCAAGACTTGTCAGTTAGCTGAAAATCAGACCAACACTACGTGGTTCGGATTCGACGTAAAGCTGTAGTTGCTTAGTTGCCTTGGCTATTGGGCTATTATATAAACAACTCTTTCTGAAGATCTGTCGACCTATGTTAGTAACAATGACTACACTCATCACACTCGTATGCGTCTCTTATACGAATTTGTGACTTACTACTGAATAATTATGGTGTGTTAAAGTACCAAGATTCGAGGGTTAAGGACTATGCTGGATCCTTGAGTTATAGTGACCGGTGGGTGGGCAGGTGACCCGCCGTCGTGAACAATAAGAGGGTGGGTGAGTGGGTGGGAAGTCGACAGCTCTATAGTATACGTACGGTTTACACTACACATTCTAGAATGACATTTCAAGGTTTACATAATTGACTGTACAAAGTCATAAGAATACCCCATTTATTTAGAATCAACTTATGGTCCACTAGAATAGTTATTAATCCATAAAATGTAGTTAGAGATTATAGTTCAAAGTCGGGAGCGCTAATCACCAAGAGGTCTAATCGTTTGTTTTTTGTCTAAAAAAAATCATGCTAGTTCATTTTACTAATTTTAAAATAAGTAAAGATGTTATTTTAAAATTAATTAAGTAGTGATATATAAATATATTAAAGATAATGCTTTAATATATCGGGCCATTTGCTATCTACAATTTGGTGTTATTACTGCACTTTTTTACTAGAATTACTAAATAAAATCGTCTTTAATCCTGAGAATTTAAGAAGCACTAAAATAGCAAGTAAACGGAAAACGTAGTTATCTTTGAGCCAGGTAATTAAATGTTTGTGCAAATGTTTTACTAAAGACGTTTAATTAAAGCTTTGTTCCTAGCCGGGGTTTAAGTCTATTATATGAGCTATAAACCTTCATTATACATAGACTATTTGTAGTCTTGTTAAACACCTTATTAAATTTCTTTTTTTATCGTTTAGCTTTTGTATACGTTTAATATATGTAATGCTATGGAATATTCCAAAAATAAACTTCATGAATAGGCCTGCGGTCTATGTGGATAATTACGTAAAAAATGGATACCAATTTTAATAAAAACAAAATATTGAAAATTCATACAAATTGATATACGGAAAACAAATATATCCGTACCGGTGTATGGGTGGGTGTTAGGGTCATAATTACTATACGTGAATAGATGGGGCGATGGGTCAATTTTTTACACGCAAAAAAATCATTTTGAACATTTCCACTTCAAACTGGAAAAGAATGAGCTTCTATTAGCAATAATTCCTATTTTTTGTTTAAATCTTTTGAAAATAGTATTTTATGGCAATGACATTATATTTGTGTAATAATTTTAAACAAAGCGTGTTGAAAATATATTTTTTATTTTTTATAATACGTCTAGCCGGCCAAACCTGTACTCACTTATTAGTAGAGCACCGCAAAGCAGAATGCTTTTAATATTTCTGCGACGATATATAAGAATAAAAAAAAAACACTTTCTGCAAATACTATACTATGGCACCGATAACGTAAAACGTCAACCGGAAACAAATGTTAGTTATGTTGTATATTTCCAAACTATAGAATGTATCCTAAGGATATTAACAAAATAATAAGCTAGAAACAAACTGTTATAACAATTTTAAAAGGCCTTTTTATATACATTATTATTTTTGTACCTTTCATTCAAACTCAATACACATATAAAAAAGTTCAAATAAAGTAATTAATTAAAGTTTAAACTGTTTTATTTTTAATATTTGGAGAGCAAACAACTTGCGTGGAATAAGCTAATATTCTTGGATTCCGCGATAAAATCATTAAATGTGATGATTTATTTTTATCAATATTAGCCATACAAACTGAAATTTGAAGACGGTTTGTTGAACACATTTACAAGTAAAAATAATCAAAAATTGTCTATGAAGCAAATCTCATAACAAAACTATAAATGTTTTGTAAACCGTCGCTTGTACAAGTCGTTGTTCGTTACGTCACTTTATTAACGTGCCCTGGCGCACGTTATTCTGCTTTAGTGGTATAACATATCTACCACCGGCACAAATAAACAATATACTGTACTGTATTATATTATGACGGGTAGATCAACACCCATAACAAAACATTCTGAAAAACGTTTTTAGTTATACTGTGTGTAACACAATTGTCATAACTGTTTGGTCAACATCACAGAAATTTCCTTCCACGAGCAAGAGTCGTAGAGGTATGCCCGAATATGAGGGGCGAATGAGTGTGATGAATGAATATGACGTGTGTAGTCATTGTTACTATCTAAGTTCGACTTAACTCAGAAAGGCCCATTTATTAATATCCCAATAGCCAGGACAACTATGGGACCTACAGCTTTACGTGGAATCCGAACCACGTAGAATTTTTCTGATTTTCAGCTATTTGAGACAAACGTTATACTCATTTCTCCTCCCTACACATCGTGCGGCCCTGACCGCCACCCAACATGGACACTCCAGACTTCTCTAGTTGTGTAAACGTCGATGGTAACCATTGAGCGGACGACGTGTCGGTACTTGATTATCATATTATACATTTAGATAGTTGCCAGTGATGTAAGCAAGTAACATGTTACATAGTTAACACGATAAAACGGAAACTTAAGTCGGTTACGCTAGTAACAGTCCGTCCTTCTTCCTCCTGATAAACGAATAAGTAGGGGCTCGGTTTACAGTGAGTCCGGCCGCAAATGGAAGGACCGCAAATGACAGCACACCGTTATTTTATAGCCGGATACAAACACATGTCATCAAAAGTTGCTAATTATGTGTTGTGTTTTGTATTCCGACACATAACATATTTCTTCATTAAGAGTAACTGATCCCGTGTGTGGTACTTCATACTCCGATATACAACATGTTTCAGTTCGCCCTTCAGTGTTCCGCCAGTCACGCCTTGCCAGGGGTCGGACGATGTTCGCTGAGCGTGAAATCAATTTAGTGCTGAACAAAAACGACCACTTTTCTCAACGGCATGACCCACTGCCACTTTCTTCCAAGCGTTTCAAAGCTAAATTTGCAATGTTACTTTGTCCGCCTTTGAATTGTTAACCTTCTCATTGTTGGCACTCGAAGGCATTGTCAACTCTATCTCACTTTTTTGGTATGTTTGAATAATGCTATGAATTCACGTCCGATTGAAGAAAAAAGAGGGAAATACGTGGAGATATGACGTTTATATGTCCATCATACATCGACCCCATCTGTATTGCTTCTTCAACATAAGCAAATCTTATTTTAAAAAGCGACACTTTTTAAGAGGTCTTAATAAGTTCCTGTTTACTGTGAAATTTTCTGTGTTAAACATAAAAATGGTAAATTCCATTTAGGTCGAAATAACTATTTTAAAACTTTGTAAGTTAATCCAAGTGAGCAAAATAGATCACCGCTGTATTAAAGTGTACTTTGTTTTAAAAGTAATTACCATAAACGGCTATCTAAAATTATGATATTGAAAAAAGTAGAGATTAAAATTTACACATTTAACATTCAGTAGGTGAAGTTTTTAACTTGAATTTGAAGCTAATAAAAGAATGATGAGAGAGGACTTCATTGAGGTATTGATTCGAGGGGTTCTTAAAAAATAACAGTATTTTTTCTGCAACCTCGAACGAGAAATATTTAAAATATCCACTGCAAGAAAAGCATGAGTAAATCTTATGTAGACTAAAGCCATGGTGACAAAGCATATCAAGTGACAGGATCTCTGGTTACAAATAAGGGGAAAGAATTTTTTGTTTAATTTTTGAACAGTAAATATTAATTTTTTCTCCCCTTTTATTTAACAACAGAAAGACTAAAATATTATGGAATCTTGTTTGTTTACAAAAACGAATTTTCCCTTTGCAGTTTATAACATTACTTTATCGAAAAGAATAACTTTATTAAATTTTTGTATCAATGTACAATATGTTACCTTGCCAGCAGTTAATCCAGACCATCCCAGACTCTTCTTTTTGAAAAATGAACAGTACATAATGAAGAGTTGGACAGAAGTCTAGGGTGAACGTGTTTGTTGGTAGTCAGTTTCCGGTTGTGTAGCTGAACAATAGACCAATATTTCGTGGTTCGAATTCCCCTTAAAGCTTCAGGACCCTAGTTGAGGGGGGTTGAAAGGGCTGTTGATAAACGACCCTTTCTCAGGTAGAGTCGAAATCAGCTAGGTAGTAACCAGATTGCACATATAATCAGACTCACGTGTGCAATAACTCATATTCGCCTTAAAATTACTTACACAGTGTTGTCGGCGTCTCATAATGTAAGATTTTATGTGAATAATTTATTAGGTTTCACAATGCTCGCCCAGTTCTCATTCCTATTGTTGAAGGTGACCTTGTAGTCCACACTGTGCAAACAATGCTCCGTAAATGTGGACTATAATGCAGTCGGACACAAATACTACTTTCGCAAATGCGTAACTTGGTTCTCTAATGGTCTTGAACGCCGCCCTCTGTCGGAGTTTCCTTTCTTGCTTGTCAGTTTCCAAGCTACATTCGGATTAATGTTGTTTGGGTTTGCTTTGTAGTAGTCACTGGTTAAATATACATTAGATTTGACGGTGTGGTAAAATTGTATTTATTATGTGTTGGTTTAATTTTTTTTACTTTTATTTATTACTAGCTAACCGCGGCCAAGATTTGCTTTGGCTCAGTCTGATATTAAATATTAGTCGCTATTTTTGGGTTGATAGAAAAATAAAGATTGACTGTTTAGTTTGTTTTATCTGAAACAACGTAACTTGTAGTTACTTTAATCAATGAACAATCATCTGTCACGTAATAAACTTACAAGAAATGGTTTTCATAGAATACGCACATAAATCAGCTGTTCTCAATAGCATTTTTTCAGTACGGACGTTTATTTTCAACTGTAAAATGTAGTTAGGTAGAAAATGCTTGAAATGACCAGTTCCCGTGTACAAATTTAGGAACTAAATATATAAATACGTATATAATGTACAAATATTATATATTTGTAAATAGTATATAGTGTAAAAGTATATAAAAATACTCTTGTACATAAATGCAATGCTGTGTACAATTTCAAGTGAATCCATTCACTACTTTTTGAGTTTTGTGTACACAAAACATACGAACGTTTGATATATATGTGTATGTGACGTTATATCAGACGTCACATATATAAGTGATATATCAGACTTATTGGGGGAAAGGTGACCTTTGATATAGAACAAAGGATATCAGAACAATCAAAACGTTGTGTTTGGTAAATGTTCAAACATTCCTTAAGCTTATATCTGTCAAGGAGGCTGTCTAAGATTCTTTCCTATTATATCCATCAGAGGTGAGTGAAAGCGTGGTCAATAATTTAAGTTCTTAAGGATTTTTCAATTACGTTATGTAGTTAAAATCCTTTGATCAATAAAATCCCTTGGTCAGAACCGCGTCTGGATCATTACAAACAATTAGTCATTGCATTCTCTCGATCATTACCGTCTCTTGATTATAACAAACACTTAATCAATACAGTCTCTAGGCTGAATATTGTTCTGAGCAATCCGATATCTGTATCGCATTTGTAGAAGCAAAGATTATAGAACTTCTTTGGTCGAAGTAAACATCGATCTCGGGGATGTTTTTTCGTTAGATTAGAATTATAATTTAAACATAGCATAATATCTTATAATTACATTTCCAATAATTATTTAGAGATAAGACAATGTCTTGTTTATTGAAATTAAAATTATTATCAAGTTTCCCAAGGATACTTGATTTATTGTAGCAAATTGTTTTTATAACGAATTAGAACTGTCCTTGGAATGTATATTTTCAAATATTTTATAGAACAATTAGCTCATACACAAGCAAGCCTGTTTTGTATGAAATAATTCACAAAGCATCAAAATGAGAGTAATTTCTATAAAAGGATTCGTTTATCTAGAAATGTTGAAATCCGTGTTGAAACAGAAAACTAATTCATTTATTCTCCAAACAGTTCGTTCTGCTGATGGTGTTGGGATTATAACGCCGTTAAAGTATTATTAATTTTACCATCACAAAAATTGGCTCTTTGTTTATTAACTTTATATTTACTTTTTAAATTCATCAATTTTTGTGCTATTGTCAGTAAAATGGTGTTTATACAGACGTATTAATCACATTGAAGTAATCAATGTAATTATTTTAATTTTGTGAGAGTTTATGAATTGTGTATTAACCTGCTTCAAATTAAATGTGCAATCTTAGAATAATAACAATTTAGATTTTTTTAAACAATTGATTTTTTATGACAGTAATTTTGATTCTATTTTTTCCCAAATCGTCATAGTTTTTAAATGATCTGCCAAATTGATTGTGTAGTTGAAATGTTGTGTTAATATGGTATGTTTCGCGTAAAAGTATTTGATGCGGTGTAGAGACAATAGCCAGTGTGGTGTTGGGTAGAGAAGCTCAAGTCGTAGTGAATGGACATTACAGGGTACAACAATTAGGGAGTATAGCACAAATAAAAATATGTGATGAATTATACTATAATAGTATTGTACACGTTATACTAAACATGTAAGTGTAGTATAGTAAAAATCAAATAAATAATACTAATCGACTCTTGCACTACGTTAGAAAAAATTAAATTTTTCATATAATTATGAAAATATATGAAACAATTAATAATAAAAGCAAAGCTCAATCTGGTGAGATAAAGAGATGGAAACAGAGTTGAAGAAACGTTTACACTTGTAGGAAAAACCAGGGCCGAATGGATTACCTGCACCGACCCTTGTTTCCGAGGGCTGTTTCTTACCCCGGTATTATTCATTGGGCCCACAGTCCGACTCATTAAATAGCTTAATTTGTTTATATATTTTATTTAATGTACTTTAGACAGTAAATCATATAAATTTAATATGATATAATTTTCTTTTGTTATGTATAATGTATTATTATTAAACATACTTCATTATTTATCCATATTAATTCCCAGGATTACAAAACTTGTATTTCTTATGTATAAAAATTATTCATTTTACTATACGTTGTTTATTGAGTAAATTTATTGATTTATGAACATGTAAATACTTAGTTTTCACTGTTCTTCCAAAATTAAATAAAAACTTTGTAACTTAAGACCTTCACGAACTAAAAGCCAACGAGGATCGGTTCAAACGCTAGTATTAAATTAAACGTACATCTTTATACATCTATGCTGTTATCTGGAATCAGAAAAATGTATTTGGTATATAAATCAAAGAAGAGTTAAATCTAAAGAAATGTACTCTTCAGTTGAATTTTAATAAAACTTGGAAGAAAGGCTTTAATTGGCCTTCAATAAGGTCAACAGTTCGTTAGAACTCGGAATTAATTAAGAACTTTAGCTTTGAGAAAGCGTATTGTTGTCGAGAACTCATGAATTAATCAAGCAATTTTAACGTCTTCTTATTCAACAGTTTTAAACTCCGAAGGAAATCAACACTTGGACATCGGTTGGTTTACTCAAAATGGAAAGTTTTTGTATTCAATCAGAACAAAGACTACTATTTTGTAACGCAATTAACTTATTACAAAAATGAAAAGAAAAGCGCTTTAATAAATTTAATTTAAAAGTATGTTATAAGTAAATAAAAACATTAAAATGTAAATTTAATCAAACTATCAATTTACAAAGTGTTAGTCAGTTTATTATTGTGAATTCAGACATTTATTTCCAAATTTATTTAACTCTCTTTGCTTATAAAGTTCACACGACATGATAGTAAACTTTTATTGATTTATTACCGGTATTTCATTTATTTTTAATTTTGTTATGCAATAAATTTTTTATCGTTTTTATAGTAAATTTTGTTTTTTCACTATATTTTACTTATTTATTTATAAAGTCCACACTACATGATAGTACGTTATTAACGATTTATTTTTACATAGAGTAAATTTTTAAATTCCATAGAGAATGATGGAATTTATCCATGGAATGATGGAATCATTGAACGTCCATAAACAATGACGTGTCAATGATAACTTACAGTAGGCATTTGTGGTGTGGTATTTTACAGATTCGGAAATTGTTTGTATAATTTTGATAAAAATAAAGTTGAAAGTGAGAATGACTGTAGGGTCCTTTCGGTCTGCTCATGCCATTGTTGTTATGAAGAGAGCAGATTGCCGTGTAAGGTACACTGGGGAAATCTTGCGGTAAATTTTGAAGCCAGGTTGACCATAAAATCATCTTTATAGTCACTTCCAAATGTCTAACTGTTTTCATCTTAGGAAAGAACTACATATTATCTTCTTTCACAAGTTTTGTGTTAAAGTTATTATATATTATACTGACAAAATAATAATTTCATTGCATGTTAAAAAAATATTCCTTTGTATGTTCTTTGTTGTTCAGATATATATCTATTGTTAGAATACCTAATAGCTAAAAACGTAAACACATTTTTTTATTAGTTCTTCTTTTATGATTTTGTTCATCTCACGCTGATTTTATTAGAATTTTATTTTCGTTTTAGAAGTTTTTAATCTATTTTTGGACATTGGTTTCAGATGTTAGTAATTGTGAAAATGAGCTGAAGACTAAACTTGTAATTATTGTCACATAAAGACGATTCTTCGAGGGCAACCAACATAATGATGTTTTGATCAGTTTTTTCCTCATGACATGGTATTTGAATAAATAATCTAATTTGTTTTAAAATTTGTCAATGATAAGTTTGTCAAATCTATCTAAATATCCACTTACCTTAGGCCTATAATTAGAAAGTCTTAATAACTAACTTATTAAATATGTGATGTTCATTTCTGTAAAGTTATGGTCAAATATTCCTTGACGGGCTTAATAACTTGTGTGAGCGGAATATCTTCACGGTTAATGCGTTGCTTTCGAATCACTATAATTAGGGTTCTAGTTATATTTATCTAATATTTCTTCATTTAAGGAACAAAACGAAGGTGGTTAGGAATTTTTCTAAAACGTAATTTTGGATTGTCTAAGCAGGCGAGAGGAGCTGTGTCTTAATTGGACTCTTTTCCCATTAACAGTCATGCGAACATTTTTATTTGAAAATATAATTAATGAGAACACTCTAGCTATAAAATGTCTTGTCATTTGAAAATATTTGTGCAGTTACCAAGTACTAATAAATAATATAATCAAATTAAAAAGCAACTAACGCTTGGCCACTAGTGATCATGTTAGAATAATTTCTGGCAGGGCTTATTGTTCCGCTGTGTATAGGGTCGAACTTTAACTTGAGATGTGTTAACAGTTTTGGCAGGTGGTAGAGTCTCGCCGCGGGGGCGATGGCGGGCGGGGGGTTTAGTGTACTCTTGCTTCACCATAGGTCAGGAGTTTACCTTATCTTTCTACTTTTACACATATATTTTCAACGCTTTCATAATAAACAACAATACTAGGGAGGCTGTTGAAGCCACCCACAAAACCGTCCATGAACCTCCCACCCAACAACTCGTAAAGTGGTGTGAATGCTTGAAGAATTTAATCGTTCTCTAAGAAAATTGTATTTAAGCCTTTAGCATTTAACGGCTGTCAAAAACGTGTCAGTTCCCTCATGTTTCCTTCGTCCCTTACGCGAATGAAATTTAAAATTCTTCATTTAGAACTACATCAGATGTATTAATGCCTCGGTGAAATTAAGTTCAACTTAACCATTACTTATTAAAAATGTTTTTAACTTTGAATTGATAGTTAATTACTATCTATAACAATTATGAAATGAAAGTTGTCTTTATTAGGGGTGAAGTTAGGACTATAAAGTCCTGTCTTCCCAAACAGTATCCATACATACACAATAGTCAGTAAGTTTGATGTTTTTTTTACCACCTTTTGTACCTACGTATTTTTTACAAGAGTGATTTTTTCGTACGAATGAAACTAATATTGAATAGATATAGAATAGTCAAATTGTCGAATAGTCGAATAGTTATCAAATAGTCTAATATATTGAAGTTTTTTCAGCGAAAGAAAAACTTCAATATTTAATAAATCGTTTACCGTAAATTCTTGCCGTCTGTGGAATTCCCTTCCAGATGGTATGAGGAACATTGATAATAATTATCATCGCCTCAGGGCGGAGGTAAAAGCCTTTCTCCTGCGGGTCCGTTGATAGCCGGTAGTGTTTGGCAAACATCTGGAGGATATGTATGAATGTGGTTTGTAAGTGTTTTTTTATTTTTATTTTTTTTTATTTTTTTTTTTGTATGATTTGCTACTAAGTTAATAAATATGGGAATGAGCTTGTAGTCCAGTTGAAGAGAACGTGTGTGAGGGTGTAAGTGGAATTTCATAATTTTATTTTTATTTTTAAGTCTATTAATTTATTTACTTTAAGATAGTTAATTATTTTTTATATTATATTAGTTAATGTTACTTTTATTCAGTTGTAATTACTATGTTTTTTAAAAACAAAATTGTTATAATTGTCATTATTTTTGTATCAGGTTAAGTTGAAGAAGGGACTTTTTAGTCCCAACTTCGCCTGGTTAAATAAAGACGTATTTCATTTCATTTCAAAATGTATTAAATGAACGAGTTAAAACTACATCAGGCCTTCGAGTTTCTATATTACGTTTGGTGTGTAATTCCTTGGACAAACATGTACGGATTGCTCTGTTATAGTCTATTTATAAACTACAACAGCAATGTATTTTTATTACAAGGCTATTTGTAAGCAATGTAAGAAACAATAAATAATTATTTGTCGTGTGCCAATAAAATATGTAAATAAATGGAATGTATTGCATTAAGTTATGCTGAAAGAATTTTCACTATCAAAAGATTGTGATTCCGTTTACATCTTAAAAGCTGTTCATCAGTTCTGAAATTTCATTCTTCTTGGAAGAAGAAAGCGTTCCTAGACAAATGAGGATGTGTGTTATACAAATAGCGGTCAGGTATTTAAAGTATATAAACTAAAAACAATAAATAAAAATAAGTGTTAATTTATAGGTTTCATTTATTATTTTGGTAACTGTTTCGTTTAAATAAACTAAAAACAATAAATAAAATCAGTTTATTTAAACAAAACTCGCCACTGTTAATTTTCACTCATTGGCAAAGTATAGGCTACAGGGTGTTCCCAAAAGTTCCGAAACTTCAGGTTATGATTCGTTGGGTTAAAATAAGTAAAGATGTTCCTATACATATAGGTCCGAATATACTTAGTTTGTAATATGGCGGCCATTTTCGTATTTTCACTAAATTATTAGTAATTTCATAAGACCTTACAATACAGTGCTCATATTTGGAATGAAGGTACCTGTTCTGCTTTATTTAAGGTTTTGATAATATTATTTTATTATATTCAATATTTTCAAAATGGCGGCACTTAAAAACTTTTAATTGTTGTTGTAAATTGCGTAAAAACGCGCAATCTTAGAAAAAATGCACAGGAAATAAAAAAGTTTCCAAATGTAATAACAAATCTAACAAGTTCCAATTGAAAATGCTAAAGTATCAGCAGTTTAATATTTACTTCATCAGCTGATATGAAATGCATTCAACACCAGCAATTTAATGTCTAATAAAATGAAGTAGAGCATACATCGAATTGCCTAAATTGACGTTACTCATTTATTTATGGTCTGATTTTATTCAATTGGAACTTGTTAGATTTGTTAATAGATTTGGAAACCTTTTTATATCTTGTGCATTTTTTCTAAGATTCCGCGTTTTTGCGCAATTTACAACTAAAAGTGTTTAAGTGCCGCCATTTTGAAAATATTGAATATAATAAAATAATATTATCAAAACCTTAAATAAAGCAGAACAGGTACCTTCGTTACAAATTTGAGCACTGTATTGTATGGGGTTATGAAATTACTAATAATTTAATGAAAATACGAAAATGGCCGCCATATTGAAAACGAAGTATATTCGGACCTATATGTATAGGAACTTTTTTACTTATTTTTACACAACGAATCATAACGTGAAGTTTCGGAACTTAGTTTGGGAACACCCTGTAACTTATAGAGGTTTTCACTCTAGTAGAAAGAAATTGTTGTACAAATAGTGTTAGGTTTTGTAAGCAATTTTAAGAGAATTACATTTTATTAGCAAGGTGCTATTAAGGTGTTAATTTTTTATTTAAAAAGTTTATATTAATATATCGTTGTCAGCTACTAATGTTTAATTTGCAAAAAACTGCACTGCGTGTTTGGAACAAGACTCAAAAGTTATGTTACATATTACTAAAAACGTATCTCCTGGCACAAAGCTAAATCCAATCCATCAAGCAATATAAGACCTGCCGCACTGATTCTGTTTATGGTGGCTAATCCCTCCGTAAAATACCGTAAAGGGCATTAAGGAACTATCCCATTGTTTGGATAGACTCCCTGCAATCACATGACTGATATAGTGTCAATTAAAATTTGTATTTCCATTAGTTACATCTGCCCACGCTAGTTCGGAAGCGAGGCAAAATTGTTCATTGCCCACAAGGAGGGTTCGTCCCACCTACAATCTTAATAAATGTAAGGCAAAAATAGAGAATGAAAACTTAAGAATGTTATAGATATTTAAATACCATTCAAACAACAAAATTCCATAAAATTCATCGACAATAATGGAAAAGTTCCGGTTCAGTAGAGTTTTGGATCTGCAATATTCCTATGAATATATTTTCTCAGATCGGGGCCGTTGAAGTTCCATCGTCACTAACTCGCTTTTTGCGAATGTGCAATTGATACTAGTATGAGATTTTTTTCTTAAAAAACGTATAATTTAAAAATGTTTGAAATATTTTAATTTGGGAGGCAGTGTAAATGATTCGGATGAGCTAATCAATTAATTGTTTGGAAGTTAATAAGATTGATTTAGGCCACAAGGGTTTGAAATGTTGTTGTAAAACTATTAAAACATTTAATTAAAATGGCCCAGAAATGTAAATAGATCTGGATATAGGGATGGTAGATGTTTATTTAACATTTATCTATTTACTAAGCGCTCTTTTTGGAAAACGTTTTTATATTGGGTGGTAAGGAAGAAAAAGTTGTGGAAAACAAGTTGCGAGGCGTTTTTTTTTCTCGTGAATCACAATTGTTACTTTTATATAAAATTGGGTTGTAAAAATATTTATATAGTTTATATATAATTTATATAGTTGGGGTAAAAACATTGTAAAAAATTTATATCACGAGTTGAACGAAAATTTTCAATTGATACGCATCGTGTTTTTGTGAATTGCAACCCTTATAGCTTGTATACAACACTTTTAGGAAAAATTCCAAGCCAGCCAAAATATACCTATTTAAATTCCAAATACTAAAAACTAATTAGATTTTCAATAGAAATATAAAATAATTTGTTGGGAATAGTTTTATTAGAAAAAATAAAGTTGAAAAGGTTGTAGTGATTGAAATCAATAAAGTTTATATCAATAATTCACTGTATTAAATGAAACGCAACTTAATGATTCGCCTGTGACACCGGAGTTACTACGGTCCATCAGCTAGTCACAGACGGTGTTATCAGAAGTGTGAGACGAAGGGGGTTACTCCGTAAATTACTGGGGCCGTAAATTGGTCTCCCAGAGGAAGAAAGGGACTGGCTTCACGGATTTACGATTTATGATGTGTTCCCTTGTTGGGTGACAAACTAATGTCTTTCCTTGAGTCGTGTCGCCTCGTCCTCCACCTCGTTAAGACGAGCTATTTTTAACGTGCTTAGAACTATAGTTGAAACTGGATGGATTTTGTAAAAACAATCTTATCAACGTACCGAATTAATTGTAGAGTTCAATTTTAATACTAACTTAAATATAAACTCTATTCATATGCCATGATTGTTGTAAGAGGGCTGTCCTTTGGAATATAAGTTGTTTTACTCGTATCCAAGTCCATCAGTACTCCCGCTATGGGGGTGGATACAAATTGATCAATGTGCCAAACGCTACTATACAGCTTGTTAATATGAAAAAACTGATAGTTATAAGGTTAATGGTAGTCATTAGCGTAGTTTTGGTCCATCCATGCTAGGGGTAGTAGAAGGGTGACGAATTTGAGTAAAATTGAAGTGTTAGTAATATATCACGTTATCTTATTTTTAATATTTTGCAATCTAACAATAAATTTAATAATAGAACACTGAAGTGAGCTTTTTACTGGCCAACCTTTTCAGTAATAAAGCTGTTCTTTTTATTATTAAATTCAAACACTTTGGCACGGAAAAGCGTTTTTATTGTCCCATCTTTTTGTTGCTAAGTATATTAAACAAACTATATTAAAGTAATTACTGTTTAACGATCGTCAAATTAATATAAAATGACGGCGTTTTTAATGTAAAGTGGAAAAGCTATATTTTCCGCAATAATGTGACAAATATTGCTAGACTTTTTCAATGTTGGCAGTCGTGGCACAGTGCTGTAACCCAGCTACTTGGCGAAGAAGTGTTGTGTGGAGATTTAATGCGATTTGTTCTATGCTCAGTCCTCTTAGTACCAACTTGACACTCGCTCATTGGTTGCAAACACTGCACATCGACGTGGAACGCGCGGTGTTGCCTATAGTACTGCGTTTGTACATATGACAGACAATAATTACTTATTGTGACATAAACCCGATTGTTGAGCTATTTTTAGTTGTTTAAAACAATAATACAACAGAACAGTTTATTAATAATGTTTTATGATCAATAAGAAACAAAAATACACAAGTCATATAAACAATAAGACAATACACGATCATAATATGTTTGCTCACACTCAAATTTACAATGTCAAACAAGTAGGTTATAGAACAGGTCACTGAAACGTGGCAACATTGCAACATATATATCGTCACGCCGTTGGTCGTAGCATTCCCAATTTCTTCCAGCATATGTTGTAAGAGACCAATCAATAAATAAACTATAGATAACTCTGGGGAGTCCATGTTGGGTGGTAGTCAATGTCCGGTTGTTGTGTAGGGGAGAGAAACGAGTATCAGGCTTGTCAATTAGCTGGAAATCAGACCAATACATAGTGGTTAGGATTCCACGTAAATATTTAGGTCCCTGATCTGCCCTGGCTGTTGGGCTATCAATAAATAACTCTTTCTAAAGAAGTCAACAATTGTCTTATTAATGAATAAGCCGACAAACAACGAGAAACAACAAATTTGATACCTGACGTTTCTTGTAAGTAAAAGTATCGATAAGTCAGATTGCTGAACAGAACACAACTAATAACCTAACATTGTCTGTTTCAGGTAGGAATGCTGTTTCTTGTTTACCCCTTCAGACAGCCGACAGTGTAAGTTGCCTTTTGTATACGGTAATAGTACAAATAAATATAAATATCGCATGGCTTTTAGTGGTGAGATATGTCGTAGGGTCGTTGGACCGACGGTGTGACTTCCGAACAACGGGGCGAAAACATCATACAAGAGACGTCTGGAGAACAAACAACCCTTCCTTGCACAAAAAAATAGAGTGTTTGTAAATCATATAAAATTAAAGTTTCGGAGAAAGATATTTGAGAATAAAATGTAGCTAGGCCTATAATCATTTTATGTAAATCAGTTCGAGATTTTCCTGTTAAAATCGTTGATGTGGTAGGGCTTATAGTTCAATAAATGAATTGTATTGCTGAACTATTTATCGCCTCATTTATAGTTATTGTTGAAAAATTTTGATATTTCCGGGGTCGACATGGTTAGATGTCCATACAGTCCAAATTAATTTCAAAATTTTACGAAACTCCGAAGTGGGTAAACATTTATATCAATAAGTCAGTCAGTGATTCCAGTCCAGCATTATATTATCGGGGACGCCCCTGCACGCTTCGCGCGCCCCCGTCGCTCGCTGTGCTCATGGGGTAACCTACCTCTTTACTCATATTTTCGGTTAACTTCGCAATATAACGTTAAACCTTCGTAAGTGTCTTTTTTCGATAAGATCTGCCCAATCATATAACTGTACTTCTTAATACCAAAGAGATGTGGTTCAAATTACACGTATTGTTGACAGACAATATTTATTTAAACTGTCTAAGGGTGACATTTAGTTTAGACTTGTACGTTTAACGATATAGAGGTTAGAATGTGTAGTTTTATAAAAATAATAAGGATTCAATTCAATAACGAATAAATTTTGTAATAAAGCACGAATATGGAAGTGCAAATCACCCCAATAATATTACCTATTTAAATAATTAATACACAGGTTTCATATATGAGGGAGTTCAAAAAATGATCATTGAAAGTATTACGAACAAGACAGGGCATAATTTCAGAAGAAAGATAGTGTTTACATTTAATTTAAAAACAATAACAATTTTATCACATACAAAACAGAAATGATTTAAATTTGAGTTAAGAGTTTCATTTTAAAAGTATTTAACAATTTAAAAAAATTTATATTACTTATTTACATTTTTTCTTTTAATTTATAACTCCATTGAATAAAAATAATATGTATATTTTTATTATACTTAACAACTGTATAGTATGGAAGTGACTAAGTAAAACAAACAAAATTGTATGGTATTTTTTATTGTATATACACCAACAAAACGTATGCAGCAAGCAACCTCCTGAACTGAATTATTCAGTATAAAGTTGGACGGAACAAGTTGTCCATCAAAGCTGGCGACAGCTGGTCACGTCGTATTTTAAGTTTTAGTACAACTTGCATTATCGCATCGTGTCCGTTTTGCTTCTTGGTTAAAACGATTAATTAAAACAACAGTTTTAATTAATCATTTTTAATTAATTCTGAGGTAACAACCTCAGAATTAAAAGCCAGCTTGCCTGATAATAATATAAAGCTTAAACAATATAATTTTATTACACATTTATTACTTATAAAACTGTAGGCCCCTATTATAAAAAGTTTATCTTTGTTTCACCGTAATATTGGTCAAATTTTGACTTATATTAAAATACACGTTTGTTGTGTGACGTTCACGTGTATTTTATTTTAACAACGAAAGTATTATAGTTGAATTCATGGGGCCGTTGTTCAATCTAATTTTCATTGATGTGAAAACGCACTTTTTAAAGTTTTGAAATAAAATATCACAAGGTAACAGGAGGTGCCTCCCACGCCGGGCGGCGGTTCCAGGGTGATGACAGCCCAGCACTTCCTCTCTCGTTTATGGCTTCTACGTCGTCAGACGAATTAAGTCCTTCTATTTTTACAAAAGACGTACAGTGGCAGAATTCAATTGACCTGTTCGATGGGAATCCGGAGCGATTGGGGTTGTTTAAGAGTGATGCTAAGAAAACGACGCACAGACTAGGCATGGCTGAATATATTAGTATTAGATGCAGAAAAGTAACTAATAAGCAGAGTTACTAATATGTGATCCAAACTAATATTAATATTTTTGTATTCCTGATATGATTCGCCGGGGCTGACTGCTGGCTGGTCTTCTAGGGCAATCTTGACACAAGATATATTATTCCTTGATATTCTTTATATATTAATATTAGTGTGAAAGCAAACAGAGATTATTTTTTACAGAAATATTTGTTAATATCATTGAGTTTTATGGTAGTAAACCTAATTCTAAGTGAAATATTAATAAATGTGTTAGTTTAGGACAAATTCTATTTTCACCTTAGGTATTTAATAAAAATGTGTATCTCAGTTGATGCTATTTATATTTCAGAAATCACTAATATTAAAATATTACTAATATTACAAGTACATCACTACTAGAAACATTACTGTTGCTGACCTTATTGAATTAGTGTGGTATGGAGAAAAATATTAGTAATATTATATATTTTCAACTAATATTTTCTGTAACTAATACAAAAGTAACTAGTATCGTGAAACATCTAATACTGTAGCACAGACGCCACTCAACATCACTTCGTAGCCTGTACACTAAATGTTTGTAAGGTTCCCTCCACCCCCGTTTGCTACATTACGACACGATTGTTATTTTGGGGAGGTTCCCTCCACCCCAGTCTGCTACACTACGACACGATTGTTATTTTGGGGAGGTTCCCTCCACCCCAGTCTGCTACACTACGACACGATTGTTATTTTGGGGAGGTTTCCTCGACCTCAGTCTGCTACACTTGGACACTATTGTTATTTTGAAGAGGTTCCCTCTACCCCAGTCTGCTACACTACGACACGATTCTTATTTTGAGGAGGTTCCCTCCACCCCAGTCTGCTACACTACGATACAATTGTTATTTTGGGGAGGTTCCCTCCACCCCAGTCTGCTACACTACGACATGATTGTTATTTTGGGGAGGTTCCCTCCACCCCAGTCTGCTACACTACAACACGATTGTTATTTTGGGGAGGTTTCCTCGACCTCAGTCTGCTACACTAGGACACTATTGTTATTTTGTCTCTTTGATTACCATATGTCTTGAAATAAGCGGTAAATTTATATTAAATAATAAAAGACTGTGCTAGATATATTATAGTTTTCTTTTCACTGTGATTGTTATGTGTAAACGTCAGGAGGACTGCATCCAATTAGAACTATACCGCTACAAACCTGTATTTATATCTTATACTACTGAATATCTTTATCTGATAGGCCGTAGATTCTGGGAATTTTACCCGCCTTGTCAAATCACGACAGACTTCCTTGTGTAGGCTTAAATCGATTTTATATAGATCTAGCCCATGCTGAGCATGAGGTGTTTATACTATAATAAATGGGTATTTAATATTGTAATTTTACGTTATACAGTTAACCTGCTATTATGTTCAGGCAGAAAAAGTCACAGGCTGAGGTGTAACGAGCGCAGAGAGTGACGGGGGTTGGCACGCGAAGCGTGCAGGGGTGTCCCCTGGTATTATTCATTATTGCTATTTCCAGTAAAGGTTCTCTTTGGTTTTAAATACTTGCAGTGGTTGAACACATATCACGGATGAAAATATTCGATAATACAGATGAAAATATTCGATAATGTTTTGTATAATATTACCAAAACAACAAATATTGGTATAAATAATGACTACCTTAGTAAGTGACAGATAACGCCGTATGATGATTTAGGATCAGTTAATAGTTTGTGTGACGTCAGAGGATCCAATATCCAGTATGAACACAGCCAGTCGCCTCAAGTAATCAGCGAGTATTGTATGTCACCGACTAGGTTAGGTGGGGTGAATGAGTGATCAACTATGTTGATGTAGATGGAGTGGTTGTGTTGGTACCACTGCGCGTTCATCACATGTAAATTGACGAAAACAACATTCGGTACATCCCTTCAATCGGTAGTAGTTTTAGAGAGGATTTCACTTTTTGAAACTTTGCGAACTCGCAGTTAATGGTGTAGTCTAGTTTTATTTTGTACAGTTATTTATTTGGTATTATTTAATACAAAAAAAAAAAAAAAAAAAAAAAAAAAAAAAAAAACAAAACTAACCAATTAAATGAAACTGTTGTAAAATAATTATGCACTTCTTAAGCATTATTAGTTTCATTTTTATTTGATTTTATTGATATAAGCATGTGTAATAGTAAAACAAAATGGTGTTTGTACTAAAAAATATATATTTTTGTAGTATGAAAATTTGAGATTTAGAAGGTATAGATCATATGACGTTTAGTGTACTGTTTAAGTCTGGAAAAACTCTTTAAAAATTGTATAGTATTTCAATGCAATTTTATTTATATTATGAAATATGTATTTGACTGGATCTTCTCTTACATAATTTAGTAAAGGTCTAGTGTTTGAAATCATCACTATTCTAACATCCGGTTTAAAGCCAACCACGTTACAACTTGGGGGGTATAACTTGCGTATACTCAATTTTGTCCAAGTTGGTGTTGTGTACAATAATTGCAAGCTATATCATTGTGTGAAATCGTCAGGTCTTGAACATTTCCGGTGTAAAGCCAAGCCACCAAAGTTACAGCCCGGCAGACATAACTTGCTTATACTCCAGTGACTCCTTTGTGTCTAAGTTGGTGTTGTGTACAATAATTGGTTATCGCTGTGTGAAATAGTGATGACTCAACCATCTCCAGTTCATATCCGTCTGTCGATAGGTTTACCATTTATGTTCGGCGTTCTTCTCTTCTTAATTTTGTATAATTAAGGCGTCGATGTGATATCCAGCCTTAAATCTATGTTGAAATGTATACTCGAGTATGAGATACTAATTTTCTCACGTTGACGCGTGGAGTTTTGTCATAGTCTAGGCATAGAGTGCAGTGTCCATGGTCTCTAATGTGGATAGTTGTAAGGTGTTGATGTTTAGACACTCTGTACATAAGTCGGTGAGAAGATAATGATGTATTGTTGAGCGTAATTTTGTCGTAGCTGCGAAGTTGGGATTGTTGTCTGTACCGACTACAGTGACCTGTCGACTGTGGCGTGTGTGTGTTTTGAGCGCGTACTTTCTACAGATTCAAAAATTACTTGACCCAAATGCATTAAGGGTTTTTAGGTTAAGAATGTAAAAATTATATTTCCAGAGAAAACTTGTAGTTGGTTACTTTCTTCTCAATAATTACATATACGTATGGATCATAGAATACGTTTCGATCACAGAATACGTTTCGATCACAGATTACGTTTCGATCATAGAATACGTTTCGATCACAGATTACGTTTCGATCATAGAATACGTTTCGATCACAGATTACGTTTCGATCATAGAATACGTTTCGATCACAGAATACGTTTCGATCACAGAATACGTTTCCATCACATATAACGTGTCGATCACAGAATACGTTTCGATCACAGAATACGTTTCGATCACAGAATACGTTTCCATCACATATAACGTGTCGATCACAGAATACGTTTCGATCACAGAATACGTTTCGATCACAGAATACGTTTTGATCACATATAACGTGTCGATCATAGAATACGTTTCGATCACAGATTACGTTTCGATCATAGAATACGTTTCGATCACAGAATACGTTTCGATCACAGAATACGTTTCGATCACAGATTTAGTTTCGATCACAGAATACGTTTCGATCACAGATTACGTTTCGATCACAGAATACGTTTCGATCACAGATTATGTTTCGATCATAGAATACGTTTCGATCACAGAATACGTTTTGATCACATATAACGTTTCGATCACAGAATACGTTTTGATCACATATAACGTGTCGATTACAGAATACGTTTCTAGTGTTATTCTTTATACTATGTTTTTCAAGTGCCTTCTTATATATGACATTTTTCAAATGTAAAATTATTAAAATAAATTGAGTGAAAAGACATATTAACTGTTTACAAAGTTGATTTTTTTCTCAAGAAATTAACATCTACAAATATAAGTCACTTGATTATTTGATCGTGACATCATAAATTCCCACCATGAATATACATAGTACCACAGAATATAGACAGTCTATATTCTGTAATAGTTCTCAATTAGTACAAGAAACAAAGGCTCTGGTATAAAATAGAAGTAATAATTTTTGATATAATGTAATGTCATATATCAGTTAAATAACTAAAACACTTGTGAATAGTTCAATAAACTACTAGACTATAGAAAAAATACTGTGTTTTATTTTTAATTAAACGTTCAATTTAATAATTTTATCAATCCTTAGTTTCTGTTTATTGATTTCATTTCCTGAACTTAAACTGTACGTGAATTTTCAATTTTAATAACAAAATATTTGTACTTTACCACATTAATACTTTAATTGATATATACGGTAAGTTTCAAATGTTCGATTAGTGATCAGGTCTAATATTGTGTGTACTAATTATAAAACATGAAAGAAACGTTTCTTAAAAGAGTTTTGTTCTCGTAAACTCTGACGAGGAAACATAAGTTTATAGAAAGTAATCTTTCTCTCTAACTTGATCTTGATGCCGTTATAACTGTCAGTTGGTGATGGAGTTGGAACATTTCCTCTCCAACAGTTGTTTCGTTGGAGACAAACTCTCATTAGACCAACCAACCCCTAAGACAACAGATTCCTAACGAGGCGGTCAAGCAGGCGTTGGAATAATCCTAACTTTTGGAACAGGTTTATTTGAAATTAGGCTTAGAATTATCCGCCCAGAAACTTAGGAATATTTTTATATCATCAACAAACGTACTGATCTAAATATGTGATAATTTGCGTATTAAATGCAATAAAAATGTATTAGTAAATAAATAAACTTTATCGTTGTTGATAATAGTGAAATGTCGAAATTTAAAAGTCATCAATGATGTATGATACATTCCTACCAGATTATTGTCTTATATGAGGATATTTTTTTATGTAATAGTCCATATTACGTCTGGATTAATTGAGATATGTGTTAAGAATGTCTTTCAGGCTTAATAAAACATAAGTATGATGTTTATTTTTTATATTTATTACTTTTATTGTTACGTGTTGTCCCATTTAATGTTACTGTCTAAAGTAACTTGGACACTATATACACGAGTGAAATAAACAAAAGCATTTCCAGTACAATATGTAAATAAAACATAAGAACAGATATTCTCATTCATTTAGAAAAACTGTTATTCAGTGGCAGTCTCATAGATACCACTGAGGATGCCACATCACAGCATGGGCGAAACGTCTGGTTATCCTGTAAATAATGTAGATAGCACCTTGACGCGGTTGTCGCCGGAATATACGAGTTCCAGAAACACTGCTGTAGTAATTATGGTTACCAAGCAAATATTAGCAAAACTCAATTATTAAGAAAGGCGCAATACAAAGTTTCAACAGTGTAGCGGCCATTAAAATATAAATAAATATGTTATATTTATAATATAGTTATTTTTTGTTTGTTTGTACACCACATTAAATAGTTTCTACTATTCCGTTGTTTGTAAAACACAATCAAAATTGATAGTAAAAAAAAGCGTAAGAAAAATGAAGTAAATAAAAACTGTGGAAAGTTACGAAAGTCTAGTTATGTTAAAAAATAAATAAGGAAAGAACTTACATTTTAGAGATAGAAGAAGTTTTATTATAAATATAAACCCGTCTTATTGTGGCACTTTTATTATTCAAACTAAATTCTGTGGGATTTGTTTCAGTTTACTAGAGTCATTTATTAAAAAATTTAATGATAGGCAACTTTAATTTATTTCCAAGCTTGGAAAATATTTGAAATGCAAAATGTTAAGTTCTTTCTGGAGACAATGTTTCTTATGATAGCAAACATTAATTAAAAAAGTGGTCAGTACATAAAAGTAAATTAAAACTGCCATGAAAGGTTTGACTAACTGAGTAAATGAATGTGCCACGGTGTTTCGGAGAAATTAGAAAAGCTTATGATATTCTGAAACACACATTCTCTTGAAAGGAAATTAAAAATGTCATGGTAGCTTAACTAACAAAGAATATTCATGTTAATAAATTTTTCTCAGACCTTTTGAGAAATATTATAAAAGGATATAATATTCTAAAACACAATATCTTTAAGAAAAAAATTAATTAACTATGTTTAACCGAATTAGCACAGTTAATTAATTATGTTTTAGCGAAGTAGCACAGTTAATTAACTATGTTTTAGTGAAGTAGCTCAGTTAATTAACTATGTTTTAGCGAAGTAGCACAGTTAATTAACTATGTTTTAGTGAAGTAGCGTAGTTAATTAACTATGTTTTAGGGAAGTAGCACAGTTAATTAACTATGTTTTAGCGAAGTAGCACAGTGAATTAACTATGTTTTAGCGAAGTAGCACAGTTAATTAACTATGTTTTAGTGAAGTAGCGTAGTTAATTAACTATGTTTTAGTGAAGTAGCACAGTTAATTAACTATGTTTTAGCGAAGTAGCACAGTTAATTAACTATGTTTTAGTGAAGTAGCGTAGTTAATTAACTATGTTTTAGCGAAGTAGCACAGTTAATTAACTATGTTTTAGTGAAGTAGCACAGTTAATTAACTATGTTTTAGCGAAGTAGCACAGTTAACTAACTATGTTTTAGTGAAGTAGCGTAGTTAATTAACTATGTTTTAGCGAAGTAGCACAGTTAATTAACTATGTTTTAGCGAAGTAGCACAGTTAATTAACTATGTTTTAGCGAAGTAGCACAGTTAATTAACTATGTTTTAGTGAAGTAGCACAGTTATTTAACTATGTTTTAGCGAAGTAGCATAGTTAATTAACTATGTTTTTAGCGAAGTAGCATAGCTAATTAACTATGTTTTAGTGAAGTAGCATAGTTAATTAACTATGTTTTAGTGAAGTAACACAGTTAATTAACTATGTTTTAGCGAAGTAGCGTAGTTAATTAACTATGTTTTAGTGAAGTAGCACAGTTAATTAACTGTTTTAGCGAAGTAGGATAGTTAATTAACTATATTTTAGCGAAGTAGCCAAGTTAATGAACTATTAACTGAAGTAGGGGAGTTAATTAACTATGTTTTACCGAAGTAGCGCAGCTAATTAAGATTTAAAATATAACGTCAAATACACCCTCTTCCTTTTGAATGGTAATTTTTATTTTGAGTTTAAATTAATTGGAGATAGTTTCTAAAATCTTTTATCGTCAGGTTGAATTTGAAATTAGATAAATGTTTGAATTTTACAATCTCGTATTGTTGGATTTTTTGTTTTTTTTTTTTTAGTGTTGTTAGAATAAACGAAACTTTGTGTGTACTAGTACTTTCTTTAGCATACTGACTAATGAATGCCAGAAAAGTGTAGTAACCTTTTAAAACACACGATTTTTAATATAAAATGTCAAACTGACGTTTTATGATTACCTCGAGTCATGAAAAGTTCACCCTTCAATAACCCCACATTATTACGTAATATTTGAGAACCAAGCTTTAAGAAACTGAACTCAGTGGTGTGGCAAACGATGTTAAATGGAAACCGTACTTCGTTTTATTTAGAGGTAGCGGAGCTTCCATGTAAGTATTATTATTTTCAAAGAATTTTAGTTTAAGATTTGTTTCGTTGCCACTATGTGCTGTGTTTTCCCCCATTTTTTGTGAACGGTATGGAAATTGGTATTTTTGCGCGGTATAGATATTAACAATTCTTTAAAGTTTATTTTATACACATCTGACACTCATATATACATAGCACCAACACAAACCCGTACGTGTATAGTGCTCTTGACCCACCCACCTACACGTACAAGTACATTGCCCCTGACCCACCCACCTACACGTACAATTACAGTGGTTTTGACCCACCCACCTACACGTACAAGTATAGTACTCTTGACCCATCCACCTACACGTACAATTACAGTGCTTTTGACCTACCCACCTACACGTACAATTTCAGTGCTTTTGACCCACCCACCTACACGTACAATTACAGTGCTCTTGACCCACCCATCTACACGTACAATTGCAGTGCTCTTGAGCCACTCACTTACATGTACAAGTACAGTGCTCTTGACCCACCCACCTACACGTACAAATACAGTGGTCTTGACCCACCCACCTTCACGTACAAGTACAGTGCTCTTGACCCACGCACCTTCACGTACAAGTACAGTGCTCTTGACCCACCCACCTACACGTACAAGTATAGTGCTCTTGACCCACCTACCTACACATACACGTACAGTGCTCTTGACCCACCCATCTACACGTACAAGTACAGTGCTCTTGACCCACCCACCTACACGTACTCTTGAACTCTTGAGCCACTCAGCTACATGTACAAGTACAGTGCTCTTGACCTACCCACCTACTATAACAAGTAAAGTCATCTTGAACCATTCGCCTACACCTACAAGTATAGTGCTCTTGACCCACCCACCTACACGTACAAGTACAGTGGTATTAACCCACCCACCCACCTACACGTACAAGTACAGCGCTCCTGACCCACCCACCTACACGTACAAGTAGAGTGGTCTTGACCCATCCACCTACACGTACACGTACAGTGCTCTTGACCCACCCACCTACACGTACAAGTATAGTCATCATCATTGCAAGTTTGTCAAAAAGACGCAAGATTAGCATGCTTATCTATCTTCACAAGTTAGTGGGTGGGGTACTCGATGATAGCAAGCTGTTATCTCAACTGGACTTTGCCATCCCCCGTCCAAACTCCCGTAGCCTTATGTTATTTGTTCCGAAATACTCTCGCACTAACCTTGGATATTTCTCCAGTTTAAATACAATGATTAGACTATACAATGTTAATTCACCTTCACTTGACATTTTTTATAACTCACTTGATTCTTTTAAAAATACTTTAGTTGAGATTGTTGACAATTGATATTAATTGAGATTAATTGTTTATGAAATGTTGCTTGTTATTCAGTATTACAGAGTTTAAAATATGTTATTGGTTACAAATTAGGATAAGTCTGAGTATTTATGTATTTATTGATTTTTGTTCATGTTATATTTATTCATGTTATATTTATTATATAGTCTTGTGTTTTCATTTTTGGTTTCTGTCATTTGTTATATCTATGTGTAAATTGTTAATCTAAACACGCCATTTTTATGATGAATAATGCGTGTATTGTGGAACTGTTGGACTGAGAGATAATGAACTGCATGTGCATATTTAAATATTTAAATATTATAATCTTAATGCTGCAATGTAATTGGTGTTGTTGCTGTTTTGTAGCATTGTAAAATAAATAAATAAATAAATAAATAAATCTTCACTCACCCACCTATACATACAAGTACAGTGCTCTTGACCCACCCACCTACATGTACAAGTACAGTGCTCTTGACCTACCCACCTACTGTAACAAGTAAAGTCATCTTGAACCATTTACCTACACCTACAAGTACAGTGGTCTTGACCCACCCACCTACTGTTACAAGTACAGTTGTCTTTACCACCCACCTAAACATACAAGTACAGTGCTCTTGGCCCACCCATACACATAGAGTTAGTTGTATTGACCCCAACCGCCCATCCCTACTCATAGTATGGTCTTACTCACTCACCCACCCACACTCTATGATTATAATTTTGACCCTCCCGCCCATCCATACACACAGAGTGGTATTGACCCACCCGCATATCCATACACATAGACTGGTTAATAATAAAGTAACTCTTTACATACGGATATACGTAAACTATTTATTTATTTACATATATTTGAACTTGATAACTCTGAATGAACCTAGGAGTAGTCAGAACTTATCTACAATGTCCACTCCGTAACTATCTTGAGGTTGTCGTATTAACACTGCCGTACTAAACGTTATAAGGTACTCAGGTAACAAGGAGCTGTTTGAAAGTCATTGTTGGTATAATTGAATTTACTTTGCAACATCTCGACTTCATTCCCCGCCGAGAACTCCGCATTGTCTGAACTGAAGGAATCTCAACGCATTTATTTTCAGTCCAGTTCATTTAAACTGTAAAGACGAGTATTTCTCTTCTAGATATTTACTCTCTAATCTACTATTTGTTTGGATTTAGTATTATATATGTAGGATTTTTTTTATGTGTTATAAATAATAAATATTTCTAGAGGTGAAATAAATAAATATTGTTGTATATGAAATATATAGTATATTTTTCTAAGTGGAATAAATATATATTGATATAGGAACATTAAATAGATATTGCTGTTGTTGAAATAAATAATTATGGTTATAGTTGAAATAATAAATACCGCTATAGGTGATGTACAGCACTGTATATAGATTTTGCCATAGGTGAAATAAATACACATGTTATGATCTTAGTAGAATAGCGTATTTAAAACTATTGTCACGGTTAATTTTGGAATAGTATTTCATTTGAAATTACTAAAGCAGATAAAAATGGCAACGTACTGCAGAAGGAGAGCATTGACAGTTGCCTCAAGAGGCCTTTTGTAACTTCAAGTCGCTTCAGATTAAGTTCTTTCTATTTTAAACTTCTTTTATATTTTATTTGGAAAACAAACAAAACATATCCCAATTGAAGACTGTGGTTATTTCGTAATATATTTATATACAGCATATATATAAACAGTTGGGCGTTATTAAATAAGAATGGGGCCTATATAAATGCGATATGCATTAAAACTGATACAAAGACGAAATCGTTAGTCATAACTAAAGACGTGTTTTTATGCTTCTGTAGTTGATAACGATGCCTAAATGGCGTAAAGCGCTTTTTCAAATCTAAATCTTTGAGAATTTACAAGGAACTATTCAATTATTTAAACACAATTCCGTCAAGATTATAATGAAAATATACACACAAATATTGTACTGTTTGCTTTCTGATACAAGCATATATTTAAATATATATTGCTTTCAGATTTCAATGTATCGAACTATCGATATATCGCAAAATAAATATCGATATAACGATGATGTAAAAATAAAAATATTTATATATCGGGTAACCAATATATCGAAATGTAAATGATGTGTACGTTTAAAATAATGCACTAATTCTTATGTCATGACCAAAAATACATTCATGTTTTGCTGTCACCGTTTATAATAGCCTGCTGAATGTAAAAATTAAATATCTGCACGAAATAAGTTGTGGTCTTTGGGGGTGAATAACAAAAAATTTAATAGGATTAATTATACCTTTAATTATTATATAAATTTTAAAATAATAATGTAATTACATTGTTATTTTTGTTTTTAACATTTAAAAATGCCATTAGGCTCCCTATAAACAATAAACTCCTAGCCACTGGTCTACAATAAACTACATTTTAGTGCATTAACCTCACGTACATAACTAAATAAAGTTACTTTATTATTTCAATGCATGTTTTGTACGCATAAGAGGCAATTTAAATGTGTTTTTTTTCGAATGGTGATTATTTTGAGGAGAGAGAATAACGTCATTATATAGTGATATGGTATATCAGACCAAGATATCGAAAGAAAGTATCGATACTGAAATATCGATATATCGAAACCTATTTATCGATATTTCCGATATATCGATATATCGTTGCCATCCCTACCCATACCGTACAGTGTTGATAACCCTCCCACCCATCCATATACAAACGGTGATACTAACCTGCCTTCGCTCTCATCACGTATTGTGGTGTCGACCCACCCACCCGTATACGTAAGATGATTTTAATATTGTGTTCAAATATTTTACAAGAACAAACAGAAACGACTGAAATAAGGGCTTTATGTGTGACCACATACAAAACATTGACCCTAGGTTTGTATGTATTTATATGGTAATAACCGTGATAAAAACCTTCCTTTAATAGGTCCAAAATCCGGTTAGAAGTGTAAATTCTTAATAAAGTAAATGCTTGACATTTTGACAAACTCTCCCTAACCAAATAAATATACGTCTCCAGGTAGGTACATTCAGGTTTTTGTCATTGAGTTATTACCGTGTTTTCATTCATGACTTTTGATTTTTAAACTTCTTCAGAGTTTTCAGATTTTACTTATCATGGATACTTATAATTTTTTGTTGCAAACCACTTTCCCATCTCTGATCGGTATGGCCGCCCAAACTTTACCACTACGACAAGCTGTTACGGTCGGTGGAGAGTCACAGTGCGGTGGCGTTTTTCCCGCCAATTTTGTCCTAGGCTTTCTCGCGCGTTATGGACACGCGTGATTGTGACGTCAGAGTTTTCCTGTGGCGAATCCAGTTGTCGCCCGATCACTTTCCCTGCCATTCTTCTTAATTTCCCGCCAGTTATGGCCGGTGTGGATGACGTTTCACAGGTCACTTCCCGGCCAGAGTCATGTCGGTGTCCTTTCTAATTACACGATGAAAAGTCAAAATAATATTAGGTTAGATGGATTTTACAGAGTGTTTTTTGCTTCTTTGTTTGTTGTTGTTGTTATTATCTACGTCGGTGTAATTTAAAGTACTTTAAATTTTGTCGGGAGAAAATGGTTCAAACCATCTTTTACCAAATTTAAGTTGGCCTCTCGGGATTTAATCATGTGACCTTGTTGTGCATTGAAAGCAGAAGTGCTAACCAATAGCCTACCAAGATGACTGTTTACTGTGTGAGCGTTAGCCAAGGAACCTGTTACATTCCATCTAATGATAAAGACGATGTTCAAGAACGAGATAGTCTAACACCTCTGAAACCGAAATCCATGTTTTCCTTAGAAAGAAGTGTTATTTAGTCCATTAATTAATTTAACATTGGGGGTCAACAGATTTTTCCTTTTAAACTGTGTTCGGTACAGTACTTACAGGATAAGTGCTGAAATTCAAGCTGAACTTTCAATTCATTACAGCTTCTGGCAATCATTTTGAAAATATAAATTGATTCTGTAATGATATTTCTTACTTAGGATAGTTGGGAAGTTGCTTGTACATCACTAAACGTGAAATGTTCATAAAATCATATTGTATTTTTAGTAGATGTAGTACACTTTCTTTGCCACTCGCAGGGTTAAGTACATTAAAAACAAGATCTTGTGACTCGAGGTCAAGTTTTCAAAACGTGTCCAGCACGTTATTTCTGGGATAATGGTGTGGCCAACCAAGAGTGCTTCACAAGTCGGCCCTGGTATTGGTCAACGGAAGTGAACCACTTAACAGGAAAGATTCTAGGCGTAAGAGAAAACATATTTGATAAATCGATCTCATGTTTGGACGAAACTTTACATTGTATTGACCAATAAAAATGTTCATATTTTTTTCAAACGCTTTCGTAAACACTTCGTAGTTTTCGAAAATAAACATTTTATCCTTGATTTGTTCCGTTATTTAGATTTTGAAAAATTTTAGGATACCTTCAATTTGATGAAATTCTAGAGTTTAATTTGATATATTATTTGTTTCCACAAATGTTCGGCTATTTAGTTTTCCAAAACCAATAAATATATTCAGATTCAACACAAAAATAACTTTAATTTGACACTCAGTTTGAGTCTTTTGAATCATAATAAACATTTTTAATTATCAATAAAATGCAGTATTGTGGCCCGTCAGTACGTAGGTTTGTTTAGTGTTAAAGCCGGGATGCAAAAACGAGACGCGCGTTTGATTTTCAAGTTGAAAAATAGATTTTTTTAAGTTTCGGAGGTAAATTAAAAAAAACATTACTTTTCCCATGCTGTTTTAACTTTTCTTATGCTCGTCCAAGCTATAGTGTATTTCAATCAGAATGATAAAGCTAAGCTATCAAGGATGTTGAAGCTGCTGAACTATACTACAGTTTGCTAGTACACTTAGTGTATTCAGTTTTAAAACGAACATAACATCTGAACTACGTGACATATCTTAGCAGGCAAATTTTTATGTAACTTATCAACCCAAATCCGTCTTTTAGCCTGTGCGTGGACTTGATTAAAAATGTGGTATCAACCATTAACTCAGCAGCTAGTCGAAACACACTCTGCAGCCTGACAATGTGCCTACCTACCTCAAATTGTATCAGCGGTCATTTTGGTTCGATTGGTTCTTACCAACTGCTCCATCCTACTGGTTACTTGACACATAACACCATTGTATATGTAATTCCATCCTGACCTTCTCGTATCACTATATTTACGATTGTCTTTACATGATCACGTCGTTTAGATCAAATGTTTGAGTGACTTACGTCTACAGGGAGTGTTATCTTCCCCAATGCTCTTTGTGACCTTGTAGATACGTGGAGGGTTATCGTTTCCGATAAAATGTTTTTTATTCTCCCCAGAACCGTTAACGTTTGGCCAATAAAAATAACTTGCTTTCGGGTCTTTTGTAGGCTGAAAAATAATTTAGAATAGTACTAGAACCATTCTAAACGTTCTTTGTACTTCTTACAAATGACTACTGATTATTTATTAGCTTTTATTAACAAATTTTATTATTGTGTAGTAAGAAAATAGCCTTTAGGTTAGTGTCGGCGTACATAAAAATTCAGCGAAGGAACGCCCTTTTTATTTGGTGATACAAATTTTTTATCTTTTTTAACGTAAGTACGTATTCAACTGAGTTACTGCTTTCACACATGAGTGTTTTTATACTTGTCTTGTTAAGGATACTGCCCCCTAACTTACCAGTTACACTTACAAAATAATATATCACTTAGTATGAAAACTCGCACACATAAGACATAAGAATATACACTAAACATATTAAAATACCTACAGCAAAAACATTAACATACAGTACACTAAAACAGTAAGATATACAAGAAAAATTAAGATACAACAAGCGCACTATGATAGTTAAAAACATTAAAATACATAAGTTACAGCAATACACATCAAACATTTTAAAATACACCTTTATACACGTACAATTCTATATGAGTTACCAAATGCACCAATAGTTAATAAGAACGGTTAAACTTCTTTTTAAACAAAATCAATGTTATACAATTTAGATTTTAGCAAACGTTTGCTTCCATCATAACATAAATTAGCTTTTTATAAGAACAACTTATTATCTTACATTATTCATAGTAGATGTATATTATTGTAATATAAAACGCCTCCACCAGAATTAGGGTACACTATGTTTTAAACATTTGATAAGTCAAAGTAACTTTGAGTACACTTGACACGAAGTGGGGTAGTGAGGTGGCTGTGTTTTTGACAGATACGTAGGTGGGTCTCTGAGGTATAGGCCCTATGTACATGGCAACACTACTGACTAGCAACGTTGTAGACATATCTGTGAAATCTTCTCAAAACGTAGATGGTCGTAATTATTTTGTTATTGCTTAAAAACGTCACTACCAATTTTAAAAATATATATGGTCTTAAATATTTCTTTAAAAAACAGCTGGATTTTATAGAATTATAACTTTGCAGATAATTTATGGCTAAGAAGCTGATTGGTAGCTCACTACAAAACGCCGCTACCACTAGTAGTAGTGTTTAACCATATGATAACCAAACAAGTTGGTATTGGAATGAAAGGACATCTCTCTATATATAAACAGACAATGATTTTACATTAGGGCATTGACTATACTCGCGTATGAAAAGGTGGCCTTGGTTTTTAACAATCACTCAAGGATATGCTCATTTATAATTCACAATCACCCATTACTTGACGATCATGGTCTTACTGTAAAACAATCGTGTAAGAATAATGTAGACAAACACATTATCTCTTTATTACATGAAAGAAAACTATATATAATTGTTTCAATTTACTATAAATTGTTTCGAAAAAAACGTGTGTTATTGGTTCTAAATTTTAATCATGTGCCAAGTTTCATTTAATTGTAATTTTTACATTAAAAGTACTACGTGTAATGTTGGTTTGATAAATATTAACTGTTATCTGCCCTGTGAGGTAGAGATGAGTTAAACTCGACGCAGGGCCTTTTGCGTTTACGACGCAAAGGCGTGGCACCACAGGGCGTCTCGGTCATTTGCTTGCAAAGCCAAGCGTAACAAAAGCAAGCCTGCACTATAACACGCAACACTCGCCGTACAAGCGGCTCGGGTTACCGATGAAAATAAATACTCTTTTTCTTGCGCTTTTTACACCAGAGTTAGTAACTTGTTTGACCTGTTTGAAGGTATTAGGTATTGTTGGTCGAGCAACAAAGAAAACAAGGAAATGGAAAGGGTGAGATGAGAGAGTGATAGGACCACCGACTGTTGGCCATATTGACACGTTGAGATCAACTGTTATTGCCATAATACCTTCAGAGCCGGGGTTGTGGAAGGGCGGAGTCGAGAGGTTGTTAGGACCACCAACTGTTGGCCGTGAAGGAATTGACACATTGAGGTCAGCTGTTATTGCCATCATCCCCTTAGAGCCGGGGTTGTGGAAGGGTGGAGTCGAGAGGTCGTTAGGACCACCAACTGTTGGCCGTGAAGGAATTGACACATTGAGGTCAGCTGTTATTGCCATCATCCCCTCAGAGCCGGGGTTGTGGAAGGGCGGAGTCGAGAGGTTGTTAGGACCACCAACTGTTGGCCGTGAAGGAATTGACACATTGAGGTCAGCTGTTATTGCCATCATCCCCTCAGAGCCGGGGTTGTGGAAGGGCGGAGTCGAGAGGTTGTTAGGACCACCAACTGTTGGCCGTGAAGGAATTGACACGTTGAGGTCAGCTGTTATTGCCATCATCTCCTCAGAGCCGGGGTTGTGGAAGGGCGGAGTCGAGAGGTTGTTAGGACCACCAACTGTTGGCCGTGAAGGAATTGACACGTTGAGGTCAGCTGTTATTGCCATCATCTCCTCAGAGCCGGGGTTGTGGAAGGGCGGAGTCGAGAGGTTGTTAGGACCACCAACTGTTGGCCGTGAAGGAATTGACACGTTGAGGTCAGCTGTTATTGCCATCATCTCCTCAGAGCCGGGGTTGTGGAAGGGCGGAGTCGAGAGGTTGTTAGGACCACCAACTGTTGGCCGTGAAGGAATTGACACGTTGAGGTCAGCTGTTATTGCCACCATCCCCGCAGATCACGGAGTGTGTTGATGTATTGATCCACACCACTGACGATTATAAGTCGCTTCAGTAAATATAAGCTAATTTTAAATTACATTACCTTCGTTCTGCTAATTGAGAATATACATTCGTTAACTCTATAAATAATATATAGTGTTAACATATAATCTTGTGTATATTAAAGATCCGGCACTAGCTTGTTATAGTTTATGACACGTAAATAATCTATATGTAAACAAAGTATGTATATATGTATGTATATATACACACACAACCGCTATCGATTGCTTAAAATATCGTTGTACTTTGAAACAGACCGATTATACAACTTTTCTCATTAGAACAATTTATGTTATATTAAGATTATATTATTGGGAATGACGTATAGAAATATCGTAAAATTTATAACAAGCCAAGGTTAGTATTTTTAAGAGTACTACGTTTTGATGTATACCGTCTCACACACACACGCGCGCGCGATATAAGTTGTAAAAATATGTTTCATTGGAAACTTTGTCGAAAGATGACAGAAAAACTGGAACAACCTGGTCTAATGAAATAAAGAGAGCTCATTTACAATGAACAAAGGTGTGGGCACAAAGAAAGACGAACTAAGTTGACCCAAGAAAACTGCGTTGACAGTACCTTTCGCCTGGTTTTTTTGTGCCTATTTATAAATAATAGCCTATTTAAAAAATAATAAATGGTGCTCGAAAATAAAGATTATGATTAAATGTATATTTTTTTGGAATATTTATTTGTTTTCAAATTGTTAATATAAATAAAATACTAATTAGGATTTACGGTTTCAGCAAACAACTCCATGTCACCAGAACATCTGTTGACATCCCTCCTGTATAAGGGTAATGCGACTACGGAACGTGACCGTGATACGTGGAGTAACTCTCGTGACTCAAATATTTGCTGTTTCTGAAACGAGCAAATGAGGGTAAATAGTCCCCCTGCACAAACCTCTCTTTACGAGGGTGTATGGTTTCCGCTTTCAAGCAGATTCTAGATAACGTTACTTGCATCCGTTTCCGGACAGTTGGTTATACAGACTTCTCGTTACACTTTTGGTACCAGCTATTTGAGTTGGGTCAAACACTTCAATAGCATGCCATGGCACTCACTGTTATAGTTCCGATTCCTATAACAATTTATGCGAGGTTTTACTGGTAAAAATAATACAAGTTTTACAATAATTTTATTTAATAGTGTCCTCTTTTTATCATAAGTTTTACAATCGTATTAGTGTTTATTTGTGTTTGTTATTAGAATTGCTTATATTTTCTCCCATAAGCGTTAGCATACAAGAAGCATCGTAAAAAAAATTTGTACAAGTTGGTTTAAAAATTCATTTTAGAGTCCTCTGAACCATAAAAAGTGGTTTTTCGAAAAAAAAAATGTGTTGTCTGTCCATATGTGTGTATATGTACTTCGCTGGAAACCGAACGGATGGATCAATTTTTATGACGTTTGGTTGTAGATGCATTTAGCCAATATCTCCAGACCGGTTTTCACTTTTTGAAATTATAGTTTTTTTATTTTTATGGGCAAAAAACATAAAAAAGTAGAATTTTCCCCTAAACGGCTCTAACATTTTGATTAAATTTTCAGGAAAATGTGAATTCCAATTTAAAATATTTTAGTACAAACTGTATGTCTTTAACTTGACTAATGTTTGAGTTATGGCAAAAAACATGTTTGGGAATCAAACTGGTACTTTGCAAAGTTTTGATTTGTTAGTGTTTAATATAGAGGAAAGTGTATGCCAATTCTTTGGAACCATTTATTTTTAATGTAGCTGTCCGATTTTTTAGGACGCAAGAATATATTAGTCAAAAACAAGGCATTCCAAGTTCTTTGTGTAGCATCAGAGAAAAAGGGAAATATATCGCTTCCTTAAGGCCGCAGCGAATCCTTAATTGGCAGTTTTAAATAGATTAATACTAATCTACATCTTTATAAATTAGTATTAACAATTACTAGGATTCTGCTTGAGTATTTTGGGGAGGAATTACGGAGAGACTGACTATGTGCTGCTCCTACTCAACACACTTGAAAATTATTTAGCATACTTTTGATTCAACCTCTCTTTATTCTGTGTTGTAGCAGTATTTTAGGTTTCCGATAGCTTCGTACCACTTCATAATTCTTTCAACTCCTACTTCACAACTGGTTTTCTTCTTCTCTATCTACGCATCTTTAAGACTGAGACCAAGTCTCACACAAATTCAGTTGATTTACTCTTAGTTCCGTCCAAACATGTAATTAATTATAGGATCGGGGATTTCTAAAAGCTTTTATAGTCGGTTGTCTCATCATTTGATATGTGTATTATGACGCCGTTGATAACAGTTCCAAAAAAAAAATTTTTTTTAATTCCAAATTCTCCCTCCAAACTAATTTTCAATGTAAGGGTACTCTTGACCTTGAGATTAAACCAACTTCATTGCTTATGTTGGCAGATGAGAAAGAAAGAAAGAAAGAAAGAGAGGGAGAGAGAGAGAGAGAGAGAGAGAGGGGGGGGGGTCGTATTGGTAACTTGCTAGACATAGGTACATCCTTCGATACCATATTAGTTATATTGTTAAATTCAAATCGTTTTACTGATGCTGCAATAAGAATGTGTTAATGTAAACAAAAAAAGTCAAGACCAAAGAATCTATTGTTAACGAAATGAATTGTTGGTCAAGTTTTTAATTAGGAATAAACTATTCGGAAAATATTTGAACCTCGCCTCTCTTTACTTACTAAGCCACTCATTATGTTAATGATATTATGTTTGCCATTGAACATTGTATAATATTTTACTTTTTTTTGTACATTATATTTTCCTTTCTTTTACAGTTTTATTACAGTTTTAGAGATATCGTTTTACAGAAGCCTATAAGTAATCTTCCCTTATGTTTGTGTTTAGTTAAGTCTATCTTAATTTACTAGGCCTATTTGGGAAAATTTGTATTTTCTGATTTATTATATGTTATTATTGATTGATTCATTCATTATTAAGACGCCGATCGTCTAGGTATGTACGATATGAGGGGCGAATAAGTGTGATAAGTGTAGATGAACGAGTGTAGTCATTGTTACTAACTAAGGTCGACTGTCCCTCAGAAAGAGCTATTTATTAATAGACCAATAGCTAGGGCAACTAAGAGACCTACAGCTTTACGTGGAATCCGAAACACGTAGTGTTGGTCTGATTTTAAACTAACTGACAAGCCTGACACTCAGTTATTTTCTCTACACAACATCTGAACCTTGAATACCATCCCCTTGAGTACCATACCCACAACATAGACACTCCGGACTCCTATAGTAGTGTCCACGTCGATGGCAACCATTGAGTGGACCCCGTGTCGGTATTAAGAGGATCTAGGTTAGAACCTATCAACTAAAATCTCCCCAACACTTTGTCCTCAAGTAGCTGGGTTACAGTAACAACCCTGCATTACCAGTGCCAACTAATTTAAATGGATGGTTATACCTATGTTCAATTCATTAGTTAAAACGATATACTCAATAACCATCCTTAATCACATCTGTAAATATATTACAGTTCACTTTACTAATGTGAGTAAAATTGAGTGGAGTCTCGTCACTAACTAAGCATGGTTGCTGTAAGAAACTTCTTAAGTCCATAAATAAGATAATATTACTGAAATAAAAATACATTTGTTAAAAGAACCTAAAAATGATAAAATATTCCATCATCAAAATGTACAAGGCTCGTGCGTTTTTCGAAATGAAATGTAAACACCTAAGTGTAATCTACCAAACGCAGTATAATCCGGCCATTAATGCGCCATTCTCGTCATAAACGCAGGCGTCATAAGATAGTAATAATTCCGGCGAACCCGCGTCCCGCGTGAGGTCATTGTTTCCCACTTCTACTGACATTCCAGCACGCGTGCCGCTTACACCCAGCACGGGACGGTCGGCGGTATCAACTCTGTAATCAGTAGTCAGTGGGAGGGGGAGGTGCGGCATTCTAGGTCCTCCGGGCCGGATAGTGGCCGGTCCATTCCATTCAACGGCGTTAGATCAGCTGCAGGTTCAAGGTCGCGGGACAAAGAAAGGGAAACAGTGTGGTGTGGAGTGAATGTGGCAACACCGCGGCCACGCGGCCTTGTGCAGGACGGAGGAATGCATCATCGGTTACGAGGTCGAGAGTCGGTGGTCCATCCTCGAGCGAAGGGTACCGACCCCCCGTGGATGACTGCTCGTGGACTGTGGACAATTAGCGGCTACTTGATATTTAATCCAGAAATTAATCAATCAGAAGGCAAAATTGTTATAGCCACACTAAATAATATGATCTAGTCTTTTCTGTATCAATAAATCATTTATTAAAATATATATATCCTTTGGAAACGTAAAAAAGATCAAAAGTCACAAATGTATTTGTTTAGTAAGATTCAATAATCTACAAGCAAAGAAACCGGGTAAAAATGTATTGGTTAATTATGTACAATTTTAATTTGAGAGAGGGTGAGTTTATGAATAGAAATTCTGATGAATTCCGGACTGATTTTCGTCCAGCATGAGTCTTTTATACACAAGGCCGATGAAAATGTAATAAAATCAAGTAAATCATAGCTTGTTCACTAACCGATTTCAACGATTTATTTTTTATTTCGGTTTGTATTTTCTATTTGATTTCTTGTAACGGATTTTTTTAAATTTAAAACATTTTTTGTACGTTCATCACAAACATAAAATAAATATTGTAATACGCTAATCAGTCATTATTCTCTTACAACAATTACTACACGATATAATAAACATAATTGATATATTGAACTAACTGTTTTTAAATTGGTCTTATGGATAATGATTCAAGAGGCCGACTACTTTAGTCTCCAACCTTTAATTATTGAACAATTAACAAATAATTTTCATACTAATTAATATTAAAGTGACACAACAAATATAACAATTACTAAATAAAGTATTTTATTTTATAAAAATATAATGAAATTAGTTTCTTTGAACAATTACTATGAGCCTGGCGGATGAGTCTGGGTTAGGGTTTTCCTGGTAAGGAATACGTTGAATGGGAGTGGAATAAGTGAAATATTGCACTGGCTTGACTAAGTCTGGGCCCATTTTTCCGCAGAGTTCCGTCAGATTTTACCTCTGTGATAGATACCTCTGGCAGCTGCCCTGGCTTCATATTTCATCCAAGTTTAATATTTCTCAAACGCCCTAGCTCTGTTAGTAATGTAACAGCAGAGAAATTGGTATTTTATTCTTTTGATTATGATTTTATTATGCCTAATATGAAGGAATTTACAAAAATACAAGTAAATAGAATTAATACTACATTAGAATCTCGTATACAAGTTTTTATCAACAGATTGGAGTAAAAAGTACTCATTTTAATTATTAATGCAACCAACTAAAATTGTAGTGAAAATGTCCCGTTTGATTGTGAAGTTGAAAATAAATATTTATCTATTTGCGACTTGATGTTTGTGTCTGTTCGATGAGCAATTCGGTTTATGTCCTGTAAATGTCAATTATATTATTGGCTTTTAAATGTAAACATATCTTATCAACTAAGTGACTGACTGAGTTATGTTCAAGATAAATACTTTGCAAAATCAGAAAAATAGATTAATTATTTCTTGGTATGTCTGTGCTGCAAAGAAAAGAGTTATATAATTTTACAAAATGTTTTTAAAGTTTATAATCTCATGTACTGTCTAGAAATATAAAAACGTTTTTCTCTTCAGGTCTGTTATTCAGGTCTGAGAATGCAATGAAATATTCAAATAAAATAATTAATACGAAAACTAAATGATCGTGTACATAGTTTTATTGTGTTTTATATTTGTATCCATATTTACTGTCCCAGTGATGCCTGACCACTTTGTGCGTTTATAATTAGAACCACTGTACACTTAAAGTCATATATGGACACTTTGAACAGATATAATAAAACACAAAAGAAGGCAAAACTTCATTAAAAAAACCTCACAAAATTAAAGAAAGGCACATTGAAACAACGTTTTACATTGCTGAGTCATTTTGTATTTAAGGGGCGAGCATTCGAAAAAGGGTTTAAATACTTTTTATCACAGAAACATTTATCTACTTATTATAGAATTCTAATTCTCATCAAAAATTAATTGTTTGTTAGAGGATCATTAATTGTTAAAGTAAATTACATTGTGCAAAAATCTAGTAATACTCCATTTTCTGTAACTTTTTTGTAAAAATATTACTTCATTTGTCCCATACCCATAGCATAGGCGTTAAGATACTATCCAAATCAAAAACAGGTACTTCACTTGATGAAGTTCCAGTGTACCCTTCCACTTATTTTAAGTTAAAAACTTATAATTCAACCAATTTTGTATTAATTCAATTATTAGTCCTTGTCGTAATGTCATATCGTAATATTTAATTTTTTATTTTAATTAAAAATTTTGTAAAGGCGTGTTTAAAATGTTTACTTAATTAATCTAAACGATTGCCTTTTTAGTTCTTAGCGCCTGTAACAATTGTGCGATTTCTCAAGTTACAGCCGAGCGCTGTGGATTGCGTTTCCAAATTGTGGGAGAATGAACAATAGGGATTTCTTTCGTTGATATACAAAATAATTTATATTCCTCAGTTACGACTAGGTTGTAATCGAATGAATACGTTTTATTTTATTTTGATTACTAGTTTTTCTTTTCATTGTTTTTATCAATTGATCAGAAGTTTGTTCAATAAATAACAACATAAATAGGATTTATTATACTGTCTAGAAATTTATGAAATATTTATTAGTTTATTAGGTTAATATATCAGATATTAATATGTTATTTTATATATTTCTTACAAACTATCGTAAACATTGTCCGAACGGTCGCGTTTGCCTTATGTTCTGTATTTATAGGCGTACGCAATTTTCTAGTTTAAAATGCACGTACATCTCTAACTTTTACACACGCTTAGATTTCAATTAAGATTGTACGCCAACATAAACAGCCGTTTTATGAGTGGACCGAAACTGTGCTCGTAGGATAAAGCAGAATTTATACTTTTCTGTGTGACATTATAGATTACATGACATGGAGGTTTATGGATTTTCACAGTTCTGTTTGTCAAGCATGACTTTATTGTTGATCATTAATAAAATTAAACACATGACAACATCAAGCGATGAGGTTATCGTCTTTTGGAAAAAGGCTGTAAATAATTATTTTATCTATAGGTGTAAAGTAATAAGGGATGATGGCTGGCCTGAGATTGTGATTACCACCCCTTCGTGATTGCCTGGTGAGATCAAAGGATGCCGCCAGTAGACAAACCGCGTTACTAATGACGTTATCTACTGGAAAATGTTTGTTTGAAAGTTCCACTAGACGTTTTTAATAGCAATAAAATGTTATAATCGTGCTGTGGAAACATTCGTGACAGTATTTGTCAGTCACAAAGGATTAAACGCAATTTAAGATTAATTTAACAAACTCTTGGTTTTTTTAGTGATAAAAGTTATTTTCCCAAAATAATAATAGTCTCGTCAACAAATTTACGATTTTTATCTCTTAATTTCAATTTTGGTTGTTACAAAGTAATACCTTTTTCGGTTCAATATTTTGATCACCAAGTACAAAAATAGGCTTATACAAACAATTTATTCTTCGTAGAATATACATTACTGTATTAGAAAAATAGAAAAAGTGCAACTGATGTCGTTTAATATAACATAGAACATATGTTTATAAATTTGAGCAAATAATCCATGGGTTTGTAAAATGGTGAAAGGTGAAATAAATGTAAATATTTGTACTGCATTAAGAATTGCACAAAAATAACACATTAGAAAAAAAAGGTATACAATTTTTCAATTGTATGCAGAAATTTTAAAACAATTTAAAGGAAAGCTTGACTGGGCTATCGTCTACAGTCGGTCATAATTGATGGGGTTTGATTATCGTTATCATCACAAGAGCTTTAATTTGATTCTCGTCTGCAAGCAAAGTACGACTTTAAAAAAAGTCACAAGACATTCTCTATCACATGTTTATACAGACACCTCGAATTAGTGACTATAAACTGAAAATGTGCTTAAAGGCTGTTCTACAAACTACCAAGCCATCGACTTAAAGGCTGTTCTACAAACTACCAAGCCATCGACTTAAAGGCTGTTCTACAAACTACCAAGCCATCGACTTAAAGGTTGTTCTACAAACTACCAAGCCATCGACTTAAAGGCTGTTCTACAAACTACCAAGCCATCGACTTAAAGGCTGTTCTACAAACTACCAAGCCATCGACTTAAAGGCTGTTTCACAAACTACCAAGCCATCGACTTAAAGGCTGTTCTACAAACTACCAAGCCATCGACTTAAAGGCTGTTCTACAAACTACCAAGCCATCGACTTAAAGGCTGTTCTACAAACTACCAAGCCATCGACTTAAAGGCTGTTCTACAAACTACCAAGCCATCGACTTAAAGGCTGTTCTACAAACTACCAAGCCATCGACTTTTCGTAGTAACATTCAAAGTCATAGTAACACCAGTGGCCTTTCTACGGTTCGTGTATTATTATAATGAGTTATAGTGAACATTTTATGATTATTAGTTGTCCAATCTAGTGGATCATTAGCTGATATTATAAGTTTTTAATTAAATATCGTTACGAATAAGATTTTAAATTTCACACATTAACTATGACAAAATTATAAAAATACTCAATTTTTTACAAAAATCACTAAAACTGTTCATCACTTATCAAACGTCACTTCAAGTGTTGCATACAACCATCATTACGGATTGCATTCTTGAAATAGAAACGTATGTTTTTGACATGTTTTGTGAAATGAAACAGCCCACCTAAACATCGAGACTGTAAAGACAAAACAGATCGCAAAAATCACATTTTGGTAAACATGATAAAAATCATTTATTTACATCTTAGTATACAATAGTACAAGAGAAACAAATACGAATACTTTGAAAGATAACCCCCACATGGGAACTTCCTGTAAATGGAGGCTGAATATGTTGTCAGTGCTCGCAGTTAAATGGAGGCTGAATCTGTTGTCAGTGCTCGCAGTTAAATGGAGGCTGAATCTGTTGTCAGTGCTCGCAGTTAAATAACGGTACTAATTAATTTGAAAATACAAAAGTTAATATTAACAAAATAAATGTCTAACTATTTATTTAACGTTATCAATGTGAGGTTGGGTTTGTTTGGAAGTGAGCATGCGCACTTGCACACACGCATTCTCTCACACATCTTTCTTGGTCTTTCGTCGTGCTAGTACAATTCATTTTTATATTGTGATTTTTAAATCAGCGTAGAAATCAGAAAAACTATTTATGTGCAATAGTCGTAGAAGATGATTTATGTATAGTTTATTATATTTCACATCAGGTCTTTTATCCCCGCGTTAACCAAATTTATTTTTCTATAAGTTATCAGAAAAATTCCTGCCAAACACGTATAAGTTAAATAGTCCGTTATTTGGATAACTAAAAAAAAAATGTTAATTTGTGTGTCTTTTTACTTTCCTCCATATAATTTAGCATAGACAAAGTATTATGATCGCCCAAAAAAAATTTTTTACAAGTTGGTCTAAAAATCCATTTTAGGGTCCCCTGAACCCAAAAAAGTAGTTTTTTTAGAACAATTTTGGATGTCTCTCCGTATCTGTGTATGTCTGTGTGGAAGTGCACTTCGCTGGAGACCAAATGGATGGATACATTTTTATGAAATTCGGTATGAAGGTGTATTTAGCCAATATCTCCCGACGGTTTTTTAAATTTTTTTAAATTTTAGATTTTTTATTTTTATGGGCAAAAAACATACAAAAACGGAATTTCCTAAAAAAAGCTTTAACGATTTTGATTAAATTTTCAGGATAGATGTGAATTACAATTTAAAATATTTTAGTAATAACAGCATGTCTCTAACTTGAGAAGTTTTTGAGAAAAGGAAAAAAACATATTTGGGAATCAAACTGGTAATTTTCAAAGTTTAGATTTTATAGTGTTTAATATGGGGGAAAGTGTGTGCCAATTCTTTGGAACCATTTATTTACTTTACATAGTAACGGCGTGTTTAGATAGCGTAGGGGGGTTGTGATGGTACGTACTCTAGTAACAAACCCCCTTATAGAACGACTTGTATTTATAGTTTATGTAATTCGTGAAACCGTTTTTTGCTATCGTAACTCCTCGCACAATTTTGGATACATAACGATTCAGGTGGCAAAACAATCTGCCCCAATTCGTAGTTGTGCTATAAGGTCTCCATTGTTCGATATTTTCACCCTGACGGGCACTGGAAGCTCACAAAATACATTTTTTTGCCGTTCAAGTTTTCAGCTGTTCAAATGTAGTGATCTTTATAACATTTTAACACCTGTTAATATGTAAAAATATAAAAACAGTAAAAACGTTGGGTCTATATATTTTTAACAAATTAGTAGTGATGTAAGTGCAATAAATTAACCACCGTAAATAAATTGATATATTATGATTTAAGTTGATATAATACTGTACCTTCTAATGTACGTAGTCAAAAGTAACAGACCGAGGTGTCGTTCGAAGCGCGCCTTTTTGTTGTCCCCTAGTTTTAAACTATTATTTGTATTCCGTAATACTATGTGACATAATTTGTTGTTTAAATAATTTTTTAGCATGGTTAGCTTTTCTTAAAGTGACATACATGTCTTCTAAGAGTCAGAGACCGAGGCCGAAGGCCGAGGTTTCATTCGAATCATGCAAGGGCGTCCCCTAGTTCTGAACTATTGTTTTTATTCCATAATTTATTATATGATACAATTTGTTGTTTAAATACTTTTATAGCATGATCAGTTTCCTTAAAGTTACGTGTCTACTTAGATGTGCAAGGTGTGTTATTTATTGTTAGTTACTGATAGCATTTAAGAAAAATAAATTAATTTAAACATAAACAAATAAACAGAAAAAGAATGTTCCGTATTTATAAAAAAAATATTAATTGTTACATACAATGTGAACAAACTAATTGGTTTTATTAAAAGAACATTGGAATCACATGTTATTTATGTCGCGTTACCACAGCAGAGCGCCATTAGAAAGACGGATCTCAGACAAATACAAGAGTGATTTAGAAAATGGGAGATAAGATTAAGCCTGACGTTTAATTACAGACAAAGAGAGTTTGAGTGAAAAGTTTGTTTACAACTTAAAACCTGGCCAATTTTCTCAACCTTCCCTCCATTGTAAAGTCACTCTTGAGACTTTTGTTTGTTAATAAGAAATGTTCTCATTTCGAAAGTTATTAAGTTACTCAAGCGTTATTTTTTAACCTCTAAAAGAAAAATCGTTTCCTTCACACATATTGATTTAGATGTATTTATATAATGCTTTAATTTGATGTTAATTCTGAAACATTATTAATAAAAAAAATCCATCATTATTTAATATTTTGTTGTATTTTAAAATCGTGAATTCATTGTTAAAATTATTTTAAATTTTCATTTTAGTAAAATACTCTCGTCATATTTAATTGCGAAGTTCAAAGTAATCAGTTTAACAAATAATTGATACAGTTAAAAGTACGGGGAAAACTGTGGCATGTTGTGTTAATTTGACAATGTGCGAAAAGTACGTATAGAATACAACCAAGCCAAGTGTCGAACGTATAGTTTACAACCAAGCCAACTGTCGAACGTATAGTTTACAACCAAGCCAACTGTCGAACGTACAGTTTACAACCAAGCCAACTGTCGAACGTACAGTTTATAACCAAGTCAACTGTCGAACGTAAAGTTTACAACCAAGCCAACTGTCGAACGTACAGTTTACAACCAAGCCAACTGTCGAACGTACGGTTTACAACCAAGTCAACTGTCGAACGTACAGTTTACAACCAAGCCAACTGTCGAACGTATAGTTCACAACCAAGCCAACTTTCGAACGTATAGTTTACAACCAAGCCAACTGTCGAACGTATAGTTTACAACCAAGCCAACTGTCGAACGTATAGTTTACAAGCAAGCCAACTGTCGTACGTATAGTTACAACCAAGCCAACTGTCGAACGTATAGTCTACAACCAAGCCAACTGTCGAACGTATAGTTTAAAACCAAGCCAATTGTCGAACGTACAGTTTACAACCAAGCCAACTGTCGAACGTACAGTTTACAACCAAGCCAACTGTCGAACGTACAGTTTACAACTAAGTCAACTGTCGAACGTACAGTTTACAACCAAGCCAACTGTCGAACGTATAGTTTAAAACCAAGCCAATTGTCGAACGTACAGTTTACAACCAAGCCAACTGTCGAACGTACAGTTTACAACCAAGCCAACTGTCGAACGTACAGTTTACAACTAAGTCAACTGTCGAACGTACAGTTTACAACCAAGCCATCTGTCGAACGTATAGTTTACAACCAAGCCAACTTTCGAACGTATAGTTTACAACCAAGCCAACTGTCGAACGTATAGTTTACAACCAAGCCAACTGTCGTACGTATAGTTTACAACCAAGCCAACTGTCGAACTTATAGTTTACAACCAAGCCAACTGTCGAACGTATAGTTTACAACCAAGCCAACTGTCGAACGTATAGTTTACAACCAAGCCAACTGTCGAACGTATAGTTTACAACCAAGCCAACTGTCGAACGTATAGTTTACAACCAAGCCAACTGTCGAACGTATAGTTTACAACCAAGCCAACTGTCGAACGTATAGTTTACAACCAAGCCAACTGTCGAACGTATAGTTTACAACCAAGCCAACTGTGGAATGTAATAATAAGAGCAGTAATAGATCAAAATGTAATTTACACTTGATATTTAGTGTATTTCAAATTAAATTATATTAATCGCATTAAAAATCGTTTGATAAACGAACCGGTAGTGTGGAGTTATGTAAATTTTAATGAGGTCGCCTATTAATAAAGTGTGTGACTCGATGTTCGGAAACTGCGTCCGGTTAAAGCGATGTCGTGTTTGTTACGTCACAACATATCCTTAAATCAGGACGACAGTGGATTAAGGACACATCAGCAGTAAAATATATTTTTTGTTTTGTTTATGATCAGCACTACTCATGTAAACAGGATTACTCATATGTTCATTAATTATATGTTTATAAATCAACAGGTATGCCTAATGTTTATGATTAGGTTTTGAGTACACTTTGTTGTATTTAGAATACAACCCGACAATACCTTAGGACAATAAAGGAATATTTTGTATAAATATTCCTTTATTGTCCTTAAATATACTTTAAATATTTATGAAATACTAATGGGTTGCTTTCTGGAAAGTACGTATCTATGTATCATTGCTTGGTAAAAATGTTTATACAAAACAATATTAAAAAATGCTGCCTTTTCTTCAGTCGATTTTTGCAAAAAAAAAAAAAAAAAGGCCAAACTGTTGGTGATTCTGATGATAAAGTTATTTTGAAAATTTTAATTAATTCTTGTTTTAGAAAAGCATTAGTTAAAATCAGCCTGTCGAGGAATCTATATATTTGTATTAGAAAATAACTGTATTTTCCAAAGCACGTTAAATAGTAGAATATATTTTTCAATATGTTTTAAAAAATCTTCTCACTTCCACGCCTAATCATATATTTTATGATATACATTAACTATCTAAATTTTTACGTGAAACCACCACATTTATCTTAGGGTTGTACATCCCCAACATTGTGACTGTCCTCCAGACCACCAGGAAGTGTTTCATACACGGTAATCGTTTTAAATGGAGCTGTTTTGTAACAGTTATTGGAGAGGAATTACTTTTTAAAAACCGTGCTTTTAAGACTTGAACCGATGGTTTAACAGCAACGTTACTTATTGATTATTTAACGATAACGAGCATTTGGTAGGAGTATTGTTCAGCTAAAATTTGGTAGGAGTATTGTTCAGCTAACATTTGGTAGGAGTATTGTTCAGCTAACATTTCTGCTGATACATGTTAATTTTCATCGTTTAGTTCTGTTATTTATACCCTAATATTTGTTTACTTTTACTAAAGTTTCTTATCATTGTACTTCATTTAAAACCAATAGCTTGCCTTTTACTTCACACTACTTCAGAGGCTCTTTCGGACAATAGCTTGTCTTTTAGTACCCACTACTTGACAGAGGCTCATTCGGACAATAGCTTGTCTTTTATTACACACTATTTGACAGAGGCTCTTTCGGACAATAGCTTGTTTTTTAGTAAACACTACTTGACAGAGGTTCATTCGGACAACAGTTTGTATTTTAGTACACGCTACTTGACAGAGGCTCATTCGGACAATAGCTTGTCTTTTAGTACACACTACTTGACAGAGGCTCATTCAGACAATAGATTGCCTTTTAGTACACACTATTTGACAGAGGCTCATTCGGACAATAGCTTGTTTTTTAGTAAACACTACTTGACAGAGGTTCATTCGGACAACAGTTTGTATTTTAGTACAGGCTACTTGACAGAGGCTCATTCGGACAATAGCTTGTCTTTTAGTACACACTACTTGACAGAGGCTCATTCGGACAATAGCTTGTTTTTTAGTAAACACTACTTGACAGAGGTTCATTCGGACAACAGTTTGTATTTTAGTACAGGCTACTTGACAGAGGCTCATTCGGACAATAGCTTGTCTTTTAGTACACACTACTTGACAGAGGCTCATTCGGACAATAGCTTGTTTTTTAGTAAACACTACTTGACAGAGGTTCATTCGGACAACAGTTTGTATTTTAGTACACGCTACTTGACAGAGGCTCATTCGGACAATAGCTTGTCTTTTAGTACACACTACTTGACAGAGGCTCATTCGGACAATATCTTGTTTTTTAGTAAACACTACTTGACAGAGGTTCATTCGGACAACAGTTTGTATTTTAGTACACGCTACTTGACAGAGGCTCATTCGGACAATAGCTTGTATTTTAGTACACGCTACTTGACAGAGGCTCATTCGGACAATAGCTTGTCTTTTATTACACACTATTTGACAGAGGCTCTTTCGGACAATAGCTCGTTTTTTAGTAAACACTACTTGACAGAGGTTCATTCGGACAACAGTTTGTATTTTAGTACACGCTACTTGACAGAGGCTCATTCGGACAATAGCTTGTCTTTTAGTACACACTACTTGACAGAGGCTCATTCGGACAATAGCTTGTCTTTTATTACACACTATTTGACAGAGGCTCTTTCGGACAATAGCTTGTTTTTTAGTAAACACTACTTGACAGAGGTTCATTCGGACAACAGTTTGTATTTTAGTACACGCTACTTGACAGAGGCTCATTCGGACAATAGCTTGTCTTTTAGTACACACTATTTGACAGAGGCTCTTTCGGACAATAGCTTGTCTTTTAGTACACACTACTTGACAGAGGCTCATTCAGACAATAGATTGCCTTTTAGTAGACATTAATTGACAGAGTCTCATTCAGACAATAGCTTGTCTTTTAGTAGAAATTAATTGACAGAGGCTCATTCAGACAATAGCTTGTCTTTTAGTAGACATTACTTGACAGAGACTCATTCAGACAATAGCTTGTCTTTTAGTACACACTACTTGATAGAGGCTCATTCAGACAATAGCTTGTCTTTTAGTACACACTACTTGACAGAGGCTCATTCGGACAATAGCTTGTCTTTTAGTACACACTATTTGACAGTGTGATTCGCTTTATCCCAAAGAAATACACTTACAGTGAATGCCAGGGTGTTGTGTATTGTCAAACTATGTCTTGCGACAGTATATCAGCCAGTGGTAGACAATTTAATTCATCTCTACGCTTAAAAATCTATGCTCTTTTCGGTCGACTGTAACGCTTTTCCTTGCGAGTAAATGCCATTTCTTTCTAGTAAAAGTTTTTCTGCGAATCAAATTATACTTGTCTCCCAATCAATGGCTTTGATGTGATTCGAACATTACTCACACACTGTACTACGTTTAATTTTTTTGAGTCTGGCTCCGATAGATTATAGCTTGAGAGCTCTCTCTATATCTGTGACCTAATTATAGATATATTGGTATTAAAAAAAAGAGATATCATATGAAAAACACTGTGTTTGAACATACATTTATTAGACATTTTAATTAAATCCAAATTTTAACTTGAAAATCAGTTAATATAAGTTAAACATTAGGTAATATTTCAGTAATAATAGGTGACTATGTAGTCTCATAAATACCTATAATAATAAGTGTTTGGATATTGAGGGCGTGTGCCTGATATATATGTATATGTTTCCCCCTGCGAAATTGTTTAAAATAAAAATACTGCACTCTACAAATTAAATTGAATTGAATTGTCTTCCAATAACATAAAAGGCCTTTGCTTATCTACAGTTTAAAATACAAAAATGTCATAACTATAAATTTACTAACGTACTTATTTCAATATAAAACTGGAATTAATGTGAGTTGTGATTATTTTCCCTTTTATGGATATTTAAAGAAACAATATCCAGAGAGATCAAGAGAAACCTCGGCCTTGCAGATGAAAACCAATTTGCCGTCGGTGTAAATTGATGAAGCACTGCGGAAAGCTCAGCTAATGGACTCCAGTTTTTACCTTCATTTTTACAACTGAAATTGCTTTCGACTTGTAAGAGATTTTACGAAATACGAAGGACTGGTTGGATGACTACTTTTTACTTTCGACGGTACACTCAACCGTAATATTCAATGTGATTGGTGATTGGTGTGAAATCGTTGGGATGTGTCCCACATACATACATTTGTGTGTAGAGATCTGACATACGTTAATATGTGTGTAGTGGTTCCACATACAATCATCTGTAATTGTAGGTCCCACTTACATTCGTTTACGTGTAGAGGTCTCACGTACATTCATATGATTGTAGAGCTCCCACATACAATTGTCTATAAGTGTAGGTCCTACTTACATTCGTCTACGTGTAGATGTCAACGTTTAGAGGTCTCAGGTACATTCATCCGTGTGTACAGCTCCACATACAATCGTATACGTGTAGAGCTCCCACATACAATCGTCTATAAGTGTAGGTCCCACTTACATTCGTCTACGTGTAGAGGTCTCACGTACATTCATATGATTGTAGAGCTCCCACATACAATCATCTATAAGTGTAGGTCCCACTTACATTAGTCTACGTGTAGAGACCTCACGTACATTCATATGATTGTAGAGCTTCCACATACAGTCGTATATAAGTGTAGGTCTCAGTTACATTAGTCTACGTGTAGAGATCTCACGTACATTCATATGATTGTAGAGCTTCCACATATAATGGTGTATAATTGTAGGTCCCATTTTCATTCGTCAACGTTTAGAGGTCTCACGTACATTCATCTGTGTGTAGAGCTCCACATACAATCGTCAATAATTGTAGGTCCCATTTTCATTCGTCTACGGTTAGAGGTCTCAGGTACATTCATCCGTGTGTACAGCTCCACATACAATCGTCTGTAGTGTAGGTCCCACTTACGTTCGTTTGTGAGTAGAAGTCTCACATACATTCGTCTATGTGTTGAGGTCTCACATGCAATCGTCTGCAAGTGTAGGTCTCACTTACAGACGTCTATGTGTAGAGGTCCGTTTCCTAAAACCGTGACAGGTTTGGTAGGGGAACTCGTCTAGAAATCGAAGGATGTGAATATTGTATCCTCGTGAAAAAATGCACTGTCCAGAAAATGAGGTGGGTTTAGTTAAGAGGGCTCTAAAGGGAAAGAAATGATATGTCATGTGTCACTGGTGAGAGAAGTTGGAACTACGTCCAGTTTTTATTGGCTGAAGGAAGAGTACTCCGCCCAAAAAAGAAGGGCAGTATGTACTTAGAGAGTAGTGGCTGGAAGTGGCAATATCTCAAAATTGTTCTTTATGTTTTGATGGAATATCTCTAACCTCGTGTAGTGTGACTGTCCAAAATTGTGTTACGGCGAGTAGAACGAACAGTCGTCTGGAAGTAATGGTTAGTAATTTTGTTCTGTCAGAATAAAATTATGTGGACTTAAGACTTGCCGGCGTGGTGGCTCATTGGTTAAGGCTTCGGACTGCGGAAGGCATTGTCCAAGGTTCGAATCCCCACTGACCCAACGGTCGGTACTTCACTCGTTGAACAAAGTTGACGCACAGGCCCGAAGGCCCATATCAACTGGCGAGTGATGTTTTTATTTAAAAAGAAAAAAAAGAAAAAGAACATTTTTACTTAATGTAAGTGAGAAAATTACACTCTTGCAGGTGCGTAATGTGGTGGTGTAAAGTTTCAAGAACCGTTCTTAAGTAAGTGGGGGAAGCCCGTCTCGGTAGCTATGGATACTTGCTGGTGTAAAACAACCATATTCGATTTAATATACGTTAGTTCATGTGTCTGACTTATTCTTCATGGAACAAGATGTGTTTCAGGATTTATTTAGTAATATTCAACGAACGGTTATGGTTATTCTTAAGAAATGTGATGTGGTGTCCATAATGTAGTGGAAGACACCACAATAAAGAAGGCGTGCCCTAGATATGTCAGGTTGTAGTGCAATTTGGTTGCACACTTCATAGTCAAACGTTATACAGTACGACATATTTTGCTCTATCTTGTTTCACAGTGGCTTTGCTGAAGCAATATGACAATGTATGTAGCTAAATGCTTAAAGTGCTACAGTACAAAATAAGTAAAATAAAATAGACTAGGGAACACCCCTGCACGCTCAGTGTGCCTGTTAGTTGCTATGTTCGTGACACCTCGCCCAATGGCCTCGATTTAGACTAATAACGTCAACTGTATTAAGTCAAATGTACAGTACAACTATTAAAAGTAACATAAACATGTTTTTTCAGTATTTATCTGTTGTTAATATGGTTCATATGAGGTAAAAGAGTTCTACAAAAGATTATTTCTATCGATCTTTCTAAAAGTCCTTACTTTGTCCTTTTTTATGGATACAACATCTGCATTCGATTAAACTTTAAATTCATTCAAATAATATAATATATTTCGGATGGTTCTTCATTAAAAGCAGTTCTTAAAATCCCCGCTACAAGTACAGAATATTTACATCAGCATAAATATTATAAACACTAATAGATGTTAAATGTTATAATAATAATATCACTATAGTTTTATGAATGAAGCTCGTGCCATTATCAAGCTAAGGTGAACAACTTTCCCGTTGACATTTACAGAAATTTTAAAAAAGCCAAGGAAAAGATCGCTCCAGATAGATAATTGACAGACTTTTGTTGGGAATGAGGGAAAGTAGTACTTTCATACCAACGTCTGGTCCCTTCCTTCAGACCTTGCGTATCAAGCATTGCATCTGAGCAATATAGTTTAGCTAATAAACTCGCTCCCAGCGAAGTTAGGGCGTCTTTACCGTCAAATTAAGGGTAAATTATTGTCATGGGCCAAGCTAGTCAGTTAGACTATTGTCCCTACTAGCTAAGATAACTATCAAAGTCACATTTAGGCCTTGATGGTTTGTATACACGTATGGTTGACTTTCAAGAAAATAGAAATATGTTATTATGGCAGCAATCATGGATAACTCCGTAACGGGAATATTACAATTTAACAATTTTATTACAATTTAACAAATTTATTACAATCCAAAAATGTTTTGTCTGATCCGTAACGTCACCCTTTTTTATTTTTAAATAAAAATGTTGAACAAATGCTCGGATGCAGTTCATGAGAGAGTATATTTTAAACTTGAGACATCTCTAAGAGGATAAGTAAGTTATACATTATTTTATTAACTACTAATAATAAAAAGAATCTGGAGGCGCCGGGTATCGATCCCGGTACCTCTCACATGCTAAGCGAGCGCTCTACCATCTGAGCTACGCCCCCCGTTGACATGTGTGGAATTTAGAGCACACTTAAAATTTAAATCAGTAAACATGAGAAAGTAATTCCATCAATGTTTATCCTATTATTCTTGTTAATGAAAATGTATTGTTTACTAAATGTAATGTCATAAATAGTTAGATTAGGGTATACTAATAACTAAAGCTTCCGGTAACAACCGCGTCAAGGTGCTATTTACATTACCAAACGTTTCGCCTATGCTGTGATGTGTCATTCTCAGTGGTAGCTCTGAGACTGAGGATGTCACATCACAGCATTGGCGAAACGTTTAGTGGTGTAAATATTGTAGATAACACCTTGACGTGGTCGTTAGGGAAAGCTTTAGTTATTAGTAATGACACCGGCCGCGTTAAGTTCAGTGTTGACTATTATTTATTATTATTATTATCAGATTTCTATTTCCATCGTTAATCATGTATGCAGTGATGTTAAGAGTGATTTTCAATATAGTAGTAAATGTATATATATATTTATATTCTTAAGACGCCGATCGTCAAGATATGAGCAAATATGGATTTCGAATGAGTGTGATGAGTGTAGTCATTGTTGCCATCTGAGTCCAACTTAGCTCAGAATGGGCTAGTTATTAACAGCCCAATAGCCAGGCCAACTATGGGACCTACAGCTTTACGTAGAATCCAATCCACGCAGTGTTGGTTAGATTTTCAGATAACTGACAAGTCTGACACTCAGTTATCTTCGCTACACAACATATCGCTAACTCTGATTACCATCCAACATGGACACCTCAGACTTCTCTAGTAGTGTTCACGTCGATGGTAACAATTGAGCAGACACCGTGTCGATATTAAGGGGACCCTAAACGCAAAACAAATTTTTTTTGTTACGTTTTTGGGATTTTTATTATAAATTAAACCTTTGAATCTCCTCTTTCCACTGATATATGACACTATAGGGTTAATAATTTGCAAATAAACGAAAAAAAATGTTTATATATAAAGGTTTCACATGATTTCGTTTCCGTGGAAATGACATTCCTGTTCACCAACTCATATAGTATAGAGTTTCTATGACCATAGAAGACTATGACCATACTAAGCACTTCCATCTACGAGAACCAATCATGTTGGAAATCAAACACATATTCCAGAGTTTATCACACCCAGACTTTCTAAAGAAATGTTTTTCAGGCAAGTCACATAATCCAAATGAATCACTGAACAATTTGATCTGGACTCGGATTCCCAAACGGACATTTGTAACCCTGCAAATCCTGAAATTTGGAACATATGAGGCAGTTTTGTCCTTCAATGATGGTTACGTGAGTAAATGCAAACTATTAGAGCATTTAGGATTGAAGGTAGGCCAATATTGTATAGAATCCATGAAACGAGAAGACTCTGAGCGTATCCGACAATCTGACAAGGCAGCGTTGGAATTGGAAAAAAAATCTGCCAACAAAGAACCCTTGCTAAGAGGAAGCTAGAAGATATGTATGAGGCAGAGGAAACCCCAGACAACTCTTCTTATGGTGCTGGGCTTCACTAGATTTAAGTAAACTTTACTATGATGGTAATTTTTTAGTTTTTTGCATTTTCCGAAAGTTGGGTTTTTTCATTTTTGACAGCAAATATCTTGGTAACCATTTGAGATATCCCTACCAAATGTTCAGGGCTCATACATAAGACCAAATTCTAGGTCCATACACAGGGGTTTTGATTTACTTGTATTACAAACAAAAATAAAAATATTTTTGTATTCAAAATTTTATACTTAGAACTACTATTTTTTAAAAATTATAATTTTTTTTCTTAAAAATAAAAAACCCTGTGTATGGGCCTAGCTAGATAAAAGGTCACTCTTTCAAATAAAAAAATTAGATCTCTAGGTCCCTTTTTTACAGAGATATCTGCTTTATAACATTACGTTTAAATGGCATTCGGGGTCCCCTTAAGAGGACCGAGGATGGAACCTATCGCCTACAATCTCCCAAACACTTTGTCTCCAAGTTACAGCACTGCGCCACCAGTGCCGACCAATAATTTAAACAATCAAAAAATTAAATTTAAAACATAAACCTTTCTCAAAATAATGTAGCGGCTGAGAGTAAACTAGAAAAATATTGATGTATTTTGTAACAACGCTCACAACGATTTCAATATACTGGAAATACCTCAAGCTCAGCATTGTCAATTTGCAATAAAAACTTGTTTACTACTTAAGGCGTACAACTTAATGAGCCTTCAAGTTGTATTCCTACGGTAGGTTTTTAGATCAGACCATCATATACGCGATAGTCTTTAGGACAGACCATCATATGCGCGATGGTCTTTAGGACAGACCATTATATACGCGATGGTCTTTAGGTCAGACCATCATATTATGCGCGATGGTATTTAGGACAGTCCATCATATGCGCGATGGTGTTTAGGTCAGACCATTATATGCGCGATGGTCTTTAGGACAGACCATTATATGCGCGATGGTCTTTAGGACAGAAGAAACACGATACGTATTATACATTAGAGACGTAGTCACGAATTCCATCTATTACACAGAGCAATATTCAAAAATATGCTATAGCCTATCATTCATCTTTTTACCGTACTCTATTTGTTACAAGAACATCATTTAATAGTATGTTTTTATATCGGTACGAAACTAGTGTCATAATGATTAGAGAAAGAAAGAAATGAGAGTTGTACATCCGACATTTAGCCACAAAGGAATACAAATATGGGGCAGATTACAACGTCGTTAGGATGCAAATGGAATGACGACAAACTGTGGAACTAACTGCACATAACTGCATACATAACAACCAACTCTTTACTCCAGTCTGTGCTAGATGAACTTTAGAACTAAATGCATAACAAACAACAAACTGTCTGCATTACGATGTGATAGGCGAACTGTGGAACTAACTGCACATAACTGCATTCACAACAACCAACTCTTTACTCCATTCTGTGCTAGACGAACTTTGGAACTAAATGCATAACAAACAACAAACTGTCTGCATTACGATGTGATAGGCGAACTGTGGAACTAACTGCACATAACTGCATACATAACAACCAACCCTTTACTCCAGTCTGTGCTAGACGAACTTTGGAACTAAATGCATAACAAACAACAAACTGTCTGCATTACGATGTGATAGGCGAACTGTGGAACTAACTGCACATAACTGCATACATAACAACCAACTCTTTACTCCAGTCTGTGCTAGACGAACTTTGGAACTAAATGCATAACAAACAACAAACTGTGTGCATTACGATGTGATAGGCGAACTGTGGAACTTACTAACGGCCAATAGTCAGCTATAGGCTCTGCTAAACAAACTGTTAACTAACTGTACAAAATTGCACACCGAACAATCAACCTACCGCCGCTCTAAAACAACTGTGTACCTAACTGTAGTTTACAAATATGCATACCCAATAGTCAGGTGTCATGTTTAGGCTTTGCTAGACAAACTGTTGAACCAACGGCACATAACTGCATATCCAACATCAAGTCTTGAAATAAATCCAGGGAATAGATGAGTGTGAAATAGTCGATGGATAGTTTTCCTGTCTTGAAAATAAGTAGAAATAAAATAATGTATAAATATATATTTTGTCAAAGTACATGAATCGCTCTTGTTTTAATATTGGTTCAATTCGATTTTAAATCATCATTTGCATTATAGTATTAGTTGTAACAAATACATAGCAACTTGACATTCGTTCACTGATATTGATTATGGTTCAACTTGACATTCGTCCGCTGATACTGATTATGGTTCAACTTGACATTCGTCCACTGATATTGATTATGGTTCAACTTGACATTCGTCCACTGATATTGATTATGGTTCTGCTTGACATTCGTCCACTGATATTGATTATGGATGAACTTGACATTCGTTCACTGATATTGATTATGGATGAACTTGACATTCGTTCACTGATATTGATTATGGATGAACTTGACATTCGTTCACTGATATTGATTATGGATGAACTTGACATTCGTTCACTGATATTGATTATGGATCAACTTGACATTCGTTCACTGATATTGATTATGGATGAACTTGACATTCGTTCACTGATATTGATTATGGATCAACTTGACATTCGTTCACTGATATTTATTATGGATCAACTTGACATTCATCCACTGATATTGATGATGGATCAACTTGACATTCATCCACTGATATTGATGACGGATCAACTTGACATTCATTCACTGATATTGATTATGGATCAACTTGACATTCGTCCACTGATATTGACTATGGATCAACTTAATATTCGTCTACTGACATTGATTATGGATCAACTTGACATTCATCCACTGATATTGATGACGGATCAACTTGACATTCATCCACTGATATTGATTGTGGATCAACTTGACATTCGTCCACTGATATTGATTATGGATCAACTTGACATTCATCCACTGATATTGATTATGGATCAACTTGACATTCATCCACTGATATTGATTATGGATCAATTTGACATTCATCCACTGATATTGATTATGGATCAACTTGACATTCATCCACTGATATTGATTATGGATCAACTTGACATTCATCCACTGATATTGATTATGTTAATTATTACATATTTATCAGACATGCTAGTAAATATACTATTATATATTTTTTCCGTTGAACATATTTACTAGAAGTAAAGTGATAGTATTCTTTAACTAAACTTAATAATATTATATTAAGGCCTTTGATTTTCTTTTTGAAAGACTATTTATCTTTTATTGTTTTTCCAGTTATACCTCGAATAGTTTATTGCTCCTCTGTATATTTTATTTACTTATGTTATTTTTGAGCGGATCCAATCACATTCATTTATAAATTGTCTGTGTCTTTTTTACCGCTCACTGTTTTTCTGTAGTTTTTGTTATTTTTAATGTTTTTTTTATTGTTTTTGTAAGGTTTATACATTATTACCTAATTTAATAGTTGTAGGTTTATTTTTGTGTAACCTACACCTAGTTAATAATTAATTATGAAGTCAAGTGGCAGAACAAAAATCTTTATAGTATTATTTTTGCTTAAGAAAATAAAGACGTTTCCATTAATTTAAATCTTTCTGGAAAACAATTCAAAGATTTAAATAAATGATTCCTGAACAAATAACGGTCATTCCGAGAAAATGTAATTTAATGGGAACCAGAAAGGAGCAAAGAGTAACATCGGAAACTTTACCATATATCTTCAAAAAGTTGGTCCTGGAAATCACATTAGTGTTTTGGTTTATTTAACTACTTCGACTGCATTCACTATTCAGCTCAGGGCAAGTTTCAACTTTGTTCAAGAGCGGTGGCCTGGAATGGGCCGTAACTTTGCTTTTTACGTCACCTCGGGGAGGAATCGCACCAAGTTTCAATGGCTATTTAAAAAAACCAAACCGCTGCGGAACGATGCATTTACTGGAAAAGTTTACGCCGACCATTATTTGTAAAGGAGTTTTTAAACTGTCTTTTTAAACGCGCTGGTTATCGAGTGGCATAGAAATTATCGATACATTTAGAATAAAGCTTACTATATACTAGGACGTTCCGAATAAAAATATTATAATTTAAATGGATTTTTTTTTTTAAAGCTACAAACTTGAAAAACGTCACACAATTTGAATTGACGTAAGGACAAAATGGATTCCTGTAACCACGTTTACCAACCTCAGACCAAAGGAGCTCTCAAAATAAATGGATTTCCTACGCAATTTTTTTTCTTGGAAAATGGTAAACATGGTTCATTTATTTATTTATAAAACGCTGTATGGCGAACGAGTGTACAGAATCATTATTACCGGGCTTGGTGGCTCAGTTGCTAAGGCTTCGAACTGCGGATGGAAACTCCAAGGTTCGAATCCCAACTGAACCAACGGTTGGTACTTCACTCGTCGAATAAAGTTGACGCACAGGCCTGTAGGCCCATGTGAACTGGCGAGTGAAGTAAAATAAAAAAAAGTAAAATATTCTGATCTAAATATAACGATTTATCCATATGACAAAAGGCATATTGTATTTAATAATATAGAATTAAAATGGCTGCTAAATTCAAATACGTCGACGAATCACACAAGAATCGTGACTTAAAAAAAGTCTCTTTAAATTGATACAAAACGTTTAATTGAGCTCATTCTAAAAAAATTGAAACTAATTTGAGCGCAGAGAAGTAGTTCGCGTGATCAAATTGTTCCGCGCTTGAATAATATATAAAGGTTACAAGTGCAGTTGCTGGTTGAACGTGGGTCAGATTATGTACAATAATCAATGTCGGCAACGAATGAATTGAGATCAAAATTGAATAAAGTAAACTTTAAATAGTGGGTATGTATTGCCTTCCTACCTACAGCGGCCTGCTACCGAGTAGTTTTAGTATGAAATGTTTAAATATTTTACGTTGTACCCGTATGACAGAATTAGTCTGTGTGATGCATGCAGATTACAGTACAGCGTACACAATCTCCTGTCACACGTATTGTGTGAAGTGCGGTGTATACACTTTCACACTAATGACAGTCTCACACGACATCCAAGTTTGACAAATAACAATGAACACTGCCGCCCGTCTAGTCTATTCAAGTTAACATAGTGTACCACTCAACCATGAAGGAAAATTTGTCAATACGAGATTGAAAAATATAAACAATACAATTAATAGTAAGTATTTATATTGCTATAAACTAATATTTATTTACTCGAGGACCATCATGTCAGAACCAACGTACATGTATGGATGGGTGGGTGCTTCAGTATCACCGTACGTGTATAGGTGAGTGGGTGGGTCAGTACCCATTTAGTGCATATTTTACATTTGCATTACTATGTATTGTTTAATATACTTCAAGCAATGTTTCATTTTATAAAGTAATCAAGAATCTGTTAACTATATACAGTAAAAAAGGAAGTTGTGAAATTAGTCTGTGTTGTCGTCGTACGTACAAACCGGTCATTTCGCAACTTAACAATTTCTTTTGTGGAACCAAATTTCCCTCAAGCAAAACGTCACACTTGCCATCCTTATGGTAACATATATATGTCAAACTTACCACATCATGTAAGTTTCTCGTTAAAAAGCTAAAAATTACAATAAGTTGTGCTTAATGTGATCATTATGCAGAATGCAAGTAGTCGACTATACTTGTTAAGATGTTTTACTATGTTCTAGTTTTTCTCTCCACAAAGTGACATAATTATGTAACAAATTCCGAAACAATTGGGTCTCTCTCTCTCTCTCTCTCTCTCTCTCTCTCTCTCTCTCTCTCTCTCTCTCTCTCTCTCTCTCTCTCTCTCTCTCTCTCTCTCTCTCTCTCTCTCTCTCTCTCTCTCTCTCTCTCTCTCTCTCTCTCTCTCTCTCTCTCTCTCTCTCTCTCTCTCTCTCTCTCTCTCTCTCTCTCTCTCTCTCTCTCTCTCTCTCTCTCTCTCTCTCTCTCTCTCTCTCTTCTCTCTCTCCCTCCCTCTCTCTCCCTCCCTCTCTCCCACCCTCCCTCTCTCCCACCCTCCCTCCCTCCCTCACTCTCCCTCTCTCTCTTCTCTCCTCTCTCTCTCTCTCTCTCTCTCTCTCTCTCTCTCTCTCTCTCTCTCTCTCTCTCTCTCTCTCTCTCTCTCTCTCTCTCTCTCTCTCTCTCTCTAAAAAAAAAAAAATAAATAAATAAATAAAAGAACTATTTTACTGTCTTTAGAAAACCTGCCATCTTCTTAAAACCATAAAATACTAAGGTGATATAAAAAAATCTAAGCTACTACAAGCATTTCAAGCACATCATGGGAATGGGGTTCTCAAAGTTAATAGGGTAAATAGTAAAGAAAATTTGTCTTGGTCAGTTTGTATACATTAGCGGTTTACGACTCAGTTACTTTATGTGGTGTCAACGATCATGTAATAAGTTGTATTTTATCGCCCTGTGAAACTACATTCAGTGTTAATCACCCAACCCCCAAGTTGCCAAGGGCCCTCCCAAATGTTCAGTTCGACAATAACACCTGGCATTGTTGCAGTATAACATTGTTATCGGACCATTACCTTATCAGGTCACAACTGTAATATCCTTAACGACTTGTCTCGATTGTATATGAATGATAAATGCTATGTAATATAATTCTATTGTGTAGATAAGATAGGTGTGACCACTAAACTCGAAATTATAGATTGGAAGAGAGTGATATATTGTTTGAATATTTTTAAAAAATCATTCTTCAAGCTCGTTTCTTACTGGATATATAATTTAATGTTATAAGATGAAACAAACACTCCAGTAAATATTTTTTTAATTTCGTAAGGCCTTTCAGTAACAAAGTTACCATCTACAGACTCACAAACTAAATTAATATTGTTTACATTTGATTGATTTGAAAAACACATGGTAAAATAAAAATAAAACATATGCATTCTATCCAACCATAAAATTTACTTATGAAATTGAAAACTTCCATCCCCTTTTTACTATCCGTCTTAAAGGAAACCAAGCATCTGGTCATATTGAATTCGATATTTATTGAAAACCAACACAACATTTAAGATTCATATCAATTGATTCATTCCTTCCAGCATCTCAAAAAAGAGCTACATACCATTCATTAGTTCATCGTATATTTAAAACACCTTTATCTACATAAAATTTCAATAAAGAAATTACAAAAATCAAACAAACCGCAATTTTCAATGGATACATCTCGAATATGATTACAAGAATAAGAAGAAGAGACAACAAAAATTGAAAAAAAAACCGAACAACACTATTACAAAAATAGAAAAGTCTGTTTGGTGAAGTGTTACATATGGATCTTTTTCAAACGTAATGCAAAAAAGTTTTAAGAAACACTAATGTAAATTTATCGTTTAAATGTACATCAAAATTAAAATATTTACTTGGAAATCCAAAGGACAAAATTAAAAGTGAAGAAAAGTCTGGAATTTATGAAATTGAATGTGACAAGTGCAATAAAAAATATATTTGTCAGACCAAAAGAAAAATGTCAACAAGATTAAAATGACACAAATATCATTTTAAAAATTATCAATAAATAGGATAAATTATCAATAAAAAAGGATAAATCAGCGATAGCAAAACACTACATCAATTTCAACCAAAATTTTACAAAATGTAATTTACCTAAAGAGGTTCAAAATAAAGAACAATCAGATGCAATTCAACAATAATTACTCAAGCAATAACAATAAGAAAAATTCAAATCAATTCTTGTTAATAACGAGGCAGGAACATTTGAAAACTCACCACTATTATTTTAAATGTATACAATATATTTATATATATTTATTATTTTCGTATTTAAATTATGCCATATGTTTTATTTTTATTTAAACGTGTGTTTTTCAAATCAATCAAATGTAAAAAATATTAATTTAGTTTGTGTGTCTGAATATGGCAACTTTGTTACCGAAAGGCCTAGCGAAATTAAAACCTATTTACTGGAGTGTTTGTTTCAACTTATAACATTAAATTTAAAAAAATGTTTGATTTTTAAATGTTGTGTAACTTAAGCCTTTATTAGCACTTAAAAATTGAACAAAAATAAATTACAAAACCGTTATTTAAATAATCGATGTATCTAAAAACATTTTATGGCAGTATTAAGATACTACGATGTACTAGTTATCGGTAAGTCAATATTTAAGCTGCATTTTTAGTTCAGTTACAACGGGCGTTAAAAAACGTTTGGTCGTTTGCTTATATCAAGATTATGCTAATTAAAACGTTTTTGTGATCAAACTGCTTAAAACTAACCTAATCCAACATATTCAAAAATTAGATTTATTTTGTGTTCCAAGTGTTTTATTTTTTACAATGCTGGAATAGAAGTGTTACGTTTAAGCCTTTTTGTGATTTAGACTTCTTTTTAAAACTTATTTTAAGCTTAAAGGTCATGTTTAAGTAGTATAATTTTGTTCGCTGAAAACTGCGTAAACAATATGAGAACCATTTTTAGCCACAGACAATGTTCAATTATGTACGTAGAGTGGTTAGAAAATAAAAATATTCACCTCAGTCCTAAGTTAACAACAAAGATGAGATATTTGAGAGAGAATAAGCCAATAATAAAACGAGTAGCAATGTATAGCAGTCATCTGAATACAAAAAATGTTTTTACGATATATTTAGGAATAAACTATGAAAGGTAAAGTCCACTGTATACTCCCAAGCATCATAATATTTTTGCTTCGTAGAAAGGCACAATGTCTCATTTGATCAAATTAATATTTGTCTTCCCATTCAGTCAGCAATGGTTCCGTCACTATCAGTCACAGCTCTGTTTAGCCGACTGTTGTGTAAATGCTGTTATCCACTGGTGCAGTCGCCCTTCTCTACTTACCACATCAGCTGATTGACAACTGATCAGTAATGGCTTTATTGCGTGAACCCTAAAGAAACAATTAGAGTTATGTAAATATTTTCACTAAAATAAATAGTTATTTTTGCTAAAAAAACTAATAAATGGTTCCAAAGAATTGGCACAAACTTTCCCCCACCACATTAAAGACGAAAGAATTAAAACTTTGTAAATTACTAGTTTGATGCCGAAATTTGTATTTTCGTGATATCTAAAAACTAGTCAAGTTAGAGACATGCGGTTTTTACAAAAATACTGTGAATTTTAATTTACATCTTTCCTGAAAATTTAATAAAAATCGTTTTAGCCGTATTTGAGAAAATTCCATTTTTGTATGTTTTTTGTCCATAAAAATAAGAAAATATAAATTAAAAAAAGGGAAAAAACGGTCTCGAGATATTTGCTAAATACACCTTCATACCAAATTTCATAAAAATGTATCCATCCGTTTGTTCTCCAGCGAAGTGCACATACACACAGACAGATGCACATACGGACAAACATCCAACACTTAAAAAAAAAAAAAAAAAAAAAAAAAAAAAAACAAACTAACGTAGATATATGGGCGAATATGAGCGGCAAATAAGTGTGAACGAGTGTAATCATTGTTAATAACTAAGGTCCACTGTTCCTCATAAAGAGTAATTCATTAATAGCCCAATAGCAAGGACGACTAAGGGATCCACAGTTTAACGTGGAATACGAACCGCGTAGTATTGGACTGACTTTCACCAAATTGACAAGCCTGATATTCAGTTTTCCAGTGTGGCTTCTTACTGTATTACACACATAGACGATGTACGCTACGATATCAGGTCTGATGTCCCCCACGGTGCGGATCCAAAGATCTTTTTCACTTCAGAACCATTCTAGAAAGTCCTTTACATTCTCATACCCTATTTTTTGTTTTGACAAATGCATAGTTCCATAACACTGAAAGTCAGGAATTTATTTTTAATTGCAGCTCGAATACTTTTTTCATACTTTATAATCCTGTACTTTTAGATAATTCATGTATGGAATTGTTTCTTTGATCTTGTGAACAATTGTTTTGTGTTCATGAGGGATACTCGATTCTTTGTGAGTCATTCACGTAATATAAAAATTTTTCATAGGTCGTTTAATCATTGTTTATATTATGTTATACACGTTTTATTAATCGTTTATAGCATTTTTTTTGCACGTTTTAATAGTTTAAATGAGTTAGTCGTTTTTTTAGTTTATTATTTGGTGCTAAAAGTGAAACACAAAGTTTCACTCATTTTTGTTATACCACAAATTCGTCTGTTTGTTACTATAGTTAGACTTTTGAAGTTAAGAAAATTGTTGGCAATTTAATTTTTTTTCTACTCTTTTGTTTCAACCTATTTATAATTATAAATATGTAGCACTTGTTAATTTAATGTTAATTTACGAAGAACACGTTTTGTGAAATTTTAACATTTTTTGTAGGTTAACTTCTGTGAGAACACAGTGAATGGTATTTTGAGAGTTTTTACAAATGTTATGTTTTGTATTATTTGGACACGTGTTTGTAGAGTTTTGTTTACTAACGATTTGTGTTGATGTCATTATAGAAATAACCTAAATATTATTCCACTTAAATTTAATTGTTTTATTAATCTGTTATTGAGGATTAGTGTGATTGAAAGGTATGTCTAGGAAATTCTGGCTGTGTGATGAATTGAACAGCTGTTCTTTAAAATTATTTTTTTCTATTTTTTTATTTAAACAAAATAAGTGTTTTGTCTGTACATTCTTTAGACATTTAATTGATTGAACATCTATTTTCTTAACTAGCTTTGTATATTTTTTAAAAACAATCTGACATAACAAATGGAAAGAGGGAAAGTTTGTGCTAGTAACCTGGTAAACACTGCTTAATTTAAGGTACTGTTTGTACTTGGATAAAATTGTATGTAAATGAATTTATCCAAAATATATATCATTAGACATTGACTATATATATTTGAGAAACCAACACTTCCCAACATTACCATTAAGTTGTTAACGCACTTCAGGGTGACAGTCTTCCCAAAGGGCTTCTGATAGGCGTGTAGTTAGTTATCTGGACAATGGACCTCGACCGGTTTCCGGCCTGACCCATTCAGTATTGTACCACACAATCATCTACGACACAATGTACACAATATCTATTACACTCCAGGACAGAGCTGTGTAAAGTCGAAACGTGGGACTTAATGCACTTACTCAAAATAACGAATACCACTCACCGTCAAACGCATTACTGATTTAGTCATTGATTAAAATACATAACTTTATATAGTAGAATTTAAATAGTGATTTTGATCAGGTGAGTGCCGATAAGTTGTAGCAAACGCTATTATTTTGCTACTTGGAGGCGAGATTAGAGGAGTTACGAGCTCATTATTCTCGCGTTGATGGGCGTCTCTTAATGATCATCGTTAACATCATTATTGGCACTATTGGATTGTGTAATATGTAGTTACTAAATATTAAACAGCATTATGAATTAATTTGTGTTACACAAATAATAATAATAAAGGGCGCTGTGGTTTTTCTTCGTCAACTCCAAAGCTAAAACACAGTTTTTCTTAAAATAATCGGAGAACTATTTGTAATGCGACAGTATATAACGATGCTAGAGGATGTTTCAACATAGTCAACAAAATCACGTGGTTCGTATTCCACTTATACATGTGGTTTACTTTCTTTTAGGTAATTTTTGAAGATAAGTCTAATTCAGTATATAATTAATACACAAACACATTGGAATTGTAAGCATATGACAGTGAAACTAGATGCTCTCCTTATGTGTACGAATTTGGGAGAAAATGAAACAAAACAACGTTCCAAGAAAAATACGTCACCATGCTACCGTTAACACATGATTTAAGGTAATGAATAGCGTCAGCGTCACCATTAGGGCCTAGATGATAAAATCAATTGACTGCAGACTGCGCATGCGTACTAGGTACAAAACACGGTTTTGTGATATTTGAAAGCTTAAATAATCTCTGTATAAAATCCAGTAGTAACTGGGGGGCGTAGCTCAGATGGTAGAGCGCTCGCTTAGCATGTGAGAGGTACCGGGATCGATACCCGGCGCCTCCAGGAAAACTTTACATTATTCTTTACTTACAGCCATATAATTCAAATGAAAGTATACATCAAGTAGTATTCATGTAAATTTAGTTGGTAACACTGCTCATTGCACATCAATTTTTCCTAATTACACCCGTTCGGTTCAGGTATTGTTTCGTTCAGTCAAACGTTCTTCAGAGCCTCATAATTATAATAACGCGTTAATATGTTAGTTTAATATATGCTATTTATTTCTCTATGATTTTTTACTATCAACGTTCGAAATTAGGTTGAAAATTACTCGCTGTAAACCTGTACTATTTTCATATTAGTACTGTTGTTTTTATTTATTCATTATGTGTAAGAATTGCTCACCATGCTGTCTTCTTCTTGTTTCTAATTTATCGGTCTAAACAGATTTAACAATAAAATCATACAATAACGATATTTTAAGTTTAACTAACAAACTTTGTTTGACATCAATCAAGTTGTACTTAATATCATTTTAAATACCACATTTAAAAGAAAATCTTCACCATAACGCTATATCGTTTTGAATCGCTCTTATGAAAAATATGAAACGGGAAAAATCTAATGAAGTTTTATAAGGGGGTTATTTAATTTGTAGGTATTTTGTAGGGTTTGTGAATTTCTTTCTTAATATTACTAGGCCGTGTTTCTCTGTACGTGTGTTGAAGCATTGTACGCAGAGCGCAATTGTATGTCTGAAACGCGAACAATTTTATTTTATTTTTAAAATCCACGTGTGAGGAACAAATTTTTATTTACAGCACAAAATTGTTTTTAGGGTTGTGGGGGTTTTTAATTGTAACTATTTACATGTGTTTTTTTATTAACGTATTCAACATTCTTTTTTTGTTAATATTATGGATAAATTTTGATACCTGTACAGTATTCTACTACGCCAAGAGTTTACAAGCAGCGATTCACTTACCCTGGGTGGAAGTGAGATCGTGGTGGATGACACAACCCCTTCCCCCCCCTTTCAATTACTATGCATAAGCTTCGTATCCATTCTCCTACGTACTACACAGTTTACGAGGGTGACGATGCCATATGGATAGACGGCGTCGAAGTGCGAAGCGCCTTGCCTGTTTTAGGGAAATGTGACTCATCCGATTAATACGTGAGGGAAATGTCAACCCCTTCAACACTTAATTTACATATTTACAAGAGGTTTTCTGTTTAGAAAGTAGTGCCATTTGTAAGGTGCCTTTCGTGTAACTTTAACTTATGTGGCTTGATTGGTAAAAACCCTTTGGTGATTTCAAACGCTTCGATTGTTTTAAGAGTCTGCAGAGATAGTCGTCATATTGGAATTATTTCCTATAAGAGCTATGTTAAATTTCAACACTGTAACGTAACGATTGGTCGGACAATTATAATTTTTACATAATTTGAACGAGTATGAAATATGCTAGTACGTCTACTCTTTAAAATTTTTCATTTATTTTTTGCGTAATCATACAAATTAAAAACTAATAAATCAAAACTTATTATATTTTATTCCATTATTTGTCCATATTTTTTGAAAATTAAAAAGAGGAATATCTAAAGAAACGTATAGTGAAGCGTCTTGTAAAATTCGGAACTGGTAATCGTTATATTAAATATAGCACGCGTGTTTAAATGTTGTACTACAAATTTTCGACCGAGAGGAAGAACAAACACAACATCGACAGGTCATCTTCAAATGTTACTTACTACCTTAGTCTTCATATATCCATATTAATGTGTAGAAAGTCATCTTAAATACCTGGCATTAACAACGAGTATTTTAATATAACATTCAAGCAGAAATACATCTGTTAAATTCAAGCAAAATTAAAGCCGCTCACCCTATACACCTACAGCGGTATTGATACAAATTTTAAATGTGAAAACTAAACTAGTACTAATAAAATAATTAAAATATTAAAAAATCTTATCAGATGTTGACATTAAGTAGATAAAGTATAAATTCATCGTAAATGAGTTTATTAGGTTATATTGACGTATGAAGAGGCTGTTTTTAGTTAGTACAATATTGTCTTATATTTTAAATCTTAAGAACTACATCTCTACATATGTTTATTGACATAAGCAATAATATTTTTCTATATGTGACATGTAATATATTATGACATGTAATAATATTTTTCTTAATGTATTGTTAATAATATTATTATTTAATAACATGACACATAATATTATGCTGTAATGAAAGCCCATATATATATAACATTCAACGCGATTTCTTTGAATAATAATAAAATCTTACTAAAACATTAATATTCATCTACATAAAGATGTAAATGTAGAACGTAGATAAAAATATAAAACAACCGCTGTTACACGATATTACAAATCGTGATTTTCTAAAAGATAAATTTAACACATTTACAAGTCCAAATGGCCGCCTTTACTTCTGAAATCACTGGAGAAATACAGACTTCGGCACTCACGTGGTGAAAAGTAGCTTTCTGTGTTTTTCCCAAGGGTACAGTTTCCTTAAGTATTCCTCTTTTAGTATGTTCCTTGCAAACACGTTGTTGATCTTATTGTACTGCTACAATATACTTAATGGTGCGACTACTAAAGAAACGTATAAAAGAGTACTAAGGTATTTTATTTTTATCACGTGTTTTTTTTCATTTTTTCAATAATAGTTTAATGGAACTACTAGAGTACTTGAGCGTGCTATTGTAGAGCACGACTACTTGAACTGAATACTCGAGAGTAACAGTTACTCGGAACTACTCATCCAAACACATTGAGTGCATATGTTAGGTATCTTGTCTCTTGTGTCAGTCGTCAGTTTTACAATTATAGGCTGTTTCATTTATCGTTACTTGTTACTCACTGAGAAAGTAACAGTTATTCTGATCTAATCATCCAAACCCATCCAATATAAGTGGTTGTATTACATATCATGTCTTTAGTGTTACAGTTATAGGCTGTTACACATATCGTAACCCGTTACTGACCAATAGTAACAGTTACTCTGAACTACTCATCTAAACACACAGTCTTTTACTAACCATCTTGTCCCTAATGTCAGTCGTCAGTTTTACAGTTAGCCTGTAAGCTGTTACACTTATCGTTAACCTGTTATTCACCGAGAGAGTAACAGTTACTCGATAGTACTCATCCAAATACATCGATTGCAAGTGGTTATATTACCCATCTTGTTTCTAGTGTCAGTCGTCTAATTACAAGTAGTAATAGACGGTGTCCGGACAATTCGTCCCACGGACATTTCGTCCCCCAAGAAAAATGCGGACATTTCGTCCCACTTTGTGGAACGGCTACCTGGGTAGGGTTTGATAAATAGTCTCCAAATATTTCTAAACGGACACTTCGTCCCACCTGAGAGAAGGGTTGTAAAAAGGTTAGGTTAGGTTAGGTTCTCTCTGGGTGGGAGGAAGTGTCCGTTTAGAAATATTTGGAGACTAATTATCAAACCCGACCCAGGTAGACACTCCACAGAGTGGGACGGAATGTCCGCATTTTTCTTTGGGGACGAAATGTCCGTGGGACGAATTGTCCTGTAATCGTAATAGTCACTCAGAAGTACTCATTCAGCTCATCCCAAACACATTGATTCCAACTGGCTACATCACGTTTTTGTTTCGGTGTTGACCGTCACCAGTTTTACAGTTACCGGTTGTTACAATTTGTTACCGGTTACTCGCCTACTCTTTGCCGTTCTGCTCAAGGTAAACCTGTTCACTGGAATCTGGTTTGGCAAGTGATAATCTAACGTCATATTCAATAATTGTTACCACATATATAAGATTCGATTACGAATTTAACAACTATTTAATTCCGTATTTATTACTATTAGGCCTAGTTGATGCCACCATATCATTACTTCGAAAAATGGAACACGCTAATTAATTTTATTGTAAAAAAATTAATTAACGATGTAAGAGTAAAATATTTAGCAGTACTAGTTCTAATCAAAACACTTCAGTATAAAGTTTAATAACGCTCTTCCGAATAATTTTAAACAGGAAGTTCTAATAACGTTTGTAAAAGGAAGTCTAAACACTATTCAGTTTATAAGTGTAGTTATTGCGTCCAGATTAATCTGGAGTTTAATTTGAGATTCTTAATTTGAGAATAAGAACAAATTAAGTCAGTTTTAATGATTATAAAATTGTTTATTTATTTTAATGTGTTTATTTGTACTTGATTGACTCAGTTTTTGTCTGTATAAAAAAAACAATAACTTTGAATATGGCATTTAATTTAATAATCTATTTTGTTTAGCTTGATGTTGAAATTGGATTTTCTTTTAATTTTAGACAACTTCCAATGTACATTTTTTTAGCTATTTAAAAATGACTTACTCTTGATATTTTATTTCTATTAAAAATTTAACCCCAAAGATTGAACGCTTTTACTCTGACATTAAAATAATTGAGTAGTCAAGCTTTTGACGCACACCTTTAAAAACTGTGATTATTAATAACAGTGAGCTGTCAGATCGGCGAGAAAAAACTACAACAAGTAACAGATTATCTGTAAAATTTCAAAAAGTGAAAAATGGTCTGGGGATATTGGTTAAATACACCTACATACCAAATTTCATAAAAATTAATCCATCTGTATGGTCTCCAGCCTACTGCACACACACACACACACAGGCAGACACACATATGGACAGATACAAACCTTTTTTCGAAAAAACACTTCTGGGTTCAGGAGAACCTAAAATGGATTTTTAGACCAACTTGTAAAAAGTTTTTTTTTTACGATCAAAATATTTTCTCTATGCTAACGCATATAGGAGAAAGTAAAAACACAATGTATACTGTAAGAAGTAGCTAACTTATTGAAATGTTAAGTTGAGGACAAAGGCCTGAATACAAACTCGAAAGGCGTGTCCAGTAATTTTTTAATCTCCATCGAGAGTCACTGTTGGAGTCTCCTTAGTACAAATTTCCATTAAGACATTTGCAAAGAGCACACACAACCAGAGTCAAAAGTTAATCTGAACGTATTATTTAATTAAACTGTGACCTGTTAACTAACCTGTCGTGATTTATTTTATTGCCAGTAGCCGTAATACATTCTGCGATGATCACTTGGCTGACTCTCGTAGGTCACCGTGAAGTGCTGCCAACTTTAGCAATTAATTTTACCCAGAGCAATGGATTAACTTTGTTGAAACCTATAAATAACATTTAAAGCGTGTGTGTCGGTTTTAACTGTGTACGACAGAAGTTTCAATTGCCTATTGTTTTGGCCGGTTTAACTGTAATCCTCATGCGTGTAATTGAATTTGTTTGGCTGTGCATGTTGGATAAAACTTTTTTTATATTAGGGTCATATTTTACATTTCAGAAACATTTTTAAATACTTTTTAAATCGTTGAAAAGATTTTTTTTCTAAACACCTTCAGATATGTGAAAAAGGAACTCAACTTCATTGATTTTATGAGGCACTTTTTCCTCTTTGGTACTAAACTAGGGGACCCTCCTCCACCCTTCTCGTCCCAACCCCGTCACTTGCTACGCTCGTGTCATGTTTCCTCACATTATACTTTACAATGTTGAACATATTATATCAATTTGCACCGTTTTGAGTTATACCACTACACGTACATGAGTGGGTGGGTGGGTCAATGCCAGCGAACGTGTATGGAATAAACAATTGTGGCTTCACTCGTAATGGTAGGAAGAGTAAAGAGGAATGAAGCGTCAAACGAGCGAAGCGTGTTTAACGTTATAAAATCTAACAGCTAGAGATATTTTCCCAATACTAGAAGGGTTCAAAAGTTGCAAATCTTACTAATCGTATTTACTATTTTATAGTATCTGTTTCGAAACATTTTAGTTATATCAACTGAAATAAAGCTAAAATTCTTAAGTCCGTAATTATTATTTGGTTCTGAAATATATATATAATGTATTATATATATTTAATATATATATTAATTATAAAATACTATGCACATTAATAAAATTATATTACAGAAATGACGTGATACAAAATGTTAAAATTATGTAATATAATACAAGTGACAATGAAATAAAGCAGTAGTCATTTAGTTTTATTGTACACTGATAGTCTACGTTCTGATGCTAGTAGTTATGGTTCTCAATTGACTAGAGCAGTCAATAATTGCTGCTTGGCTAAACAATTGTTTTAAGGTTATGTTCTTTGTGAACAGTGAATTTCGTATGGTGTAACAACATTTATTTCCGGTTGTACTGTTAATTCATTATTAACAATTACAACCAGTGCTGTATTATCTTAAAGTCAGGTATTATTTATCATTAAAACTAATTAATAGCAATAAACATACTCCGTTATTTAGTTAATTGTGCTAACTTAAGAGGAAAAGAAAGATATCTGTAGTAACGTTGTAAGTATTGTAACCTTAATGGAGGTGTGGTGTAGGTTTTTTTGAACCAATTCAATGATAATGAATATTTTATCATTATTCTAAGAACCTGTAGCCTTAAATTTTAATCTTTATAACTAATCATAATTGGTTGCTATTTATAAATAGGTGCATTTTTAATTGATTGACTGTGACAGTGTAATTTACGTAATGTAATTTAAACTATATAGTTTAAATATGTATAGTTCTATACAATATTAAACTATACATATTTAATATGTTATAGATAATGTATTTATTGGTAAATATTCGTTTGAACACAATTATATACTGCCCCTTGGGTAATTGTGCAGTTTCAACTGACCCAAAAAAAGTAAAACTTGCTGTTTCAAAGTGGTTAAAATTTAGTTATGTTAACAAGATAGGCGATTTCATCGTTCGGAAAACTCGTTTTCCTAAAAAAATCGTAAAACTCATGGGAAATTAAAAAAAAAATTAGGCAACACAAAATCTTTATTTAATGCGTTTGTTCGATGTGTCCTTAACACGAATATGTAATCGGTTCTATTCTTGACCGATTTCATGCAAAGTTTGCCTATTTCGTTTGTCGAGTGGAAACTGCATAATTGCCCAACCTGGATAGTTGCTGTTAGCACAGTTAGCAAAGGCAGTAGGTTAAGTGATGCAAAGTGGAAAGTACGTCATGCTAAGCAAGTGTAGTTAACTTAATTACCAAAATGGGTGAAAACTTCATGTTCTAAGTCTTATTCAAAATGATTCAGGTTAGTAAAATGTCTCAAAGCAATATAAATTACATGTCAAATTGTTAAATGTTTGTATAGAATGTAATCGTTGAAAGATCTTAATAGTTTAGTTTCGAATCTGTTGTGTGTGCCCTTCACACAAAATTTGAAGTTATGAAAGTTCTGAAGTTGATCGTTAGTAATTTGTCTTGTTTATGAAACTCTAAAACTTATTTAAAAAAATACCATCAAAAAAGAATATAAAAACTTATTCCACAAGTAACTCTGAACATACAAATACTATTTAAACACCTATTAGACATTTATAAAAATAGATTGGAATGTTGATAGTGTTAAAAGGGTTGTATTAACCTTTAATAGTCGTAAACCGTGTTTCAAAACATTAATCGGATAATGGTGTTTTTACTGTTTAATGGGCAGATGTTAATTTAACGTGGCAGTCTCTCGGGGTGCGTTTTGCTGTGTGAATTAATTACATTACCAATTTCAAACCTTTATCTCCTCCTCCCATAGTATATAATAAAAAATTTAGACTAAATAGTCTAAAATAACTATAGTAACACTTCAAAATGTTGCTAATTTGTGTTTTGTTTAGAAATAAATTTATAAATTTTAAACAAAATAAAAATGTGAATATGGTGTTTGCAACCTAACAGATAAAGGTAATTTTTATTGATTTTTATAAAAAAATCAAACAAAACAGCAGCTGCAGATGATACTTACCGGAGCCTAGCAAAAATCCTGAAGAGTAACAAGGAAAGTTAAACTAAGAATTTATAAAACCAAGATCCCATCAGTTGTAATGTATAATTTGTAGATAGAAAAAAAAAGAAAAAAACTAGCAGGAGAATAAATCCAACGCTTATTTATATTAATTGTTATATTTCAAGTAAATACATTGTAATGTCGTACAACCGACATATGACAAAGTAAATTAATAATTTTTTAATACTGAAACGTTGTTTTTAATACAATAATTTATAGAAATATTTTTGAATTATGCCAATTCCCTCTTTTATTGGTTTTTATTGGTCGGTAGCGTAGTTGGTTCAATCCCAGCTTCATATGCTAAAGGTTTTTAGTTCGATCCCAATCAGAGTCAATACATTTTGAGAAGGATCAGCTGATAACCACCGGCTGTTCATTTGTCGTTGGGCTATTAATTAATGACACTTTCTAAGGAATAGTCGGCCTTAGTTTGTAACAATGACTACACTCGCTCATATACACTCATCACACTCATTCGAAATCCATATTCGCCCATATCTTGACGATCGGCGTCTTATGAATAAAAAAAAATTATGTTTTATTCTTCATACAAAATAAATTATAAAAAAAGCTCAATAAAGTAATATGTCATTTATGGTAGGCTATATAATATTTGAAATAAAATAACAATACAATAATTACGTGCACCTATGAGACCATTTAATGTGTTATTAATCTAAAATGCTGCGTGGTATCACCACTTTTGACTTCGACTCAGTGCCGACGTCTCAAGGGTGCGATGTTGAGGAACACAGAAAGCTACTTTTCACCGCGTGAGTGCCAAAGTCTGTATTTTCCCCCGGGAACCGAGCGCCAATGTTAGCTTTTCCAGCCATAGCACATACTTCGCACCACTTATCTCTTGTCGTAACTTCATACAATTCCCACAACCAGTCTTAAAATTGCAATTTATTCTCATCTCGTTTGTAGCTGCTAACTTAAGCCTTTAGTTTGTTTCAATAAAACTGAATATATTTAGTCAAAATTGGTAATTATGTAATAAATGGTGTTAAAAGGCGACCCCACCGCCAGAGAAAAGTCCCCACTTTCGTCAGAGGGTAGTTAATTAAATATTCTCTTGACTAGTATTATTGGCATAGACGTACAATCAAATGAACGCCAAACAACACAAACTAATACAGTAAAAGTAAGCATAAATAATTGAGAAAAAAATATACTACCTTGTTCAATCACTTTTATTTCATATACTACATGTTTCTGCGATCATCTTCAGGTGTATATTGCAACAAATCTTGAAGGCATCAATAAAAATTTAAATTAGTTAAACCTTATTAACCTGAAAATACATAAAATAATAAACTGTTTTGGTTAGCTAGTTGTTACTATCACAGATGGTGTAATATTAAATGTAAATATTGTAGTCTTTTTTTAATATAATGGTGTCTAGATGTCTTCTTGTTGTATTTATTAGTTCTGTACCTTTTCTTTGTTTTTGTATATATGTATCAAATATAATGTTAGATTGGAAAATATTTGGTCATTAAGTAAATTATTTGGATCAGTCTTTTTTGCTTTGTAGATGGCTAATTCTTCTTTGACATCGAGTTTAAGGCTTTTTGGTAAGATTTGAATAATGTTCATATTATTTTCAATAGATGTATAACTATGAGATTCGGATATTAAGTGTTCAGCTTAAGTGGATTGTTGGTGTTGGGAATTTTTTGGTATATGTTCTTTAAACCGTTGTTTGAAAGATCTCCCAGTTTGGCCAATATAAAATTTGGGACATTCATTACATTTGATACTGTAAATACCAGATTTGTCATAATTATTTGAGGTGGCTGGATTGTTTTGTAACAATTTTTGGAGAGTATTGTTGACAGTATGTGCAAGAACAGTATTGTTTTTGTTAAATATTCTATTAATGCTATTATTGATTTTCCCATAGTATTGCATTTTTATATACCTTTTTTATATATCTTATAATAATTTATTTTAATTATAAATGTACTGTTATTACTATGATAGATTTCGTTAAATCTTTTCTTGGACAAAAGGGACTCGGGCTGTTAGCATGATTTACCGATTTTCGCTCACATATCTGTACAATGTTTACTTATTTTGTGTAACTTGTGACGTTCATTGGTATTGATAGTTAACTGTCGAGCTATTAATTAATTGATAATTAGTTGTCGCACTGGTGGCGCAGTGCTGTAACCCAGCTACTTGGGGACAAAGTGCTGTGGAGAATGTAGGCGATAGGTTCATAGCTCGTCCTCTTAATACCGAGGCAGCGGCCGCTCAGTGGTTGCCATCGACGTGGACACTACTAGATAAGTCTGGGGTGTCCATGTTGGATGGTAGTCAAGTTTCGGATGTTGTGATGGGAAGAGAACTGACTGTCAGACTTGTCAGTTAGATGACAAATTAGACCAATACTACGTGATTCGGATTCCACGTAAAGTTGTAGGCCCAATAGTTGCCCTAGCTATTGGGCTACCAATAAATAAATCTTTCTGAAGAACAGTCGACATAAGTTAGTAACAATGACTACACACATCACACTCATTCGCCCCCATGTTCCCCACGAGACGATCGGCGTCTTAGAAATGAATAATGAATAAAATAATAATGAATCGTATGTTTAAATATTGAAATATCAAATATCATTTCTAATAAACAATGTATACGAAGTTTATTTTTAAGTAAGCCTATAACGTAAAATGCTACGTCACACTGTGCCATTTCCGGAAGGCACTTCACTTTTTGGCTGGCATTTCCCTCACGTATCCTGTGGTGGTGGAAAGTGGCATTTCACTAATGCTTTCAGGACGCCCCATTTCTTTGCCACCCCTCCCTCACGCGCATATGGTCTCTGTGAACTTTGGTTTACGAAACGTACATTTTGATTTAACTGTCATTAAATTTATTTATTAATTTATTTTTTTTTCTTGTTTTTTTATCTCGTCAAGATATGGGCGTATGTGAGTTTCGAACGAGTGTGATGAGTGTAGACGAGCGAATGAAGTCGATGTTACAAAACAAGGCCGACTATTCCTTAAAAGATGTCATTAATTAGTAGTCCAATGAGAAATAAACAGCCGGTAGTTATACTTTATTTTTAATCAAAGATTTTCTAACATGATATTATAAATATTAAGTAATATAATTTGTACGCTTAAGATCCAGTCAGCACATAAATAATAATATTGCATGGTAATTTAAATGTCTTTATGTATATTTATTTTTCTTGTTGTCGAAACTGGTATATAGGAGATCTACTAATACGTTTTGGCGTTGTTTCTGCCTAATTTAGCATTATTATAAACAATAATACTATTGTTGTGACTGGTTGATGTTAGCTCTCCACAACATTACTTGGGTAAGATGAATGTTAACGAACTTGACCCTCCCTGATGTGACACACATCATTATTATAAACAATAATACTATTGTTGTGACTGGTTGATGTTAGCTCTCCACAACATTAATTGGGTAAGATGAATGTTAACGAACTTGACCCTCCCTGATGTGACACATAATTATTATAAACAATAATACTATTGTTGTGACTGGTTGATGTTAGCTCTCCACAACATTAATTGGGTAAGATGAATGTTAACGAACTTGACCCTCCCTGATGTGACACTCATCATTATTATAAACAATAATACTATTGTTGTGACTGGTTGATGTTAGCTCTCCACAACATTAATTGGGTAAGATGAATGTTAACGAACTTGACCCTCCCTGATGTGACACACATCATTATTATAAACAATAATACTATTGTTGTGACTGGTTGATGTTAGCTCTCCACAACATTACTTGGGTAAGATGAATGTTAACGAACTTGACCCTCCCTCATGTGACACACATCATTATTATAAACAATAATACTATTGTTGTGACTGGTTGATGTTAGCTCTCCACAACATTGCCTTGGGTAAGATGAATGTTAACGAACTTGACCCTCCCTCATGTGACACACATCATTATTATAAACAATAATACTATTGTTGTGACTGGTTGATGTTAGCTCTCCACAACATTACTTGGGTAAGATGAATGTTAACGAACTTGACCTTCCCTGATGTGACACACATCATTATTATAAACAATAATACTATTGTTGTGACTGGTTGATGTTAGCTCTCCACAACATTACTTGGGTAAGATGAATGTTAACGAACTTGACCCTCCCTGATGTGACACACATCATTATTATAAACAATAACACTATTGTTGTGACTGGTTGATGTTAGCTCTCCACAACATTACTTGGGTAAGATGAATGTTAACGAACTTGACCTTCCCTGATGTGACACACATCATTATTATAAACAATAATACTATTGTTGTGACTGGTTGATGTTAGCTCTCCACAAAATTACTTGGGTAAGATGAATGTTAACGAACTTGCCCCTCCCTCATGTGACACACATCATTATTATAATGATGCCTTGGCTGTCTTGACTTGTCTTCTTACGTGACGTTCAACTCTTGGTAACATCCAATAATACACAGATAAAATAGTTTCCTTTACTTATTTCTCTCGTATTACTTATAGTATTTATACAATTCATTTGTGCCATAATTTTGTTAGTTAGATTTAATTATATTAATTAGCACAGAGTACCTTTTGAGGCGTTGTCGCTGGACTTTACCCACTTGAGGTAAAACTTTCCCAATCAAGTTGTAATGTTGATCTTGTCAGCCAAGTTTCCTCTTAACATTGTAAACTCCAGTCATATTTGGACTTATTTATTAATTTCCCTTTAACTTGAATGATCTAAGATAGCTTAACATATTAGTTCACTCTTTTTTAGACCACTCTTGTAATTTATAAAAAATAAAGAGAAAAAAAAGTTAGTTGTTATCATTCCTTTGTTTTGGTAAAAAATTAAGATATCTTGATACATTGTTTTTAATAATAAAGTAATATTTTGATTGAATGAGAGTGATGATTGAATGTAGTCATTGTTACAAATTAAGGCCGACTATTCCTTAGAAAGTGTCGTTAATTAATAGTCCAATGACAAATGGATAGCCGGTGATTAACAGATGATTCCTCTCAACATTTGTTAGACTCTGATTGGGATCGAACTGAGAACCATTAGCTTATGAAGCTGGGCTTTAAAAGATGAAGTTTCGATCGCGTTGTCTAAAATTGTACGTGGTGTATACGTATTCTTGCGCGTATTTTTCGCAGCATTAAAATTATGTTTTGGTTGTGAGTCAATCGATGCGTCAAAACATGATTTACACGTACAACGTATTACTTTAGTCAAGTAAAAAAAATTGTTTATTAACATAATAAAATTTCTGATCGTATACGTAAAACTTAATTCTATTTTAACCAGTCAGGATAGCTCTACAACTTTACTGTAATATTTTATTAATTAAAATAACTAAACGGTACACTTCTATATTGATTGACTTAATATAGTGTACATCAAATTTCTTTAGTCTCGGTGAATTAAAACATCAACACTAGTTCTATGCATTTATCAGTAAACCGTAGAAATATACCCATTCCTGAGTTGTAAACCCTCTTGAAAACGAAACAATTCCACTCTCGTGCCAATCCGATTTGTCAGAACATTTTCAGCTGTAGTCGAACACTCCCCTGATATTTGCCCTTAACGTGCTGTAAAAGCACGTTGAATGTATTCCCGTTTGAGTGAGAACACACATTATTGTTCTGTAATCAAATCGGCTCGGAATGCCATTACATTACTATGTTTTTACGACGGCTTTTATTCTTTTGACTTTTATTCCATTGGTGTCTGGTAAACGTCTATACCAGATAGTAAAATTACTAGTCGAACTAAATAAGTTTAACTACTTCGTAAGTTAAATCTTGTAACCGAAACAAAAACGAGTGATTTATGGAGTTATTTTTCAATGTTAGAAAAATGTACACAATAATTGCAGTTGCATTTGATAACTCTCAGTTAGAACAAATAATATTAAACTCACCTAATGATTGTTTTTTGGAAACTAATCAATTGATCATTTGATAGTTAGGGTTAAAGTGATGTTATTTCAATTCCAAACAATGATATGGATATTCGAGTATTGTTAATATGAAAACAATTAGGAGTGAGAGTTCCCACATTAAAATGAAAAATTGTAATTTGGTTACAGGTTTTGTAAAATGATCATTTGTTTGTTGACGTAATAATAAATTATATTTAAACAAAGCAAGGTCTTGTCAAGTAATGTGTCACCGACATCTGTGGCATGTCTGGGGTGATGACGAAAGTAGTAAATTACATATCATGGCGGAACTCGGACGGACTTTTAAAGTCCTGCTTAAGGAGGGTGTGAAGCCTATGAGTCCTTCGCCACCATAACTTTACATCGGAGGGCTAAAATTCTTTCATAATTTGGCATATCCCTTTATACTTGTGTAAGGTGACACCGATGCTGGAAGTGAGATTAATTGGAAGAGTGAATGTTTTCAAAATCTGTATGTATGAGTGAATTTTGTAGAGTGATTGATATAAGAAAATAATAGTTATTTGAAAACAATTCTGACTTTTGCAATTAATTTATATATGTACTTACTGCAATAGAAACTGATTTGATTTGATTTGAGATATATTTCGAATTAGTAGTATAAAAGGAGAAAAACATGTCAGCCATTACAAGTTGAAAAACAACTTTGATGAAGGTACTTGGGATTATGTTACCCTTTATTTAGGTACCAGTTAATTCCATTATGAATTCTTGTTATTTTATTGGTTATAAGAACCAGATTTTGTTGATATTAAATGTTTTTTTAAATTCTAATCATACACCTGTTAAGGGTCAAAAGAAAAATATAGCCATGCATTTTGTACACAATTTATGTTTAAGGATATGTGTTACAACGAACTGTTACTAACAATACTATTTCTGTTCATCTTGAAGTATGGAATAGCTATAAAATAGCCAGAAAAGTTGCAGATTCAGTGATTATTGTGGTGAGGTTTGATGGACGAGTTACCATAGAGGATGTGCTGTGACCAAACTAATAGCAAGGTGATCTGTGCGCTACTGTATGTCGTTCGGGGACTATAGAAGGCTCATTTAAGATCCCTGAATTTATTTTAGAATAGGTTCATATTTATATTAATAATTCTATATACATATTTAGAATAGGGGGTAAGTGGGCGTTTCCGGTTGTAAATACTACGAAATCGACTGTGCAGGTAATGATTCAGGAACTACACTATGGCCTTGCCGGCAGATTACTCTTCCTCCAGCCAAAAGAAAAACTGGACGTAGTTCCAACTTCTCTCGCCAGTGTCGCATGACTTTGTATTACTGCTATTACAAAAGTTGACCGACTGTTTACTACTCTACTGATTCCTTTTGTAACCTTTGTAACAGGTCCACCAAATTGATTTATAAATTAATTAAATTAAATAAATAATAAATTATTTTAATGAAGAAATAGATACATTTAATTAAAATAATCACCGAACATTCAAATAATATTCGGAATCCATTGTAAATTAATAGCCAACAGATATAGAGAAGTCGGCAGGTATATTTGTCCCAGGCAGTCGTTCAAAATCGTAAACAACATTCCTTTCATTATTAGCGAGACAGATAAGACATGTGCAGTCTCGTCGTCGGAAGAATCCATCTGGCAATCTAGAGGGGTGTCACTGTGACATGCACTGGTCGAGTCCAAGGTAGATGAGAGACGCTATTGGCTGACGGAAATTAGCCTCGAATTAAGAGAGACCTTATTGGCTGAAGGCCAAGTACTCTCGAACCCGGTGCCCTCGATTGCAACGGACTGGAGACTGACGCCAGCCTCGTTCACTCTGAGCAATGACATAGCAGAAACAAGTATCCAAGCTGCGTTGATGCAGCATTCAATTTTCATTTGTGACCGCGTGTGACTGTTTGACTTTAAAATATAATTCATAACAGTGTGAAAGCATATATTTAAAAAAACAATTGTGTAGTTCAGATTTTTTCGTATAATTTTTGTATAAATTTAATACAAACCTTAGATCATGAAGAAGGCAACCACGTGGAGAGCAACAGACAAAGAATTTTAAAGATAAGTTCTAGTTATTAACTGAATATCATATGTTTCTAGTAATCAATAATTAAATTCATTTTTGTGTATTGAAATTTTGAAAAAGAAAGAAAAAAGAATGTATTAAATTAAATTAGCTTTTTCAAACAAGAGTCTTTATTCATTGTAATTTACAGCCTCACCGATTTACCCACATAAAAAACCCTGAGATCATATAAATAATTTTAATTTGCATAATTTTTTATCAAGTTAACAAAGAATTTAAATTAACGCAACTCATCTGAGAGAGACACGTTACACCTCCGATCTTGCAAATAATCGCAACTTGTCCACGAAGTTTATTGAAAAGGAAACCGGTGAGGGGGAGATTGAGCATTAAACCCCTGATTTGTTTTCTTTCTGGAATTTTACGTGCGGCAATGTTTAAATCAAGTAATATATTTGACATTATTTAGCATTGGTCTGTGGCATTATGATTTTATCCTTAACTGCACAGATGTGAAAGTAACTATCCCAACATTTATAATACATAGTCTATGTATATACGTTAATTCTTTAAACTGTTGATTTACATGGTAATGTATTTGGAAAGTATGGAAGGTATTTTCGGTAAAGTATTATTACCATTGATTTAATACACAAATAGATTTCCCATCCAATATTAAATTTTGAGTCTAAAAATATCAGCTGTTTTTGTGGTCCATTGTAAATCGCTAGTGTAGTCCCATGTAAATGTAATGCAGTTTAAACCAGCTGTGATTGCGGGCTTCACTAACTCACAAAATTACTGCCACAAATATGCCTATTAGATGGTTTATCTATTGTAGGTGTATATAATCAAGGGTATTACACATTCATTTGGGCCGCTGAATCGTTATATAATACACTTTTGTTCTGACAATTGAATGTTATTTATGATTTTATGGTTTTAAGTAGCTGAATATGGACTTTTCATGGACGGGGATCAGTGAATGTAGTCTTAGTCACTAAGTGAAAATAAATAAAAGCCAGACAACAAATACGCCATTTGTTATTGAACGGGGTTGTTTTAATTGCTAATGAACCGATAACTCGTTACCAGGTAACAGTCTCTATTTCACCCCGTTCTGTTCACACATATTGTACTTCTCCCTCCACTTGGCGTATTGTTTTGTACAATAGAGTTTACAATAAACTGGTCAGTATTTCGCTACTCTTGCACAGTTACACGCATTGTTACCGTTGTAATGTATTTGCTGAGTTGTGTACAACGTGTGCTAAAGCACAGTCAGCGTGTGTTCGTTTTATATCAGCACGCTGAGCACCTACTGACCCGCGCAAATTGTGCTGACGTTCTCTCGCTTCGTCAGCATCAGCAGCAGTGTGCATACAGTGTGCGAGTGCGGGCTAGTTAACTGGCTAATGGAGTGTCATGATATTGCTTCTGTTAAAAAACGTCTCTAATGTATGATTACGAATTTATGTACTAAAAATATCTCTACATAGTGGTAATTAAATTTTGGTAATTGGTAATAGTGTGTTCCTTAAAATATCTCTAGTAAAGGACATTTTTCACAAAGGCTATTGAAAGTGTAAAATAGGTTATGATGCGTTCAAAATTGTTCACAAAAAGAATATCAAAGTCTACAGACAGCAAGCTGTGAAGTTGTAAGGACATCAACTGTAGAGACTTAATTAGGAAAGTTGGTGTCCGAGTCAAGTGTTTGGAACAAGGACTCACTTAGCTGTCACTGATAGGACTTTCCTTTGTCCTTCGTCCTTTCACTAACGGACACCAGATATCAATAGTTCACTAGTGTACCAGTGTACAGAACATCTCGCTTTATAGTAGTTCCATCCATTTTCTCACTTGACATTCAAACATTCATCGCATTATCGCTCGCTATAATACTAGGTTTTACGAAGTATTTTGTAAGGATTGTAGGTCCTTAGCCATAATTAACCTATTTAGTCTAACATGGATTGCAAGTTCACCTCGCTACTGTCCTATCTGCCTGAAATCCTTGACAAGTACTTTGCTCATAGCTGTTCATTTGGTATGTGGATAATATTTGGAGATTCGCAATACTTTGAGTGTTTAAGAAACAAATATAACGTTTCGTCAGGTATAACACACTTCATTCATCTTCAGGTGTACTTACTAACTTAGCCTACATCTAAAACAATTTGTTTTCCTTGAACCACACTAAATCAGAAAAGACTTAGTACTACATGCTTCGTCTTTGACGGTCGTGGTGAGTTGAGTCTCGTGAGTGTAGTGGTGCGAGGACTCCTTCCCCGCCTCAATGGTATTGGGAGCTGGTTGGATAAGTTGAATATTTGTCTATTTAATAAACTGCTCTATGTTTTGTTGCATTTTTTCATATTTTTGCATTTATTTCGTGTCTCTTTGAATATTTTGTCTGCTTAATAACCTGATCTATTCTCTGTTGATTTTTTCATGTTTTGCATTTATTTTTGTACGCCATTGAGTATTTGGTCTATTTAATAACTTTCTCCGTGTTTTGTTAACTGATTTCGTAATTTGCATTTCTTTTGTATTTCATATTGCGTATTATATTTTGTATACTTACGTTATGTGTGATAGCTTTTTTTTAAGAACTTTTGACTTTCAACAGTAATCTTTAGTATCAGCATGTAGTATTAAGTCTTTTCTGGTTTAGTATGGGTTAAGGAAACATTTTTTTAGATTTAGACTAAGTTAGTAAGTACACCTGAAGACGGCAGGAGTTTGTTATCCCCGTCGAAACGTTGTGTTTGTTTCTTAAACACTCAAAGCATTGGAAATCTCCAAATATTATCTACATATCTTGAACAATCCAATGCCAATAAATAACTTTCTAACAACAACTGTTCATTTGCTTCAATTTGCTAACCAAAGAGCGAATAAAATTTGCAAGGTACTCCGAGAGAGGAACATCACGTATCAGAGCTTCAGCTTGATTCAGCCCACGGATTTGACTTGTTATTTACACTGTAATGTTCTTCGCCCACGCTGGCTCACAGCCGTGAAGTTATCTGAGTAATGTAAATTTTCTATCTTGGACAATGATTTTTGCTAATTATTTCATTTTTGCTAAGAAATTCTCCATTCTATTCAAGCTATTACTTGCAAGTCAGATATAAATCGGCACGAAATCTGATAGATTAATTATCTAGGACAACACAGTAACAACTTTCGTACGAATCAGACCAGTAGTATGTTTAGTTTTGTTGATGTATTTTTCATTTTATTCTTCAGATCGCTCCTTTTTGGAATTGTAATATAGAAAGGTAAGTTTCACGTTAAAACGGGAAACGCATACAAATGAATTGAACTGTATCTTGGAGTTTCCAGGTTATATATTTATCCGCATTATTATGTAATATTCAATCATTTATCACACAAACCAGTCTGTGGTAATACAGTGGTTTTGAAACGTTAGTTCGGCAAGTTGTTCTTATGTGCCGTTATTTTCAGTGCATTATATCGAGTCGATCATTAATTTATCGAGTCAAAACAAATATCGATTATTGTTGGTTATATCAATAAATAGGCTTATACATCTATAAGAAGCAAAAAACCAATGTTAAAAAAGTCAGACAACCTTTTTTATAATTTTATGATCTATTATTACCGACTGGAGAGATATGGAAGCTTTATAAAATTGTCACAAGAATGAGAGAGAAACAAATGGCGGAGAGGGGTAAATGACAGAAAATATCAGCCAGCGCTGCGTATCGGCAGCCGCGCTAAGCTCGTTTCGTCTGCTACAGGACGTTCGACTATCTCTTTTCACTTCTTTCAGATTTGTATTCATTGATATAACCAACAAAATATAATCGACATCATTGTTTCGACTTGATGGATTAGTTATGGACTCAATATAATGCACCGAAAATAACAGATTAAAATAACAGCCGTTTATCAAAGTTTGTGTCATTACTTTTTGATATAAATAATATTTGATTTTAATAGTAACATTTAATACGACGAAGACTCAAATAATCCTGTTTTTCTTTGTCTTTTTCAACATTTTAAGTACCAACCCCATTACAGGCTTTAACTGACGAATGTATAAAACGTGCATTATTGGAGAAGGTTCAGACTGAAACGTTGCTCCACTAATCGGATTGGCAACAGAGTAAAATCGTTTCATTTCAAAGAGGATTCGTTGCTGGATGGGATTATTTAAACAACTGACAGATAATCCCTATAGATGCTTTTGGTGCTGCTATTGACGCTTAGCAAAGGCCTTTGGTATTAGGAAAAGCATTCCTTGCATTACACGTAAATTGAGTTTATCAATGATGTGATCTAAACCGATAAGTTGATATTAGATAACGGTATTTACAAGATGTCTCAGTTTTAAATTTAAGCTTAATGCACTTAAAATTTCTTTTAATAATTAGTTAATCTAAGGGGTAACATTTACTCTTTCTACTCAGCCGTGTTACTCCAATCTCCAATAACTGTCTTAAGAGTTTACACAGTTGTAATTGTGCTGTAGTGGTATATAATATTGTTATGTCGATACATCATCCTCTCTCCTCAGTCCCTCTCACATTCTCTGTCTCACTCTAGGCTGCCGCACAACAAGCTCGACCCAGCGGCTAAGCGTCAATCTATATAGTAAAATTATATATATAAAAGAAAAATAATAAAAACATTATAATCACAATTAAATGAAGTCCTAAAGATGAAACACAAACATCGTGTTTTGAAAAGGAGGAATTTACCTTAGTTTAAATTATATTTTTACCCCGTTTAAATCACTTAGGGTAAATAATACTTTACCCTTGTTGTTTAAAAATAATGCTGTGAGGTTAATGATTATTGCAATACAACGTTACTGGTTGCTGGTGTCGTCTTTGACTGCGGAGTTCGTTATCCGCGTTCTAATCCCAAACTGAGCTACACTCAGTACTTGACTCGTCAATACAGTTTAGGCACAGGTCTGTAGACCATGTGAACTAGCGAGTAGATTATTGCAATACAACATTACTGGTTGCTGGTGTCGTCTTTGACTGCGGAGTTCGTTATCCGCGTTCTAATCCCAAACTGAGCTACACTCAGTATTTGACTCGTCAATACAGTTTAGGCATAGGCCTGTAGACCATGTGAACTAGCGAGTAGATTCTTCTACAATTGAAAAAATCAACTTCGTTTAGTCATATATTTATTTTTTATCTATCCATAAGATGCCGATCGTCAAGATATGGGCGAATATGGATTTCGAATGAGTGTAATGAGTGTAGATGAGCGAATGTAGTGTCATTGTTACAAACTAAGGCCGACTATTCCTTAGAAAGTGTCATAATTAATAGCCCAATGACAAATGAACAGCCGGTGGTTATCAGCTGATCCTGCTCAAAATGTATTGACTCTGATTGGGATCGAACTGAGAACCTTTAGCACATGAAGCTGGGATTGAACCAACTACGCTACCGACCAATTTAAAATATAAAATACCAACATAAAAGTATAACATTTTTTGAAGTTATACTTCTTTGCGCCCGTTAGACACTTTGGGATGGGATGTTGGTCGAGAAACTGCGTCACGCTGAAAAGTAAGAACAAATTTTTAAGAACTATCGATTAATCGATTGTTAATCGAAGAAATTTAATCGAAGAAATTACTGATAATGATAATATAGGTATATAATATAATAATGAAGTCACGTATAATATATTGAAGATAAATATATTGAATAATATTGAAAAATGTCTTATATTTCATTTATATATCCTGTCTGTTTGTGTGCGTGAGTGGGTGTATGAGAATGGCCAAAGAAGTATAACTTCCACCGTGTGGTCCGACGCACACCCAACGTTTTATACATATTATAAAAACATAAAACTGTTGCAAGTTGTATATTCTATGTACGGTGTTATTTTTTACTTTTCCTTTTCTGCTTTGTCACGTAAAATAAACGTTTATATTATTATTAGGTTAACAGTTACATAATTCATTGAAGAAGTTTTATTGATTTTTACTGAATAAATAAAATATTCCTGTTGATATATTTTATTGCAGTTACGTGCAATACTTATCACTGTAAAAAGCGCTTAATGTACGTTTTTTTTAAATTTACATTTTATATGAAGTTTTATGAATCAAGCAGGTACTGTAAAATCATTAAACCAGTTGAACAAGTTGTTTTAAACGGTCTGTTTGTAAAGGTTGGAAGAGTCCACCTTGTACCACTAAAGGGAAGGTGGAAATGTGCTTGGTGGTCAACCGCAAACCCCACGAGGGTTGTGTTAAGTAGAAACTGGGGCAGGGTTGTGTTTAGTGTCGGCCACAATGCTCACGAGCCTCTGCTCTGGCGAATCACTTAAGGGATGAACATTTATGACCAATTATTTTAGGGTGAAATAAAACAAAATAGATAGTTTTTCTTACTATAAATATCCTTTATTTCCAGCATTTTTATTTCAAATGCTAATTTAAAATTAACGATACTCTGTGTAAAGCTCTTTAAGTTATTTAATTATTTTCTACGTCCTTATTATTTAAATAAGGACTTTATAATATATTTTAATATTCAAGCATTTTAACGCACATAAATGCTAAGTAGGCTTACTCATTTTTCATACACTGTACAAATAGACAGCGTTGCAATTAATAAAGAAATAAAAAATGTATCAAAGGAGGGGTTAGTAATTTAAATGATTGTTTAAACAATGATTTTTTTATTGAGGACATTAAATTTCAACCTGGTTTTAAATAGAATTCAAAACAAACTATCCGAAAAATCTGTTTGAAAACTAATGAATGTCACCCTTTTTTTTAGATGTAGTATTAAAGTGATATAAGAAAAAGGGTGATATAAAAATGTAATTTAAGTAAATATTACCGTATGTACTGTACATAGGCGGGCGGGTGGGTCAATACCGCTTTACGTGTATGCGACCCCTATATTCACAAATAAACGTAGATTAAAACTGGAGAGATCGCATGATGGCAGTTTTTAGGCATTTAGTGGACTGTCAACAAAACGTTATTCCAGTAACTGTAATACGGCGAGTCTGGTCTGCAGCACTTGAGAAGACAGCTTAGCGATGCATTTACTTTATGGGTCAAATCATGTTAAAAAAATTAAATCAATAACAAATTAATATTCTTTGTTGTTGTGAATATAGGGAAATAAAGTTTCGAAAAATTATACCCTTATCGAATGTGGACATTTCCTCGATTTTCAATAAATAAATAATTTAATTCGGTTTATTCATTTTTATAAAAATGCTATTACAATAAAGTTTTGTTTCATATCCTCACTATCTAAACGCCATTTGAAAGGCAAACTAAAGTCCATGCACCAGACATTCCGTTAGCATAAGAAGTTACTTTAATGACAGGTTTGAACATTTTGATTTATAACAATTCAAACATTACACAAATTATTAAGTTAGTTATGACCTGAACACACCCTAACAGAAACAAAGGCACTCACACACCAACCTACTAGAACCAGTCAATAACACAAAAAAGAATGTGTTTAAATTAGTCTTTCGATAAAAACGGTAACGAAAATTCAACAGTGTGGTATTTCTCAGAAGTAATACCAACGGGACAAATCAGCTGGACAGGAAACGGATATTGTTAGGTAACAGTAATAATAATGTAAATATTTATTTTTTTAGTATAATAAAACATACTTATTCTACCATAAAATTGTAAATAAAAAATATTCCGTGTATAATTAATGTTAAGCATTAAATAAATAACTTAAGCTTAAGCCTAAGTTCTAAGATTATAATTAATGTGTTTTTTTTTCAGGTACATAAAGCTTCAGTTCTTGATTTGGGCGTCGCTCCCAAGTCATTGTTATACTGTGGGGGTAAGTTATATTACAATTGTTTCCGATTGTGTTTAGTTAAGTTAAGTTCTGATATTCACGCTGTACTTGTACATTCTGGTATTTTCTGTGCCACAAATTGCTTTTGCAACTTTTTATTGATGTACATATTGCACTGAATGTGTATAATTTATTGTTTATTCTTGTTGATAGTACGTTTTTGCTGTTTGTATTGTTGTTTACTCTTGTTAACTTTCTTTATTGTTTAGATGTTTATTCTAGTTGACATTTCCTTATTTAGAGTTGGAAAATGTGTTTAGGCATAATTAAGATATTTGTTGTTGTTTTTTTATGTAACCTTGATTGAAAATCCCGGTTTAATTACTAATTTTTATGAATATGAATATGAAGAGAGCATATTGTAGATGTTACTACAGTCTAAATAAATAATGTATCTGTCATCTGTAACGGTTCACATCTATGTGATGTTACTCCAACTTAAAATCCGTAATTGATTTAATAAAATTTATTAAATTAGAATTATTGACTTTCAATAAATGGTCACCACGTTGGGTGCCAATTTGTAACCTACTCCCTTTAAGAGGTCGTTACCTTTATTCAAATCTCTTAATTAATTTAAGTTAAGTATTCATTAAATTATTATTTATTTTATTTTATTTGATTGTATCTCAGGGTCTTAAACGGGTAAATTGGTGGAGCTGTATAGTACAAAAACTCAAAATTTACTTTACACAATCATTTTTATTTACATTACTTTAACATGACTCTATTTTTTACTCTCAAACAAAGATTGTTAGGATATGAAGTTTTTTACTTTAATCAACTGATTAAACAAAAACAATTTTTAATTAAAATACTTATATCTAGACTTATCTGAGAACTTAGAACTCTCGAAGTCACATTATTGAAGTAATAATTTTCTAATCTTCCTTTTATTTCGGTTAATTAATTTGTATTAACGACCGCACAAACAAACAATCTATTTACTTAAACTGGTTTCACTAAATACAGGAGTTGAAGTTAAATATTTAATTTACAAAGACCACTTGGAGTCCCGAGGACAACCAAGAGTCGTTGACTTTATGGTATAATGGTCAGAACGAGAGTGTCGTCCAGGCCACCGTCTTTCCTTGCATCAGTTTTTGTCCTCGCGTGGTGTTCCCCCCCTTTTATTTTGTAAACCAATAGCGCGATTCCTTTTTTTGAGAGTCCACCAACATATCGTCTGCTAAAACGTATCTTGTGCGTTGTCTTCCGCTTGAGACCCGGGGTGGGGGTTATATGGAAAATTCCAACTGACTTTCATGTTTACTCTTGTCGCACACTATATCCGTTTTGTTTTGTCGACTGGTGCCACTCAGACGCTCCCACATCTGTTTACTACGATATTTTCCTGGAAAGACCCAACCCATGTCTGAATTGGTCACAAAAGAAAAGAATGTGTTTACTGCTTCATGCATCTGTTTGGGATAAATATTTCTGCTTGCTTTTTTATCTAACTGGTGATTTACTCACAACACTTCTCGAATATAATTTGAATATTCATTATTTATTCCAATTAAATATATCCCCTTCTTTAATTTAATAATTTATTATTTATTTAAATTAATTAATTTAACTTGTCAATTTGGTGGACCCGTTACACATCATATTAGTTAAAAATAATACGGCATTTTTTTTTAAACTGAAGCCCAGTCGAGTTGACTGTTAGTTAGACATCATCAATGGCGTAATTATTTTTACAGATTTATTCCTTTTTATTATACCCAAGTGAATACAGTTTCGAAGTTAAAAACGAGTTCCAGTAAAACCTATAAACATGAAAAAAAGAAAAGAAAAAAGACAGGTTCATAAACGTTGGTTTCTCTAGTGGGGTGTTTTATTTGTACAGATGTGTTTGGGAACGGATCAGTGACCAATGTAAACGGGCGTCGCTTCTCTTTGAGTACTCTTTGTGGCGGTCTCCACGGGATATTTTTGAACCTGTTAAATGATAAATGTCGCCTCTTTAATTTCAGGTGTCCGTAATATTCATTTAAAATAAAACTGTAAAATATTACACATTTATTTATAGAATTAATAAAAATTTAAATTCAAATATTTTAAAAAAATACTTGAGTCACAATCAAATGTTTCAAATAAGAATTTCCAAAAGTTTTTCATCTCAAGAAAGATGAACTATTTAAAGGATTTTTTCCGAGTATATATCACAATGTTCCAATAGGGTAACCTTTACTGTTACATCCCGACTTCATAAATTAAGGGTTCTAAGTTCTATCCCTAACAGAGGGGGGGGGGAATAGAAATGGATCAGCTGATAACCACTAGTATTTGATATGTTATTTTGCTAATAATTACAGTCAAGTTGTAAGGAATAGTCGGTTTGTAGACCACATTCGTTCACCACACTCACTCCAAATGCATATTCACCCACACCCTATCTTGAAGATCAGCATCTTGAAATTAAATAAATGTATTCTTTATTCATTCATTAGAACATTCGTAATTATTTCTGTAGCTAAGTTAGTAATGACAATGATTTCGGTCAGTTTATCAATCTTTTTAATCGTTATTTTGATACTGTCGCACTACGGTATATTCTAAGACCTTCTTATGAATGTATTGTGAAGTAAAATTTGTTTAGAGAAAATACTCTTTTTAAACACTATTGGAAGTAAAACTATTTAGAACAAAATAAAAATATGTTCCTAAAATAGTTGAACAATGCTATTCAGTGATAAAGTTATCCTCGAAGTGACTGCCACTCATATAATCAAACACTCGCTAATGGTGGCTCAATATTAGTATCTTGTCACAGCTACTGTCAAGGACATTAGAATATCGTCAACTTGAGTAAAGTATTAAGCCGACAAAATTACAAACATTTTTATATTAACTTTAAAAATAGTAGTAGTAGTAGTAGTAGTAACCTAGTACGAAAACCTAAAAAGGTAAACTATTAACATTATTTTACACGACACCACGTAGCAATCAAAATGTATTCAACTCAGATGTGAATCCAAGTGAAGATGGGACAGTTAAATTAAATTGGACATATAGGGTGGTCTAATGAAATTAGATATATGGGATAGTCAAATGGAATTGAACATATGGGACAGTCAAATGAAATTGGACATATGGAGTAGTCAAATGAAATTGGACATACGGGACAGTCAAATTAAATCAGACATATGGGGTAGTCAAATGAAATCGGACATATGGTATAGTCAAATTAAATTAGAGTTATGGTATAGTCAAATGAAATTGGTCATATGGGATAGTCAAACGAAATTAGACACATGGGTTGGTCAAATGAAATCAGACATAGGGGGTAGTCAAATGAAATTGGACATATGGGATAGTCACATGAAATCGGACATAGGGAGTAGTCAAATGAAATTGGACATATGGGACAGTCAAATCAAATTGGACATATGTAGTAGTCAAATGAAATTGGACATACGGGACAGTCAAATTAAATCAGACATATGGGGTAGTCAAATGAAATCGGACATATGGTATAGTCAAATTAAATTAGACTTATGGGATAGTCAAATGAAATTGGTCATATGGGATAGTCAAACGAAATTGGACACATGGGTTGGTCAAATGAAATCAGACATAGGAGGTAGTCAAATGAAATTGGACATGGTATAGTCAAATGAAATTGGACATATGGAGTAGTCAAATGAAATTGGACATATGGGACAGTCAAATGAAATTGGACATATGGAGTAGTCAAATTAAATTGGACATATGGGTTGGTTAAATGAAATCAGACATATGGGGTAGTCATATGAAATTGGACATATGGGATAGTCAAATGAAATTGGTCATATGGGATAGTCAAACTAAATTGGACATATGGGTTGGTTAAATGAAATCAGACATATGGGGTAGTCAAATGAAATTGGACATATGGGATAGTCAAATGAAATTGGACATATGGAATATTCAAATTAAATTGGACGTATGGGACAGTCAAATGAAATAAGACATTTGAGATAGACAAATGAAATTGGACATACGGGATAGTCAAATGAAATCGGACATGGGATAGTCAAATGAAATTGGACATATGGTAAAGGAAGTAAAATATTGAGAGTTTTTATTTTGTTTAAAAAAAAAGGAAAATTCACAAGTACTACTCTCCGCAGTCTGAAGCCCTTGCCAATAAGTAGCCCCCCAGTCATATAATATACGTCTATTCGTGAATAAAGTAAGTACTAAATAACTAAATGCGGCTTCAAATATAATTAAATTCCCTGTCTGTCATTCTCAAATATATTTTGCTGTCTTCTTGGTCACTGACTATCAGTTCATTAAAAAGACTCATATGTAAAGTACTTATTTTTTAACTAACAAATTTAAGCCCAAACTCCTTCAACCCACCCTTTTATAACATAACTATTACACACGGTAAAAGGATTTCCGCGAGAACATGCCTTTTATGTGCCATGACACGATCTCTCAATATCACAAACATCGTACGACACGAATGGGGAAGTGATGTGCAGAATCGGTGACGACGGTGAACCTAGAGGCGAAGATCTTCACAGTCGCTCGATGAGGGCGGATCGTCGCCTAGTCCACGCCGGTCACATCGCATGTTTAGTACGCATAATAGGCAATTTTCATTTTTTGTTGTTGTAATCGTAATGATTTCGGGAAGATAGAGTAATGTCAATATTTAGTGATATATCGGTCCAAAATATCGATATGTCCGATATTATCGAAAGAAAATATCGAGATACTAACATATCGATATATCGAATTATACCCATCGATATTTCAGATATATCGATATATCGCTGCCATCCCTACTTCAGAGACGGGAACGTAGTTTTGCTGACTCACACTAGTTCTGAGCCGATTGGCTGTAGTCAGTGATTATAATGAATGAGAAAAAGATATGAATAATGAAGAATGAGGTAACATACAGACTTTACGTAGTAATATCAACCTCAAACCCAGGCAATTCTTTACAATACATGAATAAAAGAGGATAGAAAGAAATAATGTTATGTAACGTAACAAGCAGATTTCACACTTTAGTTATCATCAGTTTGTAACAATTTGTATCAGTAAATCAATCTTATCAAAATTACAGTAACGAATTTGCAGTAAAGTATTTTTAATACGTTTTACTTTTGCTACTTTTTTAACTATCTTTTTCGTGTTTTGTTCCCTTTCGTAAAAGTAAAATTTATTTGAAGATGTCAACATTTTCAATGAAGTTGAGAAAATTTAAGATTTCAATGCAGAAATTACCTTTCTTTGCAATATTGCGGTTGGCTAAAATCAGGTTACACATCAGTACGATCGAGAGGATAAGCGTGTTATTCCTCGATCATTCATTTGTGCGAGGTCATTTAATGACACATTGTAATGACAATCCATATTACTCATATGTCAACAACCACAGCTTGTCAGGTCCGTCTGTAAAAATCCAGTTTTTATCATATTTGAAATCTCATATAATCTCTCTCTATATTATATCGTCATCTGGGGGCGTAGCTCAGATGGTAGAGCGCTCGCTTAGCATGTGAGAGGTACCGGGATCGATAACCGGCGCCTCCAGGAACTTTTAATTTAATTGGGAACTAAATTAAAAGTTAGAAGGTAAGATACTTATAATTTACCCATGAAAGCAGATTGGAAACAAACATACTCAGGTGTGTCAATGTTGCAATATTTTACCCCAAAACATTTTAATTTTTTTAAAAGTTTACCTAAGGCTTGAAAATATTTGTCTAGCTACAATATTGGTAACATGGATATTTGTATTTATATAATTATAAAAATGATTAAAGAACACGTACAGGTCCTTTTCCCGACTGTAAGGACGCTTTCACCATGCATTTGTGCTCATCTACCCTCCCCCACTCTGCATTTGTGCTCATCTACCCTCCCCCACTCTACATTTGTGCTCATCTACCCTCCCCCCACTCTACATTTGTGCTCATCTACCCTCCCCCACTCTACATTTGTGCTCATCTACCCTCCCCAATTCTACATTTGTGCTCATCTACCCTCCCCCACTGTACATTTGTGCTCATCTACCCTCCCCCACTCTACAGCAAATCCTACTGCATCTTTGGAACTTTAATTAACGTAATTTGAAATAGAAATCATTGTCATTTAATTTTTATGTGTCCTCACTAGTAAAGTTAGAGTGGATGTTATGTATAAAATAATAATAAATGTCATTTGTCTATAATATCCAAAATATGTTATTTCCAAGCTAACAATTTAGCTACTTAATGTTGGTCAAAATACCTAAAAACTTTGACCTATAAAAACATTCCACACTTTAAGGAAAAACTACTTATTATATATATAAAATGAAACTTGTTTGTCAAATACCAGAATTCGCTGATTTGATTATTTTTATTCTAACAAAACGGTTCAGATGTTAAACAATTCTAAATTAAGCATTTCTCGCGTGAATAACGTTAACAGTATTTTTGGTACGGTCTGCCTGTAATTTCGAATTTACAGGCATTTCAGGAAATCCTATATCAAAACTGATAATAAACAAATAAAGAAAATATAAGTATTAATTGAATGTAAAGTAGCGTACAAAGTATTTGTATTTTGTGTATTAATTCTAAAATAGATGTAATGGACGTTCTATTGTTTTAGACTCTTTTACAACTTTATGTCGATAAAAAGAACTGTAGTTGAAAATAAATAGTTTAACATCGAGAATATTGTTATATTTAAGAACGTAGTAATGTACAGTTTTATTAAATTAGCTATTCACCATCCGCAATATTCTCTTGTACCTGGAATAACTCCAGAAGGGTAATTCACATGGGAACCCCTGATATACCTCTCTCACTGTCGGCAGCGCCCCACTCTTCAAGGCACTACCTCCCTATGACACCCTTTCTTTATATTTCGTCTGACGTCACTATAAAGAATAAGTAAAAAATGAATATATAAGTGTCTTTATGTATAATTTAATTAAGGCGCAAAGAATCTTTTGAAGTACAACTGACGTTGTAAGGTTAATGACCTGTCATACGGAGTCTGAAGAAGTCGTGTTGAATATGAGTGTTTGCTTTAAAAAGAAAGTTAAAATTGGCATTGAAAAAAATTATAAAATGTATACTACTCTTTTACTATTTTGTACATTCCTATTTATCCTTTGGATTGATCATTTATGGGGTGTTAATAATATTATAAGCATTTCTAATATTTCATTACTACAAAAATAGTTAATAAAAGTAATTCGCTTTAAATTGTAATGGTTTTGTTAGAAACCATTTAAAGAAATGGGAAATATGTCTGTTTCTAGTATGTACATTTTTAAAACAATCATGCACTTACATAACAATGTTTTTGCATTACCGAAACTAGGCAATTGTCGTAATTTTAATACACTAAGTAGACATTTTTCATTTTCTAATCACAGATTCTACCTGAATGAAAGTTTTACTTTAAATTGTGGAATTAATCTTTTTAAACATTCACTAAATGAAACCAAGAATATTGTAAGATTTTAAAGATAAAAACAAATCTGTGAAGTAAAACTTAGTTAGCAGATAATTCTCCACCATGGATTAATATTTTAACTAAGGGATTGTTATTTCTATCATAAAATTGTTATTATTTAAACAAAATTGTTATCTACACAAATATAACTGCGAAACGTTCAAAAATAAAAGTACTGGTTTGAATACAATTTTTGTTATTGATTGATTTAATATTGTCGTTATCTTCTTCCATTTATACATGTAAAATACTTAAAGATGAACGTTTCGCATGTATGGCGCGTGCTTCAGCTTGCATGTATGGCGCGTGCTTCAGCTTGCATGTATGGCGCGTGCCTCAGCTTGCATGTATGGCGCGTGCTTCAGCTTGCATGTATGGCGCGTGCTTCAGCTTGCATGTATGTCGCGTGCTTCAGCTTATTCGTATTTTTGTTTATATCATTTTATTCCGCTCAGTTATGTTTTGTTTGTGAAATCGGTTTATGTTTCTAACTACATACAAATAAATTTAATAATTTTACAAAATAAGTATGTTAAAATTAAGTCTTTAAAATTAAAAGCCAGTGATAATGAATTATTTAAATATTTTGGATGAATACTGCAGATACGTTATTTTGGATGAATACTGCAGATACGTTATTTTGGATGAATACTGCAGATAGGCCCCTACGTTATTTTATGCCTACTTTTATGTAATAACATAACAATAATATTCAAATGATGGTGATGGATACTAAATATAACAGTTCAGAACTTAAGTATGAGTAAAATACAGCAATTTGGACACACTTTACTACTCACTCAATAACCTTTGAAAACATCAAGTTTGAAGCTCAATTTAATCAATGAACACATATATGTTATGTTATAAATAAAGTATTATAAATTTAAGAATTTTAACTCCATAAGAAAATTTTTTTAATAAATTTCTTGAAATAAAAACCCTTGGCCACGTTGTGATCCTTATGAACTGTAAGTGTGATAAATTTAGCGATTTTTTGTTAATTTAAATCAATTTGTTACATACTAACACTGGTGTAGGGAAAACAACTTTAACTAAACCACTCTGACAAAGACGTGAGTTGCGTCCAAAATCTTTAAGTTTTAACCCAGGGACACATTGGGCCTGTGGTTGTGTGTAAAGTAGTTTTGGGACGAAGACCTGGACTCAGGTTCAAACGTATTCGAATCTTCTAGTTGAAAAAAAAATCAGCCGGTAAACGCAATGTCTGTACATACACCATTGCGTTAGTAATGGTGTATTACTATTCTTTGATAGACGAGTGGAGCCCAAGGAGGATGATAGGAAGTATTAACCCACCCGCCCACCCCAACACGTACAGCGGTATTGACGTACTGTTTGATAGACGAGTGGAGCCCAAGGAGGATGATAGGAAGTATTGACCCACGCGCCCACCCCAACACGTACAGCGGTATTGACGTACTGTTTGATAGACGAGTGGAGCCCAAGGAGGATGATAGGAAATATTGACCTACCCGCCCACCCCAACACGTACAGCGGTATTGACGTACTGTTTGATAGACGAGTGGAGCCCAAGGAGGATGATAGGAAGTATTAACCCACCCGCCCACCCCAACACGTACAGCGGTATTGACGTACTGTTTGATAGACGAGTGGAGCCCAAGGAGGATAATAGGAAGTATTTACCCACCCGCCCACCCCAACACGTACAGCGGTATTGACGTACTGTTTGATAGACGAGTGGAGCCCAAGGAGGATGATAGGAAGTATTGACCTACCCGCCCACCCCAACACGTACAGCGGTATTGACGTACTGTTTGATAGATGAGTGGAGCCCAAGGAGGATGATAGGAAGTATTGACCCACCCGTCCACCCCAACACGTACAGCGGTATTGACGTACTGTTTGATAGACGAGTGGAGCCCAAGCAGGATGATAGGAAGTATTGACCCACGCGCCCACCCCAACACGTACAGCGGTATTGACGTACTGTTTGATAGACGAGTGGAGCCCAAGGAGGATGATAGGAAATATTGACCTACCCGCCCACCCCAACACGTACAGCGGTATTGACGTACTGTTTGATAGACGAGTGGAGCCCAAGGAGGATGATAGGAAGTATTAACCCACCCGCCCACCCCAACACGTACAGCGGTATTGACGTACTGTTTGATAGACGAGTGGAGCCCAAGGAGGATGATAGGAAGTATTGACCCACCCGCCCACCCCAACACGTACAGCGGTATTGACGTACTGTTTGATAGACGAGTGGAGCCCAAGGAGGATGATAGGAAGTATTGACCCACCCGCCCACCCCAACACGTACAGCGGTATTGACGTACTGTTTGATAGACGAGTGGAGCCCAAGGAGGATGATAGGAAGTATTGACCCACCCGCCCACCCCAACACGTACAGCGGTATTGACGTACTGTTTGATAGACGAGTGGAGCCCAAGGAGGATGATAGGAAGTATTGACCCACCCGCCCACCCCAACACGTACAGCGGTATTGACGTACTGTTTGATAGACGAGTGGAGCCCAAGGAGGATGATAGGAAGTATTGACCCACCCGCCCACCCCAACACGTACAGCGGTATTGACGTACTGTTTGATAGACGAGTGGAGCCCAAGGAGGATGATAGGAAGTATTGACCCACCCGCCCACCCCAACACGTACAGCGGTATTGACGTACTGTTTGATAGACGAGTGGAGCCCAAGGAGGATGATAGGAAGTATTGACCCACCCGCCCACCCCAACACGTACAGCGGTATTGACGTACTGTTTGATAGACGAGTGGAGCCCAAGGAGGATGATAGGAAGTATTGACCCACCCGCCCACCCCAACACGTACAGCGGTATTGACGTACTGTTTGATAGACGAGTGGAGCCCAAGGAGGATGATAGGAAGTATTGACCCACCCGCCCACCCCAACACGTACAGCGGTATTGACGTACTGTTTGATAGACGAGTGGAGCCCAAGGAGGATGATAGGAAGTATTAACCCACCCGCCCACCCCAACACGTACAGCGGTATTGACGTACTGTTTGATAGACGAGTGGAGCCCAAGGAGGATGATAGGAAGTATTAACCCACCCGCCCACCCCAACACGTACAGCGGTATTGACGTACTGTTTGATAGACGAGTGGAGCCCAAGGAGGATGATAGGAAGTATTGACCCACCCGCCCACCCCAACACGTACAGCGGTATTGACGTACTGTTTGATAGACGAGTGGAGCCCAAGGAGGATGATAGGAAGTATTAACCCACCCGCCCACCCCAACACGTACAGCGGTATTGACGTACTGTTTGATAGACGAGTGGAGCCCAAGGAGGATGATAGGAAGTATTGACCCACCCGCCCACCCCAACACGTACAGCGGTATTGACGTACTGTTTGATAGACGAGTGGAGCCCAAGGAGGATGATAGGAAGTATTAACCCACCCGCCCACCCCAACACGTACAGCGGTATTGACGTACTGTTTGATAGACGAGTGGAGCCCAAGGAGGATGATAGGAAGTATTAACCCACCCGCCCACCCCAACACGTACAGCGGTATTGACGTACTGTTTGATAGACGAGTGGAGCCCAAGGAGGATGATAGGAAGTATTGACCCACCCGCCCACCCCAACACGTACAGCGGTATTGACGTACTGTTTGATAGACGAGTGGAGCCCAAGGAGGATGATAGGAAGTATTAACCCACCCGCCCACCCCAACACGTACAGCGGTATTGACGTACTGTTTGATAGACGAGTGGAGCCCAAGGAGGATGATAGGAAGTATTAACCCACCCGCCCACCCCAACACGTACAGCGGTATTGACGTACTGTTTGATAGACGAGTGGAGCCCAAGGAGGATGATAGGAAGTATTGACCTACCCGCCCACCCCAACACGTACAGCGGTATTGACGTACTGTTTGATAGATGAGTGGAGCCCAAGGAGGATGATAGGAAGTATTGACCCACCCGTCCACCCCAACACGTACAGCGGTATTGACGTACTGTTTGATAGACGAGTGGAGCCCAAGCAGGATGATAGGAAGTATTAACCCACCCGCCCACCCCAACACGTACAGCGGTATTGACGTACTGTTTGATAGACGAGTGGAGCCCAAGGAGGATGATAGGAAGTATTAACCCACCTGCCCACCCCAACACGTACAGCGGTATTGACGTACTGTTTGCCAAAGTACTGAAACTTCTTTGGTTACAACATGGTTATTATAAATACTGTATTTTATTTCATTATCTAATGGTTTTTTTATCTCTTCCATTTCTTTAAATCGGATATTTTGTACTTATAAAATGTAACAATATGATTTAAAGAAGTGGAAGAGGTAAAGAAGCATTAGATAATTGAACTCCTGAAAACGTGAGAGGTGCGTCAGCTCTGGCAGGCTTTATGGTAAAATATACCTCTTGTGACATGTGATAAAGTGACTTTATGATAATTTCGGAAATGTGTAATAACTCTCAGAGGTTGGAAAAGTGTTATTTCAAATAAAGAAATTCTTTTTTATACTTTTAGAAATAAAATTATACTTTTACAAAGCATATCTGGTCTAACATTCTATAGAGTAGTTTCGTACAACTTATACGTTAAAACGTTATAAGAAAGCTAGAATATATATTTTCGATGGAATACTTTTGGAATATGCTTTCCAGGTTGGTTTGTTAAAACAAAGCTTAGAAATGAGGTGTTGTCAAAACAGTGGTGATTAGCGGAGGGGGTGTTTGGTCCAGATGAGGTAATATACGATTAGGAGAAGAAGGAGTGTGAAAACCAGTTTGAACCAGAATCCAGTGTTTCTGCTCTGTTATAAAGTGAATGAAGATAACTTAGTTTTTGTGTTAAGTGTGTGTGTGTGTGGGGGGGGGGGGTATAGAGGTAGTAAATAAAAATACAAAGTTTTTATGTGTGTACCAGTATATTAGAATATATTGTCTTATCAATATAATTTTGCAGAAAACTAAGACAACACATTTGTACTTACTATCAAAAACAAATCAGTTTTAACAATTGGGATTATTCTAATTGTATAGTTAAGGCGTTAATATTTGGAATAAAAAACAGCAATTCAAGTATACATTTACCAGTGTTTCAGTATCATTAGTAGTTATACACATATTTAGTGTACGACATTCTTGAATATTTGAAAGTCGAAAAACCACATGAGAAGAACATTCCTAGATATAAACGTAACAGATGGAGAAATATTTACTGAAAGCGTCCACAAACAAACGTCAAACGGACTGGGTGATACACGGGTCACTGGTCTTTTCCCCGTGCACCCGTAAAAACAAAACCCTCTGTATAAATAAATAGCAAACTCTATTTAATGTAAATCATTTGTTTTTCTGATGTAAAAGCTTTAAATTCACACAGCCGCATACTATTCTACGGTAGTAAATTGTATAAAATGTGTTCCGATCTGATTAGTATTGCAATTTTTTTTGTAATCATACTTATATATTTATTCTTGATTAAGAATTAATCTTGTGCAGAAAAATATTGTAACATCTTATGATTGCTGAGAAAAACATAATTTGAAGTTTCATGTGTGTTTCATAAAATATATTTAATTAATATAAGCAATTTATTTTTTATGCTAGTTGAAATTTATATTAAGACATCATTTACGTGTGGAACGTCTATTGGTATTTTCACGATCTGGCGGATGCTATGAATGGAATGCACCGCATAGCAGAGCGCCATAGCTCTTCTGTACGGTATGTCGGATCTAAGGGGTGGAAAGGGGAGGAATCACTCACTACCTCACATTCAAATAACCCTCTCCAGTCGGAATCAAATTGACTTGATGTTGGGTGAATTATGTTTTGAAGTTGTATTCATTAAAAATATCAATTAAATTAATTTGAAAACCTATTTAGCGGAGTCTGTAAAACCGCCTTGTTTTATAAATAATTTAATCTTAATTTTCGCATTTTTATGAATGATTTTTATGAAGTTCTTTATTTATTCAACGACCTTTTATTTATGTTCATAATCGCATTATTTTGCTGATTTAATTTTCATTGAATTGTTAAATAAACAATTTTTAATTTGATTGCAATTAAATTATGTTCAAATGAGGTGTTGTTTAAAAAGATAGGTGTCACATAATTAGGGTAGTATTAATGTAACACAAATAATTATTTACGTAATAAGTAAGTGCACAAAGAAGAATTAAACGGAGGTCCCATCTAATATTGCGGTAAATGTGTGATGAGTAAATTAGTTCAATATACAAACTTTGTCCTATATATTATTTCGTTCAACATTGTTTTAGACAATGGTATAAGTATCTTTAAAGTGTGGACGTTGGTGTCTTTGCCTTTCTAGTCACACTGCGTCTCAGTAAATTGCGTGGCCAGCGACTGCGCATGCGTAGTGGTTCAGTTGTAAGATGTGGCGGTCCACTTTACGAAATGTCAAATAGCTACTCTGGTCCATTACTGACAACTGGGGGCGTAGCTCAGATGGTAGAGCGCTCGCTTAGCATGTGAGAGGTACCGGGATCGATACCCGGCGCCTCCAGGTATTTTGATTGATTTTTAACAAGAATAATTTTTATTACGATATTTCCCCATTTCTCAAATCTATTTTAAATACATGTCCTCATATTTTGCCTGAGTACGATTTTTCATCAGGAGGAGGGCAATTTGTGAAGAAGGTATCCTATAATGAAAAAGTTGGCATTCGATTCCCATTAAATTAGATACGAGGTTATACGAAGTTGGAATAAATTATTTTTCTGGATTACGGAATCATCCTTCACACTACACTTTAAACTTGTACTGATTAGCGGCTGCCAAGTCCTCCTAAAAAGTTAAAAGACGGGTCCCTAATCATTAACTAGTACATCCGTTAAAACATAACAATCCACTGATCACCAACAGTCGTCAAACACTCTGGAAGGTTACGCGAGTCACCGATCATTCTACCGTACTCCCGTAAAAACAAAACACTCCATCGCACACCAACAGTCGTCAAACACTCTGGAAGGTACCGCGAGTCACCGATCATTCTTCCGTACTCCCGTAAAAACAAAACACTCCATCGCAAACCAACAGTCGTCAAACACTCTGGAAGGTTACGCGAGTCACCGATCATTCTTCCGTACTCCCGTAAAAACAAAACACTCCATCGCACACCAACAGTCGTCAAACACTCTGGAAGTTTACACGAGTCACCGATCATTCTTCCGTACTCCCGTAAAAACAAAACACTCCATCGCACACCAACAGTCGTCAAACACTCTGGAAGGTACCGCGAGTCACCGATCATTCTTCCGTACTCCCATAAAAACAAAACTCTCCATCACACACCAACAGTCGTCAAACACTCTGGAAGGTACCGCGAGTCACCGATCATTCTTCCGTACTCCCGTAAAAACAAAACACTCTACCGCACACCAACAGTAGTCAAACACTCTGGAAGGTTACACGAGTCACCGATCATTCTTCCGTACTCCCGTAAAAACAAAACACTCCATCGCACACCAACAGTCGTCAAACACTCTGGAAGGTTACACGAGTCACCGATCATTCTTCCGTACTCCCGTAAAAACAAAACACTCTACCTCACACCAACAGTCGTCAAACACTCTGGAAGGTTACACGAGTCACCGATCATTCTTCCGTACTCCCGTAAAAACAAAACTCTCCATCGCACACCAACAGTCGTCAAACACTCTGGAAGGTACCGCGAGTCACCGATCATTCTTCCGTACTCCCGTAAAAACAAAACACTCTACTGCACACCAACAGTAGTCAAACACTCTGGAAGGTTACACGAGTCACCGATCATTCTTCCGTACTCCCGTAAAAACAAAACACTCCATCGCACACCAACAGTCGTCAAACACTCTGGAAGGTTACACGAGTCACCGATCATTCTTCCGTACTCCCGTAAAAACAAAACACTCTACCTCACACCAACAGTCGTCAAACACTCTGGAAGGTTACACGAGTCACCGATCATTCTTCCGTACTCCCGTAAAAACAAAACACTCTACCTCACACCAACAGTCGTCAAACACTCTGGAAGGTTACGCGAGTCACCGATCATTCTTCCGTACTCCCGTAAAAACAAAACACTCCACCGCACACCAACAGTCGTCAAACACTCTGGAAGGTTACGTGAGTCACCGATCATTCTTCCGTACTCCCGTAAAAACAAAACACTCCACCGCACACCAACAGTCGTCAAACACTCTGGAAGGTTACGTGAGTCACCGATCATTCTTCCGTACTCCCGTAAAAACAAAACACTCCATCGCAAACCAACAGTCGTCAAACACTCTGGAAGGTACCGCGAGTCACCGATCATTCTTCCGTACTCCCGTAAAAACAAAACACTCCATCGCAAACCAACAGTCGTCAAACACTCTGGAAGGTACCGCGAGTCACCGATCATTCTTCCGTACTCCCGTAAAAACAAAACACTCTACCTCACACCAACAGTCGTCAAACACTCTGGAAGGTTACGCGCGTCACCTACCATTCTTCCGTACTCCCGTAAAAACAAAACACTCTACTGCACAGTTGAAATTTAATCTTCGTCTTGTAATTCTGTGTATTACTTTCAGTACACATTGTTTTACAAATAATTTTTGTGATTATTTATTTAATTATGTACGTTCCCACCATAAACAATAGTATGATAAAGCTTTCTACATTGTTTGCACTCAACGTTAATATTAAAATATAAAATTAAGTAAAAAGCTAAATTAAATAATCTACTTACATTTATTACCAAAGATTATCATACACCAAAGGCAGAATAAATGCTTTTCATATCATCAAAAACTAAACAAAATAAGTCCAAGTTTGATAAAAACTTGTTTTAGATTAAAACAGTTTTCTAGTTAAGAGTCTGCTACATGTGCTGTCTTACTGAATTTGATGCTCCATAAGGCAATGTTAGTTTAACAAAAGGTGTATGTTGGAGCTGAAAGGGTAAAGTGACGAGTTACTACGTCACATACCATTACCGTCGGGATCAAGCTGAAAGTGACTGACTTGATGTGGGACAAAGGAATACGTAGCAGCTTGACGTTCCTCGAGCATGTAGATGTCGGTGCTGAGAGGGTTGGGGTAGAGTGTAATTTACTACGTCACATTCCATTAGTCCAATATAGTCAGGATAAAACTGAAAGTGACTGACTTGACAAGGGACAAATGAATAAAGTAGCAGCTTGACGATCCTCGAGCATGTAGATGTCGGTGCTGAGAGGGTTGGGGTAGAGTGTAATTTACTACGTCACATTCCATTAGTCCAATATAGTCAGGATCAAACTGAAAGTGACTGACTCGACGAGGGACAAATGAATAACGTAGCAGCTTGACGTTGTTCGTGCATGTGGTATGTGGGAGCTGAGAGGGTTGGGGTAGAGTGTAATTTACTACGTCACATTCCATTAGTCCAATATAGTCAGGATAAAACTGAAAGTGACTGACTTGACGAGGGACAAATGAATAACGTAGCAGCTTGACGTTCCTCGTGCATGTAGATGTCGGTGCTGAGAGGGGTTGGGGTAGAGTGTAATTTACTACGTCACATTCCATTAGTCCAATATAGTCAGGATAAAACTGAAAGTGACTGACTCGACGAGGGACAAATGAATAACGTAGCAGCTTGACGTTCCTCGAGCATGTAGATGTCGGTGCTGAGAGGGTTGGGGTAGAGTGTAATTTACTACGTCACATTCCATTAGTCCCATATAGTCTAGATCAAACTGAAAGTGACTGACTCGACGAGGGACAAATGAATAACGTAGCAGCTTGACGTTCCTCGTGCATGTAGATGTCGGTGCTGAGAGGGGTTGGGGTAGAGTGTAATTTACTACGTCACATTCCATTAGTCCAATATAGTCAGGATAAAACTGAAAGTGACTGACTCGACGAGGGACAAATGAATAACGTAGCAGCTTGACGTTCCTCGAGCATGTAGATGTCGGTGCTGAGAGGGTTGGGGTAGAGTGTAATTTACTACGTCACATTCCATTAGTCCCATATAGTCTAGATCAAACTGAAAGTGACTGACTCGACGAGGGACAAATGAATAACGTAGCAGCTTGACGTTCCTCGTGCATGTAGATGTCGGTGCTGAGAGGGGTTGGGGTAGAGTGTAATTTACTACGTCACATTCCATTAGTCCAATATAGTCAGGATAAAACTGAAAGTGACTGACTCGACGAGGGACAAATGAATAACGTAGCAGCTTGACGTTCCTCGAGCATGTAGATGTCGGTGCTGAGAGGGTTGGGTTAGAGTGTAATTTACTACGTCACATTCCATTAGTCCAATATAGTCAGGATAAAACTGAAAGTGACTGACTTGACAAGGGACAAATGAATAACGTAGCAGCTTGACGTTCCTCGAGCATGTAGATGTCGGTGCTGAGAGGGTTGGGGTAGAGTGTAATTTACTACGTCACATTCCATTAGTCCAATATAGTCAGGATAAAACTGAAAGTGACTGACTTGACAAGGGACAAATGAATAACGTAGCAGCTTGACGTTCCTCGAGCATGTAGATGTCGGTGCTGAGAGGGTTGGGTTAGAGTGTAATTTACTACGTCACATTCCATTAGTCCCATATAGTCTAGATCAAACTGAAAGCGACTGACTCGACAAGGGACAAATGAATAACGTAGCAGCTTGACGTTCCTCGTGCATGTAGATGTCGGTGCTGAGAGGGGTTGGGGTAGAGTGTAATTTACTACGTCACATTCCATTAGTCCCATATAGTCTAGATCAAACTGAAAGTGACTGACTCGACGAGGGACAAATGAATAACGTAGCAGCTTGTCCTCGTGCATGTAGATGTCGGTGCTGAGAGGGTTGGGGTAGAGTGTAATTTACTACGTCACATTCCATTAGTCCAATATAGTCTAGATCAAACTGAAAGTGACTGACTCGACGAGGGACAAACGAATAACGTAGCAGCTTGACGTTCCTCGTGCATATGGTATGTGGGAGCTGAGAGGGATGGGGTAAGGTTATGAAGAATAGAAAGAAAAACTAATTTTTTATTTGCCATTTTGTAATAATTATATCTGAAAATATATAATTGGGAGTTGTCGGTGCAAGAAACACGTAATTTGTAATTCAAAACTCGCCGTACAACGATATTTAAAACGTAAAAGTGCATGCTAACGATGAGAAGTAAATTTCTAAGGAAAAAGGAATCGCTATTTACCCAGTGAGGTATTAATTTAGAACTGCAGACTGCCGGGTTAATCCGCACAAAGAGCGGCTAAATGAACTCTCATTCAAAGTTCGATCAGCTGCTTCGGGAATATTCTGCAATTAAACTTCAGTTTTCCCTTCTGTTATCAATCATAATAAACGGGTTAAAATGTATACGCTTTGAATTAATGAACTATAAAATATGTTGTTACTTTAAGTTCGTTACCATAAAGACTATATGAAATTTTAAAATATATATAAACTGAAAGTTATAAATACCTATTTGGCTGATAACACCCTTTTTTTAAATGCAAATAAATCTAATTACATTGTTTTTTCGACCAAACAAAACAGTATAACTAATCAAGTAAATATATCAATTGACGAAAATAGATTGGACCAAATAAATCACACAAAATTCTTAGGATTAGAAATAGATAGTCATCTCAGTTGGGACTTCCATGTAGACAACGTAGCAAAAATAATTTGCTCAGGCTTGTATACATTGCGAAGAATGACTTTTTATGTAATTTGGATACATTGAAATCAATTTACCATGCTAACGTTCATTCACACATATGTTATGGCTTGGCAATCTATGGTGGAACATCAAAAAGAAATCTCGATAGAATATTGTTACTACAAAAAAGCGTCAAGAATCATGTTGAAACTTGAGCCGCAAATATCTGTAAAAAAACATTTTTCAAGTCTACAGATATTAACAGTTTATGATCAGTATTTATTAGATCGTTTGTTAATTGTAAAGAATAACATTCAAAACCTTGATTTGAGAAGTAAATTTCATTCTTACAACACTAGAAATAAAAATGATTTAAATATTTCTCAACATAATTTGAGTTTTTATAGAAAAAAACAACACACACGGGATCAAAATCATTTACCAATTGAATTAAAAATTAATATTGAGAGTAAATACTTTAAAACTAATGTAAAAAATATCTATTGAAAAAAGTGTACGTTCATTGGAAGAATCTTCTCCTTGTTAATATGTAGCTATGCCTTAGTTTTTGTTGTAAACCAATTTGACTCTGTTCATGTATGTATGTACAAGATGAATAAAGAATAAATGTATTTGAAATAGTTCTTAATGTATCCTATCATTTGGGGTTACAAAATAAGTTGTATGGAAAAATGCTTCAGACAAATAAAACGTTACTCACATTTGATTTAATATTAATCTCTGTATATTTTGGTTAGTGTCTTTTATTAATGTTAAACTCTAGTGTCATTGTATGTATATAAATATATTATTTTAAATTTATGCTTGCGCCTATTTTGTATGTTATTTATACTATACAAGTGTATCTGAATGTGTTTGTGCGTGTGAGGTTATTTATTCGACGTCTTGCAAGTGTGTATGCGATAGTGTATGAATGTGTGGTGACAATGTCGCGATGTGTAGTGCTTTGTGTAACAATGACATGTGCTTATGGGCGTGAGCACGGGTCTGAATGTGGGGACTTTGTCCAGGTTTTAGATTTAGGAGATTTCAGTATCTCCTTAACAGTTTTGTATTAATTGCTGTAGCTTATGATCTGTGGAAATTTAGTTTATAACATTTATTCATCATTTTATCGTTTAAAAAATTGTTTCCCTCCATCGCTAAATATTTAAATACCACAAAATGTCTGAAAAGTAAAAATTTAGTTGTTGGAGGAATATTTTACTTCATAGTAAACATTATTCTTAAGAATATCTCCTCTCCACTTATATTTAATCGAATTCAACCAAATATAATAATAAATACGTAGTTGAGAAAAATACGACGGATAAACTTAAATTCTGTATTTTTCAGATGGCAGCCGTAGGATTCGTGATAGATATTTCATTGCGCACCTTAGTTTATGAATGGAAACATAATTTCATGTTATTCTAAACATTAAAAATGTCTTAAAATAAATCAAATCCTTTTGTAAGCTAAATTCATACATTTATGCATTCTTACAATCACACACTCACATACATATATCTGTGTATATAAAAGCCATTTACCACTCATCACTATTTCTCCAAAACTATACGTCCAATTGACTTGAAATTTTGTACATAGGTTTATCTGGGCCCCTAGAGGCTCACTAAGAGAGGATTTTCCTCTCCGACCTCAGGACTCCGTCCCACTGGCTTCCAAAAATCCCATGGTATTCTCATAGAGATATATTCATTTATTAACAGCTGTTAAATAAAAACAAATGGGGTAAAATTGTGTTAGGCTAAACTATAAAAATTAAACATATTTATTTATTTATTTATTCGTAAGACGCCGATCGTCAAGATATGGGCGAATATGGATTTCGAACGAGTGTGATGAGTGTAGATGAGCGAATGTAGTCATTGTTACAAACTAAGGCCGACTTAATCCTTAGAAAGTGTCATTAATTAATAATTGAGAACAGTAGTAAATTATACGTTACGTCAGCTGTTCTAAAGTGGATACAGTGTAAACTGAAAGCTTGCTGCACATTTTGATTGTACAACCAAATTCAATTTTATGACCGGCGAAGCGGCGGGCGAGTACAGCTAGTTATGCTTGTTAACACATAAGCAATCATCTATATTTATAAAAGAGGATGTTTGTATATATATATATATATATGTTTGAAGTTTATGCGCTGCCAAACCATCCAACCGATCGCCATGAAACTTTAGGATGCTGTCCTGTATACTCCCGAGATGGTTTCTGTGAAGTTTGATGCAGATCCGTCCACAGGGTTCCGCCCCACGGGCTCCTAAAGATCCCATGTTATTCAAATGGAAAATCTGAATTGTTTACAAAAAACATATGACTGTGTGGTTTAATGTAGTTTCACATGCCATAAGCAGATTGAAGTTCTCACAACAACAGTACTGTATATGTTTTGATTTATTGTAGTTCTACATTTCACCTTGAGAGTGTAGCACACACTACAAAAAACCTTTACATTTATACACCAAATAAGAAGACCAAAAATATTGTTTACCCTCTTGCACTCAATTAATAAATGTTTTTTTTATAATTCTTTTTATTGCTTTATTTTGGTATGTCAATGAAAAATGAAAGGCGAGACAAAGTCCGCCGGGTTCAGCTAGTATCATTTAAATTAACATGTTTACTCAACTATTTATGTGACCTATCATTTAAATACCAAACTTGTAAATCAATGACTAAGAGTAAATATTATAACAGAGGCCATTGCTACTAAAAGTTTTAATTAAGTTATTTCTTTAGTATAAATAAAGCATTTATCTCTCTCTAACTCAGTACAACAATGCATGGTAAGTATTTTGTTAACTTCTTGTCTTTTTTTTTATTTTTTTTTTATTACTTATTTACCTTTCTGTGTTTTGATTTGAAAATGAATGTTAAAATAGCATGTCTCCATGATGAATGTTTTTTATGACGTACATAATTTTTTGCGGTGCAAATAATAGTGTTATAAAATATTGTTTCAGATGAACTCGTATCACAGTTTATTTCCCAAAAACTTCCCGTCTGCCAGCAACAAGTGCTCTTGGTTTGCCCTTGTGCGTGTTAAATTAACAATATTATCTTCCTTGGATACGTTCTGGAGGGTGGAAATCGGTCGGTAATTGTCCCTTTATGCTGTAATGAGCCACTTAATCAAGTTGCAACATTCGTTATGTTACTGCCGTTAGTTTCCTCCACATTGTAGTACAAACAAAGTATTTGGCCCCTAGCACATACTTGAAATCACTTTTATGTTTTCAAATTTTATCTTTGAATTTACCCATTAATTTACTTATTCAAAGGCTAAATTGTACAGTTCCAAATAGTGTGGTATTATTTGTTACTACGTTGTTATTAGTAGCTTTTGAACATAAACACAAATGTAATAAAATATAATTTTTAAAAATACAAAGATTTTGGTGATCTCTTTTGGTAACCATCCTCAGACCAGAGAGGTTCGAGAAAAAAATCTTATTTCTACTTTTTGTCCTTACATTGTTCATTATTAAATTGCTAATAAATATTTGTCGTTTGACGTTTAATTATTTTGCATGTAAATCAATGCGAGATATGCTAGTTAAATATTTAGTAAAAGTTGTTGATCACAATATATATTACTATCACTTCAACACCTTGTAAACCTAACGTACGGTGAGGAGTCAGTTTCTAAGTTTGTCACACAAATATTAAGGGCCTGGACTTTACTTTGTTCTTTGTTAGATTAAGGCCGTCAGAGAGACGTATAAGAACACAAGGTCTTCAAAAGTGTTACACTGATAAGTTTAGGAGAAGTCTGGTGTGTTTGAAGTTAGAGTGCTGGACTGGGTGGTTAACAGGAACACTGACCAGAACTTTACTGATAGGTTTAGGAGAAGTCTGGTGTGTTTGAAGTTAGAGTGCTGGACTGGGTGGTTAACAGAAACACTGCCAAGAACTTTACTGATAAGTTTAGGAGAAGTCTGGTGTGTTTGAAGTTAGAGTGCTGGACTGGGTGGTTAACAGAAACACTGCCAAGAACTTTACTGATAAGTTTAGGAGAAGTCTGGTGTGTTTGAAGTTAGAGTGCTGGACTGGGTGGTTAACAGTCTTCTTTATTACATTTGCAATTAAACAGTGATGCAGTATTTACAGTAAGGGATGATAACTGTTTAAAAATTGTACAATCACTGAAAGTTTGAATTTCCCTTTTTTTGATGTTTTAGATAACTTGGAGATACAGCAAAGACGATGACAAGGTAGTTAAAACATTTTACAAACAGAAAACAATGTTACGTTTTGTATTTACTTTATTTATAACAGTTTTGTTCACTCACAGATGGAACAAAGCTTACAACTGGTGACCCGGAGGTCATCTAATTAGATAAATGTTTAAAAGTACACAACTAAGTAGCGTTATTATTGTATTATGAAATTTTAAAGAAATATATTTATTAAAGGAAAATAACAATAATAATGACAGTACAAAAGGGGTTGTTTTTTGCAATTGTAAAAATGGGAGGTGCTAATGTAATTGAAGAGGTTGTAACAAATGAAAGCTGATTGTTCATCGTAATATATTATTTGTAATAGAACAAACAGCCTAGACCCATAGGTGGGTCTACTTCAATTTATCAGTGCTCATTGTCCTATATCGTATTGTGTTCCTTTATTTAGCTTTAAGGAAGATGTCTAGTTCGAGCTAGATTCAAACTCGCGATCCTTGAATTTTCACCTGACCACAGTTCAACGACCGATGATTAATATGCTTCTAGCATATACGTGAGTGTGAACTTAAAAGCGTTTTGAACCGAAATAATCGAACGAATTGAAAATTTAAACGCTTTTTTATATATCACGTTTCAACGTTGACTCTTATAAGGGCTGCGATGAGTCGAATATTATCGTCAAAACGCCCAGAAAACAAAATTGTTTAAACATTTTTTTTTTTTTATACATAAATTAGCGTGGAGTGAAAAAGCAATTTGTGTAATTGCGATTGTCAGCTGAGCAAACTACCGAAACGTTCCCAGCTTTCTGAGCCGATAAAAAAGTGCTGTTAAATCTGCGGAACGTGTCAGCGCCAACGTGTGTTGTGCCAGCTGTGAATTGGTCGATCAGCGACAATAAAAGAACTTGTCCATTCAGGGATTGACCGATAAACCTTTTTAATCCTTTAGAAGCAATATGTTGTTAGAACAGTCTCGCGGCTAAATCTCGCGTAAGAACACGGACGCGCAGGTTGATAACAAAACAATTATCCCGCTCATGTGGGTGTGCGTGCGCGCGCGCGCGCGCGCGTGTGTGTGTGTGTGTGTGTGTTTTTTTTTATCCCTATCACGGATATTTCAAGCTTTTACAATCGAACCATTACTAAGTACGTTAGCGGAAATATGTCGATTTTAGTATGTTACGTTCTGTTAAGTTAGGTTAGGTTTGTTTAGGTTGTTAGGTTTGGTTAGGTTATGTTAGGTTTGGCACGTCATGTTAGATTCCGTTATGTAATGTTAGTTTTGGTTAGGTTATTTTAGGTTATGTGGAGTCGCTGGCGTTATGTAAGTCATACTGGCGCTGTTCTCTAAATTATCCCCAGTAATGTGAGCATATATTTTAAGTATAAATGCTACAAAGTCTTGACAGAGGGGTTGTAGTGAGTTGGGAACACCCGGCGAGGTGTTCAGTGGCTAAAGTATAAGGCTGCAGACTATGAAGTCTAATTTCCATTGTCCGAATCTCCATCTCAGTTTTGGCGGTCGGTATTTGACTCGTATACAGTTCTAACCCAGGCCTGTGAATAATACCAGCTTATCCTAGAGAATTAGTAAGTTTACAAAAAAGCATCAAATGTATGGTTCACAGGAATTAACATATTAATTATATATATATATATATATATATATATATATATATATATATATATATATATATAAACCTCAAGTAATCAAATGAAATTAAGTACAATAATATATTAATAAGACCCTTTAGTCCATTTAATTCTTAAGTTTTTAAAAATGTAAATTTTATATATTTTACACTAGTAAAGTAAAACTACAATATCTCTGGTTTTTTGTGCCATCGCTACATTTTTGCAAGAGAGAAAAGTAACATGTCTGCTTGGAGCCAATCATGTCGGAATGACCAGATGAGTATGCCATTAGGTTTAACAACCCCTGTTACCGCTAACTATTCTGCTCGTGATTGCAATTTGTAAAAACTACTCTTCTATAGTTTTATTATCGTGGTCATTGTTGCTTTAAGTTGTGTCGAACATTATATAGTATCAAATTAGGTGTAGATGATAATTTTATAGTTTTGATTTACCATTTTTAATAATAGTGTCATCGTTGTGTAACAATATAAAAAAATTTCGTTAAGAAATAGATTAAAGGTATGGCATATGTCCGTAGCGAGGAGAGTAAATATATCCAGACCAATATTTCTTCATTAAATTCGTTTTCAAGGCTCGAGCAGTAGTTTATTAGTATAAATAAAGATTATCTTAATATAAAAAAAGACAAGTCCTGACTCACTAACTGACTGATTCAACTTCGACCAGGAAAACCCATATAAAATAGAGACATGCAATTTAGTACATTTGTTTATCTTATGCCCTAGAGGCGCACTAAGGAGGGCTTTTTTGAAATTCCGTTCCTAAGGGGGTAAAAACAACCCCTCAAAATTTCCTTTTTTCCATAAGAATAACATTGGGTTGATTTTAGTAAATTAATAACAGCTGTTTTGTAAATAAATGAACATGTTTATTTTGTGTGTTTTACATTATACTATTGATGCTTTAAAAGTTTAATCTTCAGCTGTTAAACAAATGAAATGAACACGTTTTAAATAGGCCTAGTAATACCATTGGGTATTTGTACTAATAAATTAGGTAGCAATGGAAGTAGTGAAATTAAAATACTGTAAATAAATTTATTATTGTGATTTTACGTTATATAGTTAGTCTACTATTATTTTTAGTCAAAAGTCACATGACGAGGCCGAAGGCCGAGGTGTAACAAGCGCATTGAGAGTCGGGGTTGGCACGCGAAGTGTGCAGGGGTGTCCCCTAGTGTGACTTTATAGATAGACCCAATATTCGGCGTGGCCAGTTTATTGGGACAGCCTCAATTAGTTTGTGGTCTGACCGCGGACGTCGCCGTTGTCGATTAATGTACTGCGGGTTTAGTTACCGGATGTGTTGCAGGCGCTAGGATAAACATAAAACGACATAAACAAACTATTTCTATAATGTTGGTATAATTCATATTACACGCACTTTTCAGTGTGTGATTTCTACACTAGATGGAATGTTTTATTAGTAATTGGGAGTTTTTACAGATCTCGTACATTTATAAGATAGAAATATTTGTTTTATTAAATGTTTTACTCTGTTATTAACGAATAGATTTTGAAAGGTGGATCTGCCGATGGTATTGATGGAGTAATCAGATTTCGATTTGCACGTGTTCTAATGACAAGGGACATTTTCTGTAAAGAAAAAAATTGTATGAAATGTCATCTTTCCCTGATAATCCTGAGTGACATTATAAAACACGTTCCATGACACGCCTACTTCGGTTTATTGTAGTTTCATGTGTCAAGTCTCAGGTTAATTGTTTGTAAGATCTCGTAATCGCAACGATATAAAAAAACACAATGCTAGCTTTGAAAGTGAAATCAGTAAGTATGTTTATAATATATTTGACAAGCGATATAAATGGAAGAAAATGATAAAATCTTTGAATAAATTCAGCCTAAATACTTCCATGCAGCCTTAAATGGATCAGGTGTTGTTGCATAGAATTCTCCTTGTTGTTGTTGTTGTTCTAATTTATAAAACTAGTTGCAGTTGCAATAATTGTTGTTGTTGTTCATTTTGCGTTTCATTCATTTTTCATTCACAAAGAAGATAAGTCATGAACCAAAAAATCCTAACAATTCTGTATTTAAAAATAGTTTCACATCCTTTAACATCAGTAAAACGCTTTTAAAAAAAAAAGTAACAATGTTCAGTTGATGTTGAAATGAATCACGTAATATTCTTCAAGCGTAGAAACACTATAAATAACGCCACTGGCAAATCCATAAAAATCACATACGACGTCGACCATAAAATCGTGACCTGGAAGTGGTTTATGAGGTGAAGGGGTCGTTATGAGGGGTTTGTTACTCTAAGGGACTTGAGAGGACCCCTGGCTACATCTCCACAGCCCGGCGTTCACTTGTTTCGTTATGGTAAGCCGATAAGTGTTTATATTGTTCTTTAAATTATTCCAATCTACAGAATTAATTATGTACTGACAACTTGACGTTCATTTTATTTTTTAGTTCAAGATTTAGATTATTCATTTATTTTTTTTTTTTTAATCTTCCACTTTCAAAAATAACCTCCCATTGGCAATTATTCATTAAGTACAATAATTACACAGTTTAAATAACTTCATGATTAAGTTGTCAACTTTTTTTAACGCGTTTTGTTTATTTATGTAATAAAATCCACCACAAACTTCCAAATCTTGGTATAATTTTTTTCCTATTAGGCCTACATATAATAGTGGTTATGTGACATGTATGTGGCCATTCATTGTTGAATAAGTTACATATATCCAAAAACCCTTATTTGTAAATAAAAGGGGTCGGTTAGAGAAAGCCGCCACTATCACTTCGTTCCCAAACAGAAAGTCGTGCTTAAAATGCACACAAATCAGATGTATTGAGGTTTTGGCTTAAATTAGCAGGTTTCACATAAGTGGTTAGATATTGAAATGAGACGTGATGTTTCAGGACTTGTGGTGGAAATTTTGACATAAGATAGGTTTATTTTAAGATTTGGGTGCTATACAGGGAAGTGAAATTGAGCACCAATATATGCAATATTAGTTTGCCGATAATCATAATAATACTTCGTGGTTTGGACTCTACGCTGACACCCTAAGCTTAAGGTGCCTTAGTTGCCTTTGGAAATTGGATATTAATAAACTAAAATTTTCAAGGAATCTTAATCAATAAAAATCACTACGCTCATTCGTCACCTGTATTCACTCAGAAAAAAAAAGAATCATTGTTTTGTGTATTGTTTTTAGTGTTCGTAGTGAAATAAAGTTATATTACAAACATTCTAAAAATATTCTGAATATTTGACTGATTACGTATCTATTTAATTAAAAAAACCTCCATACATGATTTTTAATTTTTCTCAACATTACTCGACATTATTTGTAAGCCATTTTGTATAATATGGTTACACAGATCTTACGCCCAAAGTGTATTCAAACAGTAACTCGAAGTACGTATATATTTCATTATTAAAAAGTTTGTATGAACTTTTGTAGAAGTTGGTTCTGAAATGAAGATTCATTATAAAACTTGGAAGGCGAAACACATTAATAAACAAGATTTGCATGTTGCCAACCTAAATAAATTCCTGAACAACATGATCTGTTTCCCTAATCTTGGAGGGGTAAACAATCTGTAGTTTGGAATAGGTTTTGATAGATTTATAATATTGTTATGTACAAGAACTGTATTGTCGATTGTATTAAGAAGTATACAATTAAATGCTTTCAATACTGATAATATAACATATCATGTATAGTAACTATACTAAACTAACACGTGTGTACATTATTTACCTATACAAGGTGTCTTCAAATCTTCCCACCCCCTCTCCCTATTAACTTTTTCATAAATGAAATTTACATCAGGAAATTTGTATACGACCAACTGAGTAGTTCTTTTTTACGAACACGTTATGTTCGTACTCAATTTCCTTACCACTACGTTTTAATCTATGAATTAATATTATTTTCAGTCACTTCGCAGTGTTGTAATATAAGAAGTGTTATTAGTTCTGTGTTATAAAGTGGATAACGTAACAAAAATATTGTAGCAAATATTGGATTGTAGAGGTTTAGGTTAACCCCGCCAGTCTACGTAAAGTAACATTTGTTAAGACATTTGAATTGTGTTAGCCACAGAGTAGGGGATTGCTGAGTCTTAGACTAAGCAATAGACGAGAGGAGGAAAACGCGCTGCATAAAGGTGTTGAAAGGATGACAATGCAGAAAAACCTGTAGCGTGTATTGAGCTCCTTACGTTGTATAAAATCCAAAACACCTGCGTCAACTATAATCAATTCATTCACTCCAAACCTTTACAGACGGCACTAATTTTGAATATTACTAACCATAGATTAGTATATTTGATAATATTCTTGTAAGGGAGACAAGATAAAAATAAGTGCCTCCTTTTAATCATGTTTATAAAAACATATTTATATCATTCATTAGTAAATTTACTATCAATAAGATCGTTTTATACGATTATGAATAAATAGATTTCTTTTAAAAATTATTGAATTGTTATGACAATGATTGTCATTTCAGTTCAATTGTCATCATAAATCAATTAATTGTCGCATGGCCGTTGTCACCATACAACAGTTGTCATCAGAAGTCGGTAGCCTCATTCAAAATATTTTGATATTTTAGTTTTATTGGTCAAAGCAAAGAAAAAAAATCTTAATTTGGGCTACAGCATTTCATATGACGAATGTAAACACGGGGTCCTCATTACCTCTCCACTACTAGGGATGGCAACGAAATTTCGGTATATCGGAAATATCGATAAATACGTTTCGATTTATCGATATATTAGTATCGATATTTTATTTCGATAATATCGGCCATATCGATATTTTGGTCCGATATATCATATCACTAAATATTGACGTTATTCTCTCTCCTCAAAATCATCACGGATCAAGGAAAACACATTTAAATTGCCTCTTATGCGTACAAACACGCATTGATATAATAAAATAATTTTAATATGTATTTTTTTTCTTACGTGAGGTTAACGCAGGGATGCCTAGCCAGTCGTCTTACAAACCATTATTACATTACACTTTTATAATTAACATAATAATGAAAGGTATAATTAATCTTATTTTGAATTTTTTTCATTCAACCCCACATATCAATACTTGTTTCGTGTAGATAAATGTATCCTTTTTAACATTCAGTAGCTATTCTAAATAGTGACAGCTTAACATGAGTGTATTTTTGGACATGACATAAGAGTTAGTGCATAGTTTTAAACAGATAAAACATCAATAGTTCAATATATCGGTTACTCGATATATCGATATAAATCTTTCGATACTATCGGTAGATCGATATTTGGTTTCAATATATCGGTACCGTTAATTCGATATATCGATGTATTGAACATATTTTCCATCCCTACGTCCACTACTGTTATCGTAAACAGTGCTGGACAAAAGATTGGTCCAGTTTTTACAAGGAAAAGCGTTATTTCATTATCTGTTATTACTTCGATCAGTATTTTGATTTTAGATTTTCTTCTATTTACTTCCTGAAGTAAATGTTAAAAGGATTGATTAGACGAAAGACCATCAGTTTCGAGTACATGTCTGCCGGCTGGGTCAAGATAGCTGTGTAGCCACTGCTCTGTGAAATGTACTGGCATTAAATGTACATGGTTGCCAATTAGTGCTCTGGGCAAGCCAATCTCCACAGATTCTCGCTTTGTTAGGCCCATAAAGGCCGTTCTGGAAATGAATGTCGTCTGCTAATCCAATATCTCTTTCACTTTTTTTCATTTGGAATTTGGCAACACCGGACGTTTTTGTACCATAAGTTTAGTAAATATACAGCTTATAGCACTACATTGTAATTTTTGTATTTTTTTAAATTAAACGTTATTTGAAATTAGCAGGGCACACAAATATTTATCTTATTATGAATCAGTTGGTTTTGTATAAATTTTGGGATTACAATTTAGTTTTTTTTACCTACAGTTTAAACAGATTTCATAGTGATCACTCTGATATTTTCATTTTAATTATTGACATGTTAGATAACCAGAAAGACAAAACCGAAAACCATTATTAACGCATGTAAAAAAGCCAAACTTAACTAACAAAGTGTAACTAGTTTTGTGAAAGTGGTTATGAACATGTTACGGCATGATGGATGTCTATCACCGGCCTATGAACGAACATATGGTCGGTTTGACCCATCACTCACATGTAAGCCTACTCTACCTGACAAATTACTAGATTGCAGACCTAAAGGTTAAACAAAAAAATGTTTGTAGTCTAGTTACTTTTAAACGTGTCATTAACTGTCTGTATTTGTTTTATTAAATTCATTATTTGTAATCATTTAAGAAAATCGAATGAAGGCTTTGATGATTCTTCTTGGAATCATGCTTCCTTATTCTATTGCCTTAAGTTATTCCTTATTCTATTAAGTGTTGCCTGTGTTACCGTTTAAGTACAGTATATGGTAAAATTCTCAAATAGTTACTTTGATATTTTTTTTCTGTTTATAGAAGTTACACTGGGACTCTACCGTTTTTATTAGTAAATCGAGAGTGCAACAAATATTTTATTTATGTGAAATCATTTACTTACATATATATTATGTTTCATGTAATATTATGTTTCACTCGTGTCTACTGTTCAAAAATACATTACGACGTTTCGAGAACGAACTCTACGTCGTTTCGAGAACGAACTCTACGACGTTTCGAGAACGAACTCTACGACGTTTCGAGAACGAACTCTACGACGTTTCGAGAACGAACTCTACGTCGTCAAGTGTTAAATTGGTTTTTGTTTTGTAGTAAAGTTTTAAGGTATTATCTCGCAGTGTTTTGAATAATAAAATATGGGAGAATTGAGAAATTTACCAAACTTCATTGTGTTCAGTTTGTTTACAACAGATCTTGTAAGGCAAACAATTCTGCGCAAATTGTTCTGCAAACTCAGAATATGTGTTGTATTACTCATAATGTAAGCAGGTTATTTACTGTATTGGACTCGTTCACTGCACCAAATGTGAATATGGACGGCAATATATTTGTAACATATCGATATATCGTTTTTAACGTAATATCGATCTAACGATAACATCGAAAGAAAAAAAATTGATATGTCGTGTAACCGATATATCTAATTGTAAATGATTTATCTGTTTAAAATTTTGCATTAACTCTTATATCATGACTAAAAAGAGACTAATTTGTGCTGTTACTATTTAAAATAGCCTGCTGAATGTAAAAATTGAATACATTTATCTGCACGAAACAAGTCTGGCTCAAGTGAAAAAATTCAAAATAGGAATAGTTGTACCTTTAAAATTACTATGTTAATTTTAAAAGAATAATGTAATAACCTTGTTATTTTTGTTTTCCACCTTTTAAAATGCCATTAGGCTTCTTATAAACACTAAAATGTCACCTAGTGGTATATAATAAACTACATTTTAATGCGTTAATCTCACGTAAAAAAACCGAAATAAAGTTACTTTATTTTATTTTAGTGCATGTTTTGTACAAATAAGAGGCAAATTAAACTTGTGTTTTTTCGAATCGTGATGATTTTGAGGAGAGAGAATAACGTCCATATTTAGCGATATGATATATCGGACCAAAATATCGATACGACCGATATTATCGAGTAAGAAAATATCGATACTATTAAATAGATATATCGAAACATATTTATCGATATATTGTTGCCATCCCTGATGGCCTACCTTGTTTTAGAATATATACTTACTGGGCTGGTTGTAAGTCTATATTGACCGAAGGTAACTGACAAATGTCACGGGGCATTTTTTAATTTTTTGTAAATGTCTTTGATGCATACAGTAGTCCCTCATTAATCCGACACAATTCAGACCAGGTATGTGTTGGATTAGTGAAAAAGCCGGATTACTGGAGTTCAATTGTAAAACATGATTAAATTACATAATAGAATGTATATTTTAACTAAAAAAGTCAATTTTTAAATAAAGATGTACAATAGTTCCAAAGTAAGAAAAGTATGGTACACCAGTTGAAATGTGTTACATAATATGAATCAAAAACAAGTTAAAAAGCTTACAACAATTGAAAACATTAATCCTTTAAAACTTTGAAAAAAAAAAAATAGTTAAAATAAAATGTAACTATTGATAAAAATAAAAAAATAGTAACATTATTAAGAGTTGTCTTGTGCTGACAGAATATTATCATAAAAATGTATTTTTCAATTATATTGCCTATCATTTTTTAATTCAATGTTTTGCATTATTATTAACATGTCTAAACAAAGAAACTCTAATATATTTACCTCACTATAAAAACCTTTCAATTATTATACACTATAAAACTAGAAGCATAATCATTTTCATGAGATATGAATTGTAAACAGAATGGAATGTTGCCATCAGGTGTTTTTATCGGGCAGGAAGTGATAAGAAAGGGTCAGGATAAACAAGTGTGGGGCTCAGGAGTGATCTTCCTCTTTACTGCATTTGGAATTCTAATGTTATCTGTTCTTTCAAGTGCTGATAGTACTGATAAGGAAAAGGCCGACTGTGGGCAGATATTTTCTGACGAAGTTATTTTATTTATCTTACGGTCTGAAAAAGTTATTTCGTTTATCTTTTGATCAGAATTTGTCGTTTCATTGTTCTGTTTATAAGCACTTTTCACTCCTGAAACATTCCTGATATGAAAGCTATCTCCCCCTTTGGTTTTCTTTTATCAATACGATAGAACCGGCCGGATTACTGGGGGGGCCGGACTGGCGCAGGGCCGGATTATAGAGGGACTACTGTATTTCTACAAACCTTTTACAGTAGATTGCGAGTCTTATTGTGAATCAAGTACTGACCATTTCTCTTTGACAGTTATCAGCACATTATTCATCACTAAGACGCCGATCGTAGAGATATGTGCGATGAGTGTAGTCATCGTTATTAACTGAGTTCTACTTAGCTCAGAAAGGACTGTTTATTAATAGCACAATAGGCAGGGCAACTATGGGACCAACAGCTTTGCGTGGTATATTTGACAAGTGTTTTACTCAGTTAGTTCTCCTCCCTAGATACCTTGACTACCACCCAGACTTCTCTAGTGGTTACGTAGTAGATGACAACCATTGAACGGACGCCGTGTCGGTATTAAGAGGACGTAGCACAGAACCCCAATCCTCTTTTGATACTTTGTATTATTTATACTCTATGTATCGTTAATTGATTACATGGTTGTACGTTTCAATTATGTCTTATGTTATAGTGTTGTCTATATTATGGACGTGATTGTTAAACTTGTTTAACCCCTTCTCTTGAGAAATTAAACTTATTCTCTTACTGCTTCTTAGAGAAAATCAAACTCATATACGATGTCTTACAATTTGGCATATAATCATGTTGTAGATATCCCTCCAACCCCAACTGTATACTGTCTCTTCTAGTGATGTATCACCTTCCTAACTAAAGAAACTTCTCTCTTGTGTAGTGCATCGTATGTGAACGCTTTTTAATTATTTTTTCTAACAATCGCGAGTATACTTCGTCACATATGTGGCAGTTTTTGTGTGCAAGGGGTCTCCAGAGTGTCTGGCACAGTTGTTCTGCCAACTGCCTCCGAGTTCCTCTGCCAACTCCCAATTATTGCTGTCCATTAATCCCTTGTTTGCCGCTCGCCGCCTTTCATCTCTTTCCGCCCCTTTCTTGTTATCTCTGACCACTATTTCAGTTTCGTTTGTCCCGTCTTCGTCTCTCGGGCTTAATAGTTGTAGATTTGTTCCAGCGAAAGAGAAATTGTCTTATTTGTTGCCTGGCGTCCGATTTTTTGGTGACAGATGAGAGAGCCTGCAGTTTACTATGTCTGCGAGTCGTTGCTTCGACTGTTGTTATAATTTTTAATTTTCATGTTTACTTCAATATTTCATTTCCGCCTTAGAGTAAAACTATATAATTTGCTTCGCCTATTTGAAGATTCAAGCATCAGCGTGAAATTTGTTTATTTGTGCAGAAGAAAATTTAATTCGATTAGTACAGTGCCAATTTAATTTGATTGGATAACACACTCGTTTTGTAAACTCTTTATTTATTTAACGACATATGTATACGTGCAACAGAAAACGACATAAGTTTGAAAATGAAAATCTCATGCAGATATTATTTGTCTCTCAGCTAGCTGTCTAAATATAAAAATCGTTTCATGATAAAATTATCAAATTTTCTGTACTTTGTGATATATTTTCTAAATTTTATTCAGTCCTCCTGGCCAATATTTTTTGATCTGTTAGATAGGAAATTTGTTGTATAAATTTTAATCGTAGACACTTTCACTGAAGTATTATCCACTCTGTTGATAAAAATCTACGTAAAGTAAAAATGGATACAACGTAAATAATTATAGTAGTAAGAAATAAATTGTTTACATTAATCATTTTGTATTACAAAAATTGTATTTATCCTTGCGCATTGTTTAAGCACCATTTTTTTTTTTTTTTTTTTTTTTGAAACAATTTACGTGAAATAAAAATAGATGCAAAGCTAATAATGGTAGTTGTGCTTTAATATTTATGCGGAAGATTCATTATTTACTTTAGTAATGTTGTATTTAACACAGTTTTTCTTTATTAGAATTATATAATTTTATGAAATACGATAATCAGTTTCATTTTGTTCAAGTTGTATTTGGCAATGCATTAAGTTGTTAGTCATTTACCACGTATTAATTGGTTACGTGGTTTACCAGTGTGGTAAACATATCGCACGGATACGATCAGTTTGGCTATACTTTGTTGCGGCCAAGGCGTGTACACGCAGCATCACTTTGTCCGTCACGCTCGGCTGTCAGAGCACGTACATGCGGCTTGACGCCGGACGTCCGACCGGCGCGTGACAGTATAAATAGACATCGTGTCAACAGGTATGAAGATGGATTTCGCATGTAGATGACAGTGGCGACGGTGTTGGTAGCTATTTCTATACAGTTGAGTACCAGGCCTACATGCGTACGTTGGAAAGCGCGGTGAAGTTATGTTTTGTACTATTTAAACGAAATGTACTCTTCTTGTTCTAGAAATGTACTCAGGAAAGATGGAAGAACTTGAGCTAAACACCAGCATTGGAATTTGATAAAGCAATAAAATTTAATTTTTTTGTGTTTCTTAAAACATAAACAAGGTTGTTTGGATAAAACCAACAAACTAAATTGTCACTACAGCCTTTCTTAGATATACTTTCTGTCCAAATTTCAAAATTTTACGACACTTCGAAGTGGGTAAACAATTATATCAATCAGTCAGTGATTCCAGTCCAGTTTCACATCAGAGTGACAAGGAGACACCCTTACACGCTTCGCGTGCCTACCCCGTCACTCACTTCGCTCGTGAGGGTAGTTCGGCCTACGGTCTGGCGGGAGATTTATAGATGCTTGAAATGAGTCACACTCTACAACCAGTGTCATTCATTGTAAAGGCTAAAACAAATTTTGGTGTGTACTGAATGTGCAAACATTGGTACCAAATATGTGTAACAGATAATAGCAAACAATGACTCTCATGTTTCTTCATACATGTTCTTCGTCCGTCCGTCTAGTTAGTTGTATTGCTGGATTTATCAATTCACGATCGCACTATTTAAGAGTCCATAGAGGCTGTTGGAAGTTGTCGGTCGTATTAGTTTAAATCCCATAAGAACAATGTTATACGATCGCGTGTATCCAAATTAAACATTTATTTTTAAACGGATTTTTTTCCAAAACAAATTGCATTTGATTAAGAATGAAATCGCGCGTTAGAATTGCTTCGCAAATTCTTAATTAGGTGTATAGAAATAGTATATTTTTTAACAAGAGTGGAAAATGGGATTTTGCATGTTCGTGACCATATGTTTGAAGTGCGAGACTTGTCGAGCACTTCAATTGGTCGAGAACACGCAAAACATTTTCACTTGAGTTTTAAACGATATTTTTCACAACACTACTGAATGTTAAATTTTTATTTAATTAGGAACATTTTATAAAATCAGCTCTACTATTTTGTTTTTAAAAGCTTTTGAAGGTTATTAAAGTTGTTGACAGTGGAAAATTTTCGAACGTAAACAATGTTACTTTTGACTGTCAACAATATACAGCTGTGGGAAATATGACGTTTCGCTGGTTATAAACACTTAACGAAAACAGCTGAACTCATGGTAGTGTTGTGAAAAAAATATTTAGTTTTAAGCTTTTATTTTCATCTTTTTTTAAAAAAACTAGGCGTATTTATTCGAAATATGAAAAGCAACCCCAACGCGCAATGTGATAACGCTTAACATGACACCTCATACACAACTTTTGGTCAATAAATAACGAAGAAATATGGATTCGCTAATAACACTGTTCTTATGGGATTAAAACTAACATGGCCGACCCTTAACGAAATCTAATGCAGTAGTGCCGTATTGAATGGAATGGTCCATTAGGGTGTACTAATAGAGTGTGCACATAGTTAAATACTGCTGAGAGGCATAAATTAGTAAATGAGGTTAACACTACATCCTAGCTATCTAGCAAAATCTGGTTTGTAGTGTACACTTGTAATAGAATGTATTAAATTAAAAATTAATTCATTTTATGCAACTAAGATTTTTAATGTTCTAATTTGGTAAACGTTGTTTTTTCTACATATAGTGTATACTTCAGTCATATTGTTAACTATGCACCTTAACATGTAGATTGTTGACACTATTTATTCTCCCGTTTCATATTAACCATGATATAAGGTTTGTGAGACTCAGCAGTAAAAAGATCTGTCAGCACTCAAAGATGTTGACAAAAGCGTGGTGGATTGTTGAAAATCCTATGGAAAGTATCTAGATATTGAACCGCCCATTGTTAATATGAAATAACAATTATTAAGCAAATTTAAGTTTAGTACAAAACGTGACTATTTAGTAATGAAATACATTCAAATTAATACAATAAAGCAGATGGTGTATATAATGTTATCCAAAACAAACAAAATCTTAATACAGTTAACATACCACAGAAAAATAAATTATAGTCGATACATTACATGGAATAAAGAATTATGTTTGTCTTGTAGGTGCGGGGTGGTGTATTACGTCACGAGGTTTGTTATGTAAGCAGCGAGGGTAGCGCCACGCCACCCTCACTTGTGAAACTGCACACTTAATACATCCTCATTCCGGATTAGAATTAATCTCGCCGAATATTTCTCACGAATGAAAAGGTATACGCTTCTTAAATTCATATAGAAATATAAATTGAATAAAGAATAACAATTAAATATATTTATGATAAGTGAGAGCTATTTCAACTCTGTGGTGTAACTTGGAATTTTTTTCTGCATATTAAAAAATGAATTTTTGTATTATAGCATCACCGAATCTGGTGACATTAGCCTCTAACTTTTCTAAGCAAATATTAACCAAAAACTCTGTGGAAATCGAGTATCGGTTCTTGCTATCCCAACATGTGGTATTCAACTAATTAAACGTTTCTTATTTATCTTGCACAGTACATTAACAGTCAAAAAATGGGCGAAACAATAACAAGTTAATGTTTTCTTAAGAAAATTAAAAATGTTAATCAATGATTGGAATTATTCAGCCACGTAGGAGTAGTAAACATTTTTCTATTGTTGTTAGTTTATCCTGCTGGCATTGATAGTTATGAACAAAGAATATAACAAGTCATATTCTTTGTTCATAACTTGTAACCTCTCTCCTTCTCGAGTTACATTAGATTAAGTTTTTTTATTAATTTGATAAAATATTATGCAAATTAAATTTATTTATAGTATCTCAGGGTCGTTTTTTATGGGTAAATCGGTGAGGCTGTAAATTACAATAATTAAAACTCTAGATTTAAAAAGTCAATTTATTACATTCTTTTACTTTCTTTGTATGAATTTCAATACTACAAAAATGAATTTAATTACTTTTTACTGATTACTAGAAATATATTTAACTTAATTACAACTAAAACTTATCTTTAAATCTCTTCTTTGTCTATTGCTCTCCTCGTGGTCAGCCTTCTTAATTGTGAATAACATTTTTGTTAAGTTTCGCACAGCCGTTATAATGATAGTTCTAAATTAATATTGAAATGAACTAAAAACTTGACTTTAAATTTTCAAAACTAATTATTTGAGTTTAGAATCAAACGGACACCCGCGGTAACCACGGAGATGATGTTCCTCCATGAGTCTGAGTTCAAGACCTGGCTTAGAGTAGTCCTGACCCGGAGGAGTCCTGACTTAGAGTGAAAGAGTCGTTGGAGATGCTAGCGTGGGTTGCCAGTCCCTTACAAGCGAGGGTTTCGGTTTCGAGGCTAACTTCCGGCTTTGCCATGCGCTTTTTTCCCTGATTTGTGCTGCCCCTTGCGGTCCTTTTTTCAACTAATAACGTCTCCCATCTACATTGGACTCGACCGTCGCATTGTCATACTGACACCCCTTTGGATTGTTAGATTGACTCGTCCCATGCGACACCAGACTGAACAGGTATGTTATCTGTCTCGACAAAAATGCTTAGGAATTTTGTTTACGTCTCGGAGGACTGCCATGGAATAAATATGCCTGCCCACTTCTCTAAAATTGTTAGCTATTAATTTACAATGAATTCCGAATATTATTTGAATGTTCGGTATTTGTTTTAATTTAATGTATCTATTTCTTCATTAAACTAATTTATCATTTAATTAATTTAATCGTCAATTTGGTGGACCTGTTACAAACTATCAGTTAGTTGCACGCTTTGGTAAAAACTATTCTTAGAGGTTACTAGCGATGACGGATAAATGTTTTTTTTTTTTTTAATAACATATTTAATAAAGTATATAACTTTTCTGACCGATTTAAGCATCTAACGTGTATGTGAAATGATGATTATAATAAAAACAACATCAATAACAAAATTGAGTCAAAAAGAGACTTTATTGTTATTTGTGTTACGTGTTTCAACATATCCTCCTATACGTACCTCAAGCATAATCTATGCACATTAAATAACATTAAAACAGATTTATATACATTTTGTTTACTTCTGTGATAGGTATAGCTAGCGTTTATCGTGAGGATAATATAACCAGCTGATTCCCAGTAGTAGACTTGTTTATGTTTTTAATGCTCATTTTTTATCAAACCTCCATTATGTCACTGTTACTGACCTCCTCGGCAACCGCCTAGATTTTCTATCTCAGGACCAATCTGGAAGTCCTTAGATGGTGCGGTAATGGCAGTTAATCGCTTGTAGACATAGTCGGAAGATTATGTACCGTTAAGTCCAGTTGGATCTAGATCATACTTCCAGTACCTTCTAGACTGAAACTCTGGAACATTCTAGATTGAAACAGTGCCATATAATAAGTACACCTCTTGGCTTACCTAGTCAGTGTGTATCAGTCTAGTACACAGAGAGTGACAGTCAACTAGTCAGTGTCAGGGGGAGTGTGAGGGTTCGGTCTTCAGCCTGCAGTGGAAACGACAGTAAATTGATGATTGACAGTAAATATCTCGTTGTGTGTAATTTAGTTAATTAGTGAGTGTAAATAAAAGTAACAGTTAGTAGTCCTAAAGTGGTCTCTCCTTATTATTTAGGATTCTGTTGTACCGTAACATTACAATTCCAAAACGACGTTGCCGCAGCTCCAGTAAGTTGATGAGTGTGTATCTCGTATCTCGTTGTGTGTAATTTAGTTAATTAGTGAGTGTAAATAAAAGTAACAGTTAGTAGTCCTAAAGTGGTCTCTCCTTATTATTTAGGATTCTGTCGTACCGTAACATCACAATTCCAAAACGACGTTGCCGCAGCTCCAGTAAGTTCTCAACGACCAGTCTTTTCTCCCAGGATGAACGGACCTCCAATAAAAAGGCAATAAATCTACCGCCAGAGGGTTATTTTTGTCCCCCGCCAAGCTGTGTTTGCGGCTGATGGATAGTCCGACTATTCCTCATCTTTCTTTACTACCCTTTGCTTCTTTTGGGATGTACGTTTGTAAATAATATGTGACATAACATTTATTTCTCTCAGTAATCAAACCGAACGTTTGTGTCAATCATTATTACCTAGTTCTATGGGATAGTTTTTCGTAAATATTATTATTTTGTGTGACGTGCTGTAATCATTATTTCTTGGTAGTGTGTTGTAATTATTATTATACCAACCGATTTTTATAACGTGTCGTAATCATTATCATTCTTTTGTTTCGTAATCTTCTTTTAATGATTAAAACTAAATTGTGTGGTAGTGTTTTCAATTAATTCACTGTTTGTGTAGTGTATTACACATTGTTTAGTGTAGTGTTTTTTTATCATAACCTCAAATGGAAAAGTCCACACTAATGAGTTGTAGTGCACGTTCTTTCTAATTTATGAAGTGATGTGGGCGAGTATTTTAGGTTCTATGATAGTTTGTTAGGTGCTTTTATATAAACGAGACAGTAGGATAATGTATAAACTGTTCACTGACATGAAGAGGCATGTTTTGTCGTTGTAAGGTATTGGTGATCGGTGTTAGAGGAAGATTGTTGAATTTTATAGGGACCTAAAGAATTTATTATGTTTATAATGTAGTTCTTGTACACGATGTAGTAAAGAAAATTGAAACAACGACTTATGATGTAGAAGGTATAGTGAATTATTTAACAACTAATTAGGTAAGTGATGTAAAAATGAGACAATGTTAGTGGGAAATGGTGTTCGGTGTTGGCGCGTTATTATCAGCTTATTGTAACTATCTTCTGCTAGTTTGTTTCTATGTTGGTTGGGGTTTACAGGCAGCTGGGATTTATATAAATATATTCACAATAACAGTTATAACACGGGTTTGTTTAGTTAATTTTTATACCCGTAATGCGTGACAATGCTTCGTTGTAGCTATCCCTTTTGTTTCTTTAAAGTAACAAGTGTTAATGTATTAGGACACGATCTATGAAAACAGTTTAATATGTTTGTGGATATCCGAAAAATGCATTGTTCAATAAATTGTATATTTACATTTTTTTTATTAACTTCGCCCGCAGATTCACACGACCTACAGGCATGCAATACCCTCGATACTTCATTCAACTAGTGAAGTATCGACTGTTATGTTGTTTAGGGATTCGAACCTTGGACCTTGCCCTCTGCAGTCCGAAGCCTTAGCAAATGGTACGTGTGCGGGTGGGAGGTTAGATCAATATCACAGTACGTCTGTGGGTGGGAGTTACCAGTGTACGTGTATGGGTGAGTCAATGCGAGTGCATTTTTCTTTTTATACTTTATTTTTAATTAATTTATGGGCTTACTTAGAATTATCGGTAATTTAAGACAAGTACCTTCAGATTGTCAAAAGAAACAGTGGCATTAATGTGTCTCGTGTCTTGATAAATGTTATGTGTTGTTGGTGTGGGTTGAGTGGGAGCTATAAACCAGATAGTTGTCGACTCTGACGGCCTCCCTTGTGTCAAGGACAGGTCACCCTTGACACACAATGGTGACGGCTGTTCCTTTGTGTGTCCTGAGTCCTGACAGTCCAGGACCAACCCCCCTTGACACTGTCAGGTTCACTCTTTCACCGTATGTAAACGCGGGGCTAAAATTGTACATGAACAACGAACCCTTACATGCTTCAACACTTTACAAACAAGTTTGTTTGTACAGACTATTACTACTTTTGTGTTAAGTTATTGAAAATTATTTTAATTTAATATTTAATTATAATATTTAACCTATAGATAAGCATGTTAATATTGTGTTATCTTTAAATAAAACGTGTCAGCAACATTTTACCCTGGTCTTATAAAATGGAAAACACTCGATGACATGTTAAATAAAAGTTCACCCGGTCATTGCCTTCTCTCGATAAAGTTTTATTAAAATCGAACATTATCCTTCATACCACTCTCATTATTCCTTAGCAATATATTTTGATGTAGTTTTTTTAAAACATAAAATCTAATCATAACTATGTTTCAGGCTTTTATTAAAATATATATTTCTAATACGTTTCATAATATGAGAACAGATACACTCGATACCTACTGTACTTTACATGGGAGAACAGATACACTCGATACCTACTGTACTTTACATGGGAGAACAGATACACTCGGTACGTACTGTACTTTACATGGGAGAACAGATACACTCGGTACCTACTGTACTTTACATGGGAGAACAGATACACTCGGTACCTACTGTACTTTACATGAGAGAACAGATACACTCGATACCTACCGTACTTTACACGGGAGAACAGATACACTCGATACCTACTGTAGTTTACATGGGAGAACAGATACACTCGATACCTACTGTAGTTTACATGGGAGAACAGATACACTCGATACCTACTGTACTTTACATGGGAGAACAGATACACTCGATACCTACTGTACTTTACATGGGAGAACAGATACACTCGATACCTACTGTACTTTACATGGGAGAACAGATACACTCGATACCTACTGTTCTTTACATGGGAGAACAGATACACTCGATACCTACTGTACTTTACATGGGAGAACAGATACACTCGATACCTACTGTATTTTACATGGGAGAAATAGGTTTTACTTTGATTAACATCATACATTGAGAAAGATCAATTTTAAAAGAGACTGAAAACTTAATGATTTAATTTTTATCCATGAAATAGTGAATTGCGTTATGAATTCCAGTAAAAATGGTCTGGAAAATAAAACATGTTTATCACAAATGTTTATTCAGGTGATATAAGTATCTCTAATGCATATGTACATTTCCTTTGATGTCAACGCACATATTTACTAACAAGTAATATTTAATATCGGTAACTTGTCAGAGCTTTACTTTCATCGGCAAAGAAAACATAAAATCAAGAAAAAAGTGTATGTATTATTTACTAAGCTGATTCCACCGTGTTTATTTAGTAAATTTTTAAATAAATCAGGCTATCATCAACCAGCTCTCTATCCTAAGCTGTAGATATTTTGAAATAATTCTGTGCAAAGGAGTACGTTTTTTAGTTATGTTTTCAGGACTGAAATATAGAAAAATAGTAGTTAATAAATTAAATGTTTTTCACACATTGTCCAGGTTTAATTAATATTTGATACTATAGAAAATACAATGTTCTAAATGTGCTTAAAATACCCATTGAAACCCTAAGTTGGCTCAGGAAAATACAAGTTTGTCGTACAACAACAAAACATTGCACTGTATTCCAACTTATCTTCTTGTATTTCTGTTTGTACCAGACGTAAGAAAACAACTTGATCGACGAGGTAATTTTATACTGACAAAGATTAAAGAGAACCAGCTGATGTAAGTGTTATTTATAGGGGTAATTTGGTACAAAGGTAATAAGTTACCCTGTATGGAAGTTATCAGTGGTGTGAAGTGAGAAAAATGAGAAACGATTTCCTCCCTCTCTTACCCAGCAAACTCACCCTGTTCCTTTCTGCCGTTCGCAATTTCCCTGAATACTACATCTGTAGGATATGGGCTGTAGCATCATTTTATATTCTGTCTAATGATAATATTTATTCAACATATATGACAAGTTATTTAAATAAACTCATTTATAAACAAGGTAATTAAAATGTCAAATCGTTACTTAATTAGCGCATTACGCGGTAGCTCACTCTACAAATCTGATTAAATTCATCGGATCAGCCCTAATGCTGAAATTATGAGTAGATATAATATGGTCCAATTGCAACAAAAATTAGATAATTATCGTTGGCTCATTGTCGCCCACGTAAATTAGTGGTCTGTACTTTAATGATTGTATTTATTTAGTCCCGAATAATTAATTATAATATTTAACATGTACAGTTTTACTTCCGTACGCTTAAGTAAAGAGCAATTTAAAAAATGTTTCTTTCACTGTAGTTTTTTCGCGTTCTCTAATAAAAAAAAAAAAAAATAAAACGTAGATTTAAAATAATTTCTTGTTATGTCTATGCTATTGTAGTAAAATATAAGGACTTTTTTAGTTGATAAATAAAATGCACCTCTTGGTAAGAGCTACTTTAATTAATTATTAAGCTGTGCAAACAAATTTTATTTGTTAAATGTACACTTAATAAGTCCTTTACTTATTAATATTTATTTGAAAGTTGGGAGAGATGTTCAAAGCAATGCTTATATTATATTGTATGCTTTTATTATTACTCATACAAATAATTGACTCCTCAGTTTCAAAACCCCCACAAATTGGTTGTAAAAATGCATATCCTTTTTACACGTTGTGTTAAAAAACTATACTTTTTTAAATGAGTAATAATCGTTTTAAATTCCAAAGAGATTGTTTCATTTTTGAGGGTAAAAAGTAACCTTATTAAAATTTGATTCTTTATGAAATGTTTTCCATTGTCTACAGTAAATAACTTAGACGGTAAATATTTTTTACGAAAGTACATAGAGCATATCGCCTACTATCTCCACATTACTTTGTCCCGAAGTAGCTGGTTTACAGCACTGTGCCACTAGTGCGACATGGCGTTATCTTTATATATATATTAAATAGTTTAAGTAAATGCACATCATGGCACTTATGGATGTGACGATTTGACGTGTAAGCTACTTCATTCGTACCTTCGTAACATAGTGCAAACGGTTTTTTTATGGTAGCTTATAAAATAGATTATGGCGTACCACAAGGGTCAATATTGGGCCCGGTTTTGTTTTTCATATATTTTAACGATTTTTCCTTTAACAGTGATGACAAAAGTGTCAGCAGTTATATTTTTGCTGATGATTTGGCTTTAATTTTTATTTGGATAGTGGGAATTTTCAGTTATATCTGACATATATAGTTATAAAACAAAAACATTTTCTAACTTACTTAATATTTTTTGTAAATATGGAAAGCCTTTTGCAACTTTTTACAGTAGGAGTATTATATATTTTAACCATTTACCAGAACATAAAAAAATCTACTGATACGCCTATTGAAAAGAACTATAAAAAGAAAGCTTGCCGAAAGTGGCTTGTACTCGTGTAGAAAAGGTCTTTACTACGAGCAAGTGTTAGTAGCTAGTTTTGTACTTAGTTGTAAACACACATCAGAAGTTAAGCATACTACATATTGTAATGTACAGTTGACGTTGTTTATATGAAATGTGATTTGATGAAATAGAATTTGAATTTTGAACTTTTTATACGATCTAATGTTATTTTGATGATTCGATTGTTATTATTATGTTGTGGTGTTTGTTTCAGTACATCGGCACTCTGGACGTGCCGCGGCCTACCAGCAGGGTGGAGATTGTCGCCGCCATGCGTAGGATACGAGTAAGTACTCGTTTCATTGTAGCCTAGCCAGGGATGGCAACGATGTATCGATATATCGGAAATATCGATAAACATGTTTCGATATAGCGATATATAGGAAATATCGATAAACATGTTTCGATATAGCGATATATAGGAAATATCGATAAACATGTTTCGATATAGCGATATATAGGAAATATCGATAAACATGTTTCGATATATCGGAAATATCGATAAACACATTTCGATATATCGATATAATAGTATCGATATTTTCTTTTGATAATATCAATATTTTAATCCAATATATCAAATAACTAAATATTGACGTTATTCTCTCTTCAAAATCATCAAGATTCGAAAAAAAACAAATGTAAATTGCCTCTTATACATACATAGCACCATATTTTTAATGCGTACAAAACATGCATTGTAACAATAAAGTAACTTTATTTATTTTTTGTACGTGAGGTTTACGCACTAAAATGTAGTTTATTTTAGACCAGTGGGTGGAATTATAGTGTTTATAAGAAGCCTAATGGCATTTTTATGTGTGGAATACAATAACGATGTTATTACACTATTATTTTATATAATTAACATATTAATTAAATGTATAATTGTTCTTATTTTGAATTTTTTCATTAGACTACTACTTGTTTTGTGTAGAAAAATGTATTTAATTTTTAGATTCAGTAAGCTATTCTAAATAGTGAAAGCAAAAAAAGTGTATTCTTAGTCACGACATAGGAGTACATAAAAAAAGCGTAATTTTTAACAAATAAATCATTTACAATTCGATATATCGGTTACAGGATATTTTTCTTTCAATATTATCGTTAGATCAATATTTGCCACCTATATGTAAGGTAGTCGAAAAAAATAAATTATGTACAACAAAATATTTATGTGAAGTAATTTATTTACACATCAAATTTATTTTCATAAGTGTTGAGTTACGGATTAGTTTGGCACGCTTATGTGATTTTTCTGCTGTATATATTGATGGAATAGGTTAGGTTATAAATAGAAAGTAATTTTTTAGTTAATTCCACAAATTTAATTTTCATCAAGAGTGCTTTCGCCGTTTAAGGCTTCTTCAGTTGTAAATAGAGTATAAACAGTAAACATATGTGAATAAAAATAACAAAAAAATCACATGTAAAACATTAAATACTAGTTAAATTAAATTTAAGTGACTAAGTTTGATAAGAATTGTTATGAATAGAATATGGCTTAGAGTTTTCAATTTTTGATGATATTTCATCTTTAATTAAAGGTAAAAATGTATTACTAAAATTAAGAGACGGTTGGGAAATACATTAATTTTTCTAAACTGCCATACGTGCACTTTCAATTTGGTTTCTTTTGGTCCGTAAGGTTTCTTTTAAAATTATACTTGTAGAATTAAAATTTATATCATGTTTTTCATTAATTTTGCCTTTTCTATAATTTCTTTTTTATAATTGTAAATGTGTTCATTTATTCTTTTTGAAATTGGTCTTGAAGTTTGACCTGTATAAGTTTTATTGCAATGACAATCAATTTTATATATTACATTTTTTGTTTCTTGTTGTTTCTTTTTCAGTTTCTTTTTTACATGTGATTTCTTTTGTTATTTTTATTCACATATGTTTTCTTTTTATAATGTATTTAAAACTGAAGATGCCTTAACCGGCGAAAGCGCTCTTAATGAAAATTAAATTTTAGAAATTTTCTAAAAAATGACTTTCTATTTACAACGCTTACACGAACAAACTTTGTATACAAATATCATTCATAGTTTATAATTACTTTACATTCCACCTCAATGTAAACGGAGCTGAGGACTTCTTGCGTCCTCCCCTTGCCGTTATTACTCACCTTGGGGCTCGTAAGTTCTGCGACCTCACATGTGGCTCAATCGTCATCCCCGCATGTGGATGACATGTTTTACTACACATTGTTTAAAACAAACTGCCAATATCTCCGCAGCGCTTAAAAGAGCTTTCTGTCTGTCCAAAAATATTTGATTTCCCTAGTGATTTGGAACTTTCATGGTGAACGCAATTTTCCATATGAAGTTGATTTTTTCACATGTCTACTACTATCCAAAATCCGGTGGCACACAAAGCCTGCAGCGTTATCAGTCCACTGACTGCTATGAAGTTGCCTTGCAAAGGCACAAATTCCGTGGAGTTATCCAGTCCGTTGATCAACATTACCCTCCGTGAAGCCCTCTAACGTAGATAATCCCTTATCACAAGAGGTACAAACAGACTGATATTTGTAGCTTCTTCGTGACTGCAAACCAGATTAGTACTGTTATTATAAAATACTTCTAGATGTCAAAGTTTGTGTTATTAATTTTAAGAAAAATTACCTTTTTTATTGTAATAAATCGTTTACCATTTGTTGAAACATTAAAGAGTCGTACAATATTAATAATAGGAAAGGCGTGCAATTCACTTGTACTTTTCAGTAATTGACAGAAATTCTATTTATATAGTGTAACTAAAACCGTGTTTAGTATTGTAAACATGTACATAAATCGTAACACAGTCGATTCCCAACTTGCAGTATTGATAAAGTACATAAAAGGTGCCCAAAATGAGGTATTGATTCAAGCATATCTAGGTAACACGTGAACTGGGATGTCCCAAATAAGGTATTAATTCAAGCATATCCAGGTAAAACGAAAACTGGGATGTCCCAAATTGCGGTATTGATTCAAGCATATCCAGGTAACACGTGAAATGGGATGTCCCAAATGAGGTATTTATTTAAGCATATCCAGGTAACACGAAAACTGGGATGTCCCAAATGAGGTGTTGATTCAAGCATACCCATGTAACACAAGAACTGGGGTGTTTTAAATTGCGGTATTGATTCAAGCATATGCAGGTAACTCGAGATCTGCGATGTCCTAAATTGCGGTAATGATTTAAGCATATCCAAGTAACACGAGAACTGGGTTGTCTTAAATCGTGGTATTGATTCAAGCATATCCACGTAACACGAGAACTGGGGTGTCCCAAATTGCGGTATTGATTCAAGCATATCCAGGTAACACGAGAACTGGGATGTCTCATATTGCGGTATTGATTTACGCATATCCAGGTAACACGAAAACTGGGGTGTCCACAATTACGGTATTGATTTAAGCATACCCAGGTAACACGAAAACCGGGATGTCCCAAATGAGGTATTGATTCAAGCATACCTCGGTAACACAAGAACTGGGATGTGCCAAATTGCCGTATTGATTCAAGCATATCAAGTTAACACGAGAACTTGAATGTCTTAAATTTCAGTATTGATTAAAGCATATACAGGTAACACGAGAACTCAAATGTCTTAAATTGCAATATTGATTTAAGCATTTGCAGAACTGGCGTGTCCCAAATTGCGGTATTGATTCAAGCATATCCAGGTAACACGTGAACTGGGATGTCCCAAATGAGGTATTCATTCAAGCATATCCAGGTAACACGAGAACTGCGATGTCCCAAATTGCGGTACTGATTTAAGCATATCCAGGTAACACGAAAACAGGGATGTCCTAAATGAAGTATTGATTCAAGCATACCCATGTAACACAAACACTGGGGTGTGCCAAATTGCGATATGGATTCAAGCATATCAAATTAACACGAGAACTGGGATGTCTTAAATTTCAGTATTGATTTAAGCATATCCAGGTAACACTGAACTGTGCTATCTCAAATTTAGGTATTGATTCAAGTTTATCTAGGTAACACGTGAACTGGGATGTCCGAAATTGAGGTATTGATTTAAGCATATCCATGTAAGACGAGAACTGGTGTCTCCCAAATGAGCTATTGATTTAAGCATATCCAGTTAATACGTGACCTGGGGTGTTCCAAATTGAGATAAGTTATTTCACCCACTTCTGAAATAAAAAAGTAATTCTCTCATCTTGTCCTTGAATAAGTGTACTGTAAAAAAATAATGAATCCACTGTTAAGAAGTATTCCTTAATTGAATAAATAGTGTGAAAGGTAATTTATATATCTACTATAAGCAAACATTTTAGAAAAGTCGCGGTATGATATAAATATTACAGTGTAAGTCAATGTCTGAGATAGTCTCTAAGAAAGCAAATAAACATTCCGTTATGTTAATGCAGCGATAAAGTCAATGGCTGGGAAATATGATGAGCATCATACTTGAAGTGGTTTCTTATAGTTAACACTTTTCTTGTATGAAGGTTATTTTTTTATACATCGATTTACTAACTCTCTTATGTGACTTTAGGCAGATGGTCAGTTGAAATTATCGAGTATATATCTTACAGAAAAAAAGGAATGCTTTCGATGTCAATAAAATAGTAAGTTATGTTCAAAGAGTAATTAAAAATGCTGAAAACTATTATTTAAGGATAAATAAAGGCGGAAAATCAAAAGAAACGTTAGAATTCATTGATGATGTTTACGTGTTGTCCCATGATGAAAGGCATACAAAAATCCAACAAAATTCTTGAATATGATTTTTGTTATTTTTTAACGAGAAGCCGATATCTTTCTTAGCCTTACTCTCCCCATTCCCCATAGACTGTTGATATGTGAGGAGAACTTTTTCAGACAGAGTAAGGGGGAAACCAGTACATGTATATTACTAGGTGAATATTAGGCCTACTGATTCGGACTTACAGTCAGGGACAGGATTCGAACCCGCGATCTCTTCAGGCTCATGGTCCTAACGCATTAAACCGCCCTCAAACGTGTATTTTTATCTTTTGAAAATAGTACATGTAACCTCATCACAGTTAATATACTTATTTTTAAAGATTAATATTAATTTTTAATCGTAAAAATAAAACAAAGTGCCAAAGGAAGGGAAGCATTAGTAATTTTGAGTGTTTTAGGCTTGACAAATAATGTATAATGTTAAAAAAAATCCACTCCTCAATTTAATTAACTGTTTTCTTCAATATAATTACCGAGAATATTTAGTCATTATAAAATCGTTGTAACAATGCAATATTAGTGATATTGTAATAATAAATGAATAAATTAACATATTAATTGAGTACGCTTTAATTATTTAATTCGACAGCGTGTATCTGATCTTTGGATCATCTTCGTACTCAGTTAATACGCCAGTGTATTCACCAATAAATTTACTCCGTTTCAAAAGAAATTTTTACTAAATAAAACTTGGTAGTTAAAAATCTAAATCAACTCGGGGCCCTAAATAAAATTACCAGAATAGGCCGGTTTTCAGTGTTGTTGATATCATAGGAAAATACTAGAGAGATGTTAAGTACGTTTTTTAAATGTGCTGATAACTAACAGAGCCCTAAGTTGGACCGACACTCCCCCCACCACTCGGCTCTATATAGAATAATTAGATTGTGCGTTACATAATTAACCTGAGGTAGAAGTGTAGAGTTGGTTGTAATTACTTAACAAGAATGAAGATAAACGTGTCTTTCGTAATTGGCGCTCATACCGTCTTACGTAGCCGGTATTAAATAACTTGAAAGTAATTACAAGGCAGAGAATTTATAGCTATGAAAATTGCCTTTTATGTCAATTCATAAAAAAGAAACATGGAAGTCTTTTAGCAATAACATTAACATTCCGGATAAGAATAATAATATTATAAAGAGAAAAAAATGAGATGAAATGATAAATACGATGAGATACATTACGCTATGAGAAAACGAACGCTCAAATTCTATGCCCATGTACACATTAGGTTAACGAAATAAATTTTAGACTTTTATAAAAATTTAGTAAGGCCAAAAAAGATACAATTAATTGGGATTGGTGCAATATAAGAAGACCAAAAAGTGTTATGCATAAAACAAACTGACTGTTTGAACGACAACTCGTTCAGGGAAAACCTGAACAACCTAGTCTTGTGAAAGGAAGAGAGCTCATTTGGAAAGAGTGAAACATATTGGGGTGTAAGAGTAGCCAAATCATGAAAACGGCGTGAATACTGGTAATGGTAATAAATAGTGAAACACCAATTCACCATGAGTAACACATTCTCTGCGATGTTTATATGTTTTATAGTTACGAAAACTGTTTAAAACTAAGATCTTTCCACATGTTAATACTAGTAATGGTAATAAATAGTGAAACACCAATTCACCATGAGTAACACATTCTCTGCGATGTTTATATGTTTTATAGTTACGAAAACTGTTTAAAACTAAGATCTTTCCACATGTTAATACTAGTAATGGTAATAAATAGTGAAACACCAATTCACCATGAGTAACACATTCTCTGTGATGTTTATATGTTTTATAGTTACGAAAACTGTTTGAAACTAAGATCTTTCCACATGTTAATACTAGTAATGGTAATAAATAGTGAAACACCAATTCACCATGAGTAACACATTCTCTGCGATGTTTATATGTTTTATAGTTACGAAAACTGTTTAAAACTAAGATCTTTCCACATGTTAATACTAGTAATGGTAATAAATAGTGAAACACCAATTCACCATGAGTAACACATTCTCTGCGATGTTTATATGTTTTATAGTTACGAAAACTGTTTAAAACTAAGATCTTTCCACATGTTAATACTAGTAATGGTAATAAATAGTGAAACACCAATTCACCATGAGTAACACATTCTCTGCGATGTTTATATGTTTTATAGTTACGAAAACTGTTTAAAACTAAGATCTTTCCACATGTTAATACTAGTAATGGTAATAAATAGTGAAACACCAATTCACCATGAGTAACACATTCTCTGCGATGTTTATATGTTTTATAATTACGAAAACTGTTTAAAACTAAGATCTTTCCACATGTTAATACTAGTAATGGTAATAAATAGTGAAACACCAATTCACCATGAGTAACACATTCTCTGCGATGTTTATATGTTTTATAGTTACGAAAACTGTTTAAAACTAAGATCTTTCCACATGTTAATACTAGTAATGGTAATAAATAGTGAAACACCAATTCACCATGAGTAACACATTCTCTGCGATGTTTATATGTTTTATAGTTACGAAAACTGTTTAAAACTAAGATCTTTCCACATGTTAATACTAGTAATGGTAATAAATAGTGAAACACCAATTCACCATGAGTAACACATTCTCTGCGATGTTTATATGTTTTATAGTTACGAAAACTGTTTAAAACTAAGATCTTTCCACATGTTAATACTAGTAATGGTAATAAATAGTGAAACACCAATTCACCATGAGTAACACATTCTCTGCGATGTTTATATGTTTTATAGTTACGAAAACTGTTAAAAACTAAGATCTTTCCACATGTTAATACTAGTAATGTTAATAAATAGTGAAACACCAATTCACCATGAGTAACACATTCTCTGCGATGTTTATATGTTTTATAATTACGAAAACTGTTTAAAACTAAGATCTTTCCACATGTTAATACTAGTAATGGTAATAAATAGTGAAACACCAATTCACCATGAGTAACACATTCTCTGCGATGTTTATATGTTTTATAATTACGAAAACTGTTTAAAACTAAGATCTTTCCACATGTTAATACTAGTAATGGTAATAAATAGTGAAACACCAATTCACCATGAGTAACACATTCTCTGCGATGTTTATATGTTTTATAGTTACGAAAACTGTTTAAAACTAAGATCTTTCCACATGTTAATACTAGTAATGTTAATAAATAGTGAAACACCAATTCACCATGAGTAACACATTCTCTGCGATGTTTATATGTTTTATAATTACGAAAACTGTTTAAAACTAAGTTCTTTCCACATGTTAATACTAGTAATGGTAATAAATAGTGAAACACCAATTCACCATGAGTAACACATTCTCTGCGATGTTTATATGTTTTATAGTTACGAAAACTGTTAAAACTAAGATCTTTCCACATGTTAATACTAGTAATGGTAATAAATAGTGAAACACCAATTCACCATGAGTAACACATTCTCTGCGATGTTTATATGTTTTATAATTACGAAAACTGTTAAAAACTAAGATCTTTCCACATGTTAATACTAGTAATGGTAATAAATAGTGAAACACCAATTCACCATGAGTAACACATTCTCTGCGATGTTTATATGTTTTATAGTTACGAAAACTGTTTGAAACTAAGATCTTTCCACATGTTAATACTAGTAATGTTAATAAATAGTGAAACACCAATTCACCATGAGTAACACATTCTCTGCGATGTTTATATGTTTTATAATTACGAAAACTGTTTAAAACTAAGATCTTTCCACATGTTAATACTAGTAATGGTAATAAATAGTGAAACACCAATTCACCATGAGTAACACATTCTCTGCGATGTTTATATGTTTTATAGTTACGAAAACTGTTTAAAACTAAGATCTTTCCACATGTTAATACTAGTAATGGTAATAAATAGTGAAACACCAATTCACCATGAGTAACACATTCTCTGCGATGTTTATATGTTTTATAGTTACGAAAACTGTTTAAAACTAAGATCTTTCCACATGTTAATACTAGTAATGGTAATAAATAGTGAAACACCAATTCACCATGAGTAACACATTCTCTGCGATGTTTATATGTTTTATAGTTACGAAAACTGTTTAAAACTAAGATCTTTCCACATGTTAATACTAGTAATGGTAATAAATAGTGAAACACCAATTCACCATGAGTAACACATTCTCTGCGATGTTTATATGTTTTATAGTTACGAAAACTGTTTAAAACTAAGATCTTTCCACATGTTAATACTAGTAATGGTAATAAATAGTGAAACACCAATTCACCATGAGTAACACATTCTCTGCGATGTTTATATGTTTTATAGTTACGAAAACTGTTAAAAACTAAGATCTTTCCACATGTTAATACTAGTAATGGTAATAAATAGTGAAACACCAATTCACCATGAGTAACACATTCTCTGCGATGTTTATATGTTTTATAGTTACGAAAACTGTTTAAAACTAAGATCTTTCCACATGTTAATACTAGTAATGGTAATAAATAGTGAAACACCAATTCACCATGAGTAACACATTCTCTGCGATGTTTATATGTTTTATAATTACGAAAACTGTTTAAAACTAAGATCTTTCCACATGTTAATACTAGTAATGGTAATAAATAGTGAAACACCAATTCACCATGAGTAACACATTCTCTGCGATGTTTATATGTTTTATAGTTACGAAAACTGTTTAAAACTAAGATCTTTCCACATGTTAATACTAGTAATGTTAATAAATAGTGAAACACCAATTCACCATGAGTAACACATTCTCTGCGATGTTTATATGTTTTATAAGTTACGAAAACTGTTTAAAACTAAGATCTTTCCACATGTTAATACTAGTAATGGTAATAAATAGTGAAACACCAATTCACCATGAGTAACACATTCTCTGCGATGTTTATATGTTTTATAGTTACGAAAACTGTTTAAAACTAAGATCTTTCCACATGTTAATACTAGTAATGGTAATAAATAGTGAAACACCAATTCACCATGAGTAACACATTCTCTGCGATGTTTATATGTTTTATAGTTACGAAAACTGTTTAAAACTAAGATCTTTCCACATGTTAATACTAGTAATGGTAATAAATAGTGAAACACCAATTCACCATGAGTAACACATTCTCTGCGATGTTTATATGTTTTATAGTTACGAAAACTGTTTAAAACTAAGATCTTTCCACATGTTAATACTAGTAATGGTAATAAATAGTGAAACACCAATTCACCATGAGTAACACATTCTCTGCGATGTTTATATGTTTTATAGTTACGAAAACTGTTTAAAACTAAGATCTTTCCACATGTTAATACTAGTAATGGTAATAAATAGTGAAACACCAATTCACCATGAGTAACACATTCTCTGCGATGTTTATATGTTTTATAGTTACGAAAACTGTTTAAAACTAAGATCTTTCCACATGTTAATACTAGTAATGGTAATAAATAGTGAAACACCAATTCACCATGAGTAACACATTCTCTGCGATGTTTATATGTTTTATAGTTACGAAAACTGTTTAAAACTAAGATCTTTCCACATGTTAATACTAGTAATGGTAATAAATAGTGAAACACCAATTCACCATGAGTAACACATTCTCTGCGATGTTTATATGTTTTATAGTTACGAAAACTGTTAAAAACTAAGATCTTTCCACATGTTAATACTAGTAATGGTAATAAATAGTGAAACACCAATTCACCATGAGTAACACATTCTCTGCGATGTTTATATGTTTTATAGTTACGAAAACTGTTAAAAACTAAGATCTTTCCACATGTTAATACTAGTAATGGTAATAAATAGTGAAACACCAATTCACCATGAGTAACACATTCTCTGCGATGTTTATATGTTTTATAGTTACGAAAACTGTTTAAAAACTAAGATCTTTCCACATGTTAATACTAGTAATGGTAATAAATAGTGAAACACCAATTCACCATGAGTAACACATTCTCTGCGATGTTTATATGTTTTATAGTTACGAAAACTGTTTAAAACTAAGATCTTTCCACATGTTAATACTAGTAATGGTAATTAAATAGTGAAACACCAATTCACCATGAGTAACACATTCTCTGCGATGTTTATATGTTTTATAGTTACGAAAACTGTTTAAAACTAAGATCTTTCCACATGTTAATACTAGTAATGGTAATAAATAGTGAAACACCAATTCACCATGAGTAACACATTCTCTGCGATGTTTATATGTTTTATAATTACGAAAACTGTTTAAAACTAAGATCTTTCCACATGTTAATACTAGTAATGGTAATAAATAGTGAAACACCAATTCACCATGAGTAACACATTCTCTGCGATGTTTATATGTTTTATAGTTACGAAAACTGTTAAAAACTAAGATCTTTCCACATGTTAATACTAGTAATGGTAATAAATAGTGAAACACCAATTCACCATGAGTAACACATTCTCTGCGATGTTTATATGTTTTATAATTACGAAAACTGTTTAAAACTAAGATCTTTCCACATGTTAATACTAGTAATGGTAATAAATAGTGAAACACCAATTCACCATGAGTAACACATTCTCTGCGATGTTTATATGTTTTATAGTTACGAAAACTGTTTAAAACTAAGATCTTTCCACATGTTAATACTAGTAATGGTAATAAATAGTGAAACACCAATTCACCATGAGTAACACATTCTCTGCGATGTTTATATGTTTTATAATTACGAAAACTGTTTAAAACTAAGATCTTTCCACATGTTAATACTAGTAATGGTAATAAATAGTGAAACACCAATTCACCATGAGTAACACATTCTCTGCGATGTTTATATGTTTTATAGTTACGAAAACTGTTTAAAACTAAGATCTTTCCACATGTTAATACTAGTAATGGTAATAAATAGTGAAACACCAATTCACCATGAGTAACACATTCTCTGCGATGTTTATATGTTTTATAGTTACGAAAACTGTTTAAAACTAAGATCTTTCCACATGTTAATACTAGTAATGGTAATAAATAGTGAAACACCAATTCACCATGAGTAACACATTCTCTGCGATGTTTATATGTTTTATAGTTACGAAAACTGTTTAAAAACTAAGATCTTTCCACATGTTAATACTAGTAATGGTAATAAATAGTGAAACACCAATTCACCATGAGTAACACATTCTCTGCGATGTTTATATGTTTTATAGTTACGAAAACTGTTAAAAACTAAGATCTTTCCACATGTTAATACTAGTAATGGTAATAAATAGTGAAACACCAATTCACCATGAGTAACACATTCTCTGCGATGTTTATATGTTTTATAGTTACGAAAACTGTTTGAAACTAAGATCTTTCCACATGTTAATACTAGTAATGTTAATAAATAGTGAAACACCAATTCACTATGAGTAACACATTCTCTGCGATGTTTATATGTTTTATAGTTACGAAAACTGTTAAAAACTAAGATCTTTCCACATGTTAATACTAGTAATGGTAATAAATAGTGAAACACCAATTCACCATGAGTAACACATTCTCTGCGATGTTTATATGTTTTATAGTTACGAAAACTGTTTAAAACTAAGATCTTTCCACATGTTAATACTAGTAATGGTAATAAATAGTGAAACACCAATTCACCATGAGTAACACATTCTCTGCGATGTTTATATGTTTTATAGTTACGAAAACTGTTAAAAACTAAGATCTTTCCACATGTTAATACTAGTAATGGTAATAAATAGTGAAACACCAATTCACCATGAGTAACACATTCTCTGCGATGTTTATATGTTTTATAATTACGAAAACTGTTTAAAACTAAGACCTTTCCACTTGTTAATACTAGTAATGGTAATAAATAGTGAAACACCAATTCACCATGAGTAACACATTCTCTGTGATGTTTATATGTTTTATAGTTACGAAAACTGTTAAAAACTAAGATCTTTCCACATGTTAATACTAGTAATGGTAATAAATAGTGAAACACCAATTCACCATGAGTAACACATTCTCTGTGATGTTTATATGTTTTATAGTTACGAAAACTGTTAAAAACTAAGATCTTTCCACATGTTAATACTAGTAATGGTAATAAATAGTGAAACACCAATTCACCATGAGTAACACATTCTCTGCGATGTTTATATGTTTTATAGTTACGAAAACTGTTAAAAACTAAGATCTTTCCACATGTTAATACTAGTAATGGTAATAAATAGTGAAACACCAATTCACCATGAGTAACACATTCTCTGCGATGTTTATATGTTTTATAGTTACGAAAACTGTTTGAAACTAAGATCTTTCCACATTTTAATACTAGTAATGTTAATAAATAGTGAAACACCAATTCACCATGAGTAACACATTCTCTGTGATGTTTATATGTTTTATAGTTACGAAAACTGTTAAAAACTAAGATCTTTCCACATGTTAATACTAGTAATGGTAATAAATAGTGAAACACCAATTCACCATGAGTAACACATTCTCTGCGATGTTTATATGTTTTATAGTTACGAAAACTGTTTAAAACTAAGACCTTTCCACATGTTAATACTAGTAATGGTAATAAATGGTGAAACACCAATTTACCATGAGTAACACATTCTCTGTGATGTTTATATGTTTTATAGTTACGAAAACTGTTAAAAACTAAGATCTTTCCACATGTTAATACTAGTAATGGTAATAAATAGTGAAACACCAATTCACCATGAGTAACACATTCTCTGCGATGTTTATATGTTTTATAATTACGAAAACTGTTTAAAACTAAGACCTTTCCACTTGTTAATACTAGTAATGGTAATAAATAGTGAAACACCAATTCACCATGAGTAACACATTCTCTGTGATGTTTATATGTTTTATAGTTACGAAAACTGTTAAAAACTAAGATCTTTCCACATGTTAATACTAGTAATGGTAATAAATAGTGAAACACCAATTCACCATGAGTAACACATTCTCTGTGATGTTTATATGTTTTATAGTTACGAAAACTGTTAAAAACTAAGATCTTTCCACATGTTAATACTAGTAATGGTAATAAATAGTGAAACACCAATTCACCATGAGTAACACATTCTCTGCGATGTTTATATGTTTTATAGTTACGAAAACTGTTAAAAACTAAGATCTTTCCACATGTTAATACTAGTAATGGTAATAAATAGTGAAACACCAATTCACCATAAGTAACACATTCTCTGTGATGTTTATATGTTTTATAGTTACGAAAACTGTTAAAAACTAAGATCTTTCCACATGTTAATACTAGTAATGGTAATAAATAGTGAAACACCAATTCACCATGAGTAACACATTCTCTGCGATGTTTATATGTTTTATAGTTACGAAAACTGTTAAAACTAAGATCTTTCCACATGTTAATACTAGTAATGGTAATAAATAGTGAAACACCAATTCACCATGAGTAACACATTCTCTGCGATGTTTATATGTTTTATAGTTACGAAAACTGTTTAAAACTAAGATCTTTCCACATGTTAATACTAGTAATGGTAATAAATAGTGAAACACCAATTCACCATGAGTAACACATTCTCTGCGATGTTTATATGTTTTATAGTTACGAAAACTGTTTAAAACTAAGATCTTTCCACATGTTAATACTAGTAATGTTAATAAATAGTGAAACACCAATTCACCATGAGTAACACATTCTCTGCGATGTTTATATGTTTTATAATTACGAAAACTGTTTAAAACTAAGATCTTTCCACATGTTAATACTAGTAATGGTAATAAATAGTGAAACACCAATTCACCATGAGTAACACATTCTCTGCGATGTTTATATGTTTTATAGTTACGAAAACTGTTTAAAACTAAGATCTTTCCACATGTTAATACTAGTAATGGTAATAAATAGTGAAACACCAATTCACCATGAGTAACACATTCTCTGCGATGTTTATATGTTTTATAGTTACGAAAACTGTTTAAAACTAAGATCTTTCCACATGTTAATACTAGTAATGGTAATAAATAGTGAAACACCAATTCACCATGAGTAACACATTCTCTGCGATGTTTATATGTTTTATAGTTACGAAAACTGTTTAAAACTAAGATCTTTCCACATGTTAATACTAGTAATGGTAATAAATAGTGAAACACCAATTCACCATGAGTAACACATTCTCTGCGATGTTTATATGTTTTATAATTACGAAAACTGTTTAAAACTAAGATCTTTCCACATGTTAATACTAGTAATGGTAATAAATAGTGAAACACCAATTCACCATGAGTAACACATTCTCTGCGATGTTTATATGTTTTATAGTTACGAAAACTGTTTAAAACTAAGATCTTTCCACATGTTAATACTAGTAATGGTAATAAATAGTGAAACACCAATTCACCATGAGTAACACATTCTCTGCGATGTTTATATGTTTTATAGTTACGAAAACTGTTTAAAACTAAGATCTTTCCACATGTTAATACTAGTAATGGTAATAAATAGTGAAACACCAATTCACCATGAGTAACACATTCTCTGCGATGTTTATATGTTTTATAGTTACGAAAACTGTTTAAAACTAAGATCTTTCCACATGTTAATACTAGTAATGGTAATAAATAGTGAAACACCAATTCACCATGAGTAACACATTCTCTGCGATGTTTATATGTTTTATAGTTACGAAAACTGTTTAAAACTAAGATCTTTCCACATGTTAATACTAGTAATGGTAATAAATAGTGAAACACCAATTCACCATGAGTAACACATTCTCTGCGATGTTTATATGTTTTATAGTTACGAAAACTGTTTAAAACTAAGATCTTTCCACATGTTAATACTAGTAATGGTAATAAATAGTGAAACACCAATTCACCATGAGTAACACATTCTCTGCGATGTTTATATGTTTTATAGTTACGAAAACTGTTTAAAACTAAGATCTTTCCACATGTTAATACTAGTAATGGTAATAAATAGTGAAACACCAATTCACCATGAGTAACACATTCTCTGCGATGTTTATATGTTTTATAGTTACGAAAACTGTTTAAAACTAAGATCTTTCCACATGTTAATACTAGTAATGGTAATAAATAGTGAAACACCAATTCACCATGAGTAACACATTCTCTGCGATGTTTATATGTTTTATAGTTACGAAAACTGTTTAAAACTAAGATCTTTCCACATGTTAATACTAGTAATGGTAATAAATAGTGAAACACCAATTCACCATGAGTAACACATTCTCTGCGATGTTTATATGTTTTATAGTTACGAAAACTGTTTAAAACTAAGATCTTTCCACATGTTAATACTAGTAATGGTAATAAATAGTGAAACACCAATTCACCATGAGTAACACATTCTCTGCGATGTTTATATGTTTTATAGTTACGAAAACTGTTTAAAACTAAGATCTTTCCACATGTTAATACTAGTAATGGTAATAAATAGTGAAACACCAATTCACCATGAGTAACACATTCTCTGCGATGTTTATATGTTTTATAGTTACGAAAACTGTTAAAAACTAAGATCTTTCCACATGTTAATACTAGTAATGGTAATAAATAGTGAAACACCAATTCACCATGAGTAACACATTCTCTGCGATGTTTATATGTTTTATAGTTACGAAAACTGTTTAAAACTAAGATCTTTCCACATGTTAATACTAGTAATGGTAATAAATAGTGAAACACCAATTCACCATGAGTAACACATTCTCTGCGATGTTTATATGTTTTATAATTACGAAAACTGTTAAAACATTGCGAATGATTATATTTTGAGTTTTAGTTACAAAAATGTTTTTAAAAACTAAATCTTCCACAATTTAATTAACTGTATGTATTCAATATAATGACACGAAAATTACCATGAGTAAAATCGTTGTCAATGCAATATTATGATATGTATTAATATTTGAATAAAAACATATTAAAGAAACTTATTATTCTTTCCACAGGTGTATCTATACTTTGGTCAACTAACTAGTTAATACCCAATTCACCAATAAATTTACTCTGCGATTTTTACTATATTGTATTAAAATCAAAAACTGTAATAAAATTACAGTACCTTTCCATGTGTTAATAATACTAGTAAGGTATTATAAATTGTGAAACAACAGAGCACCTAATGAGTCACCACATCCCACGTGGCTTATATGAATATTAAATTGTAGCTTACGAAAACCTGTAAAAATGAAGATTTTCAATTATTAAAACAAGTAAATACGGTATCTAAATAGTGGATACCCATTACTGAAACTAAGATCTTTCCACATGTTAATACTAGTAATGTTAATAAATAGTGAAACACCAATTCACCATGAGTAACACATTCTCTGTGATGTTTATATCTTTTATAGTTACGAAAACTGTTAAAAACTAAGATCTTTCCACATGTTAATACTAGTAATGGTAATAAATAGTGAAACACCAATTCACCATGAGTAACACATTCTCTGCGATGTTTATATGTTTTATAATTACGAAAACTGTTTAAAACTAAGACCTTTCCACTTGTTAATACTAGTAATGGTAATAAATAGTGAAACACCAATTCACCATGAGTAACACATTCTCTGTGATGTTTATATGTTTTATAGTTACGAAAACTGTTAAAAACTAAGATCTTTCCACATGTTAATACTAGTAATGGTAATAAATAGTGAAACACCAATTCACCATGAGTAACACATTCTCTGCGATGTTTATATGTTTTATAATTACGAAAACTGTTTAAAACTAAGACCTTTCCACTTGTTAATACTAGTAATGGTAATAAATAGTGAAACACCAATTCACCATGAGTAACACATTCTCTGTGATGTTTATATGTTTTATAGTTACGAAAACTGTTAAAAACTAAGATCTTTCCACATGTTAATACTAGTAATGGTAATAAATAGTGAAACACCAATTCACCATGAGTAACACATTCTCTGTGATGTTTATATGTTTTATAGTTACGAAAACTGTTAAAAACTAAGATCTTTCCACATGTTAATACTAGTAATGGTAATAAACAGTGAAACACCAATTCACCATGAGTAACACATTCTCTGCGATGTTTATATGTTTTATAGTTACGAAAACTGTTTAAAACTAAGATCTTTCCACATGTTAATACTAGTAATGGTAATAAATAGTGAAACACCAATTCACCATGAGTAACACATTCTCTGCGATGTTTATATGTTTTATAATTACGAAAACTGTTTAAAACTAAGATCTTTCCACATGTTAATACTAGTAATGGTAATAAATAGTGAAACACCAATTCACCATGAGTAACACATTCTCTGCGATGTTTATATGTTTTATAGTTACGAAAACTGTTTAAAACTAAGATCTTTCCACATGTTAATCGACTTTAATTTTACTCGGATATAACGATTAATAACATATTAACTTAAAAGAGGGTTGTGTAATCATTGTAATTTTTTTCGTATTGTATTATTATCCTTTTCTCTAATGGGTACATGCGGAGTAAAGTCGACACTGTTTTTACAGGTTAGTATTTCTTTGTGTCCAAAATTGTTAAATTATTACTGAATGGGCGTTCCTTATTTCCCCAGACCAGGCTTTTGTTTTTATTTTTGTGTCATCCTCTGATCAATTTTCCAATAATTTTTTTCTTGTCTGGTTTGTTTCTATTCGAAATGACAGTTCGTGTCACAACTGCTTCTATTAATTCATTACTTTACTTTTTTTAGTTTTTATTTTTATGTATCAATCCATTTAATTGTTTCTGTTTTTTGCTCCATTTCGATTATCATGAAATTCTACAGTTTGTTTAGTTAGTCCATTCTTTTGATGCGGTAGAAATTTAGTCTTTTTTATCATGTCAGAATGAGTCGTTTATTTTCCATTTCCGTTTTAATTCTAAGTCTATAAGTATAAAGATCAGGAATTAATAGACCTAATTGTATTTAATATTATTTGTAAAAAATTAATACTTTTAGTAAAACTTAACGTTTTTAAGCTTGTTAGGTTATATGGCATTGCTCATCTAGCTACACTACTAATAGTAATTAATCCTTTGTTTTAGTTTATGATACAATCTTAATACGCTTATATTTTTATAACGGGTACATAACTAAAGTAAGTATAAACGACCAGTTTAGATTGGCGCCATTTTTACACAAGTTGTGTACGTTTTCGTTGACCGCGCAACAATTCTACAGTACTTGTGTAAACTCACCTGTTTATATATACAGGGTGTCCCTGAACTCTCTGAGGATCTTTTTAGGTATTAATTGTGGGTCAAAAACAAGACATACTATCCAATTTTCCAAATTTCCAAATCACCTCCGGTACAGCCACCATTTTGTATTTTGTACAAATTATTTTTGAGTTTTAAAACTATTTTAGCCCATAGTGTTAAAATTTGGTATACCCATTAATAAAACCATTTTCTTGCTGAAATAAAAAAATCAAGAATGATTTTTAATTATTTTCAAAATGGCGGCACTTTGAAATGTTTGGTTCTTAATAACTTTTGTAAAGTTTGGAATACAACAAAATCACAAGAATACATTTTTTGCAAATTTTATTTTCAATCCAAAAAAATAACGTTTTAGGATGAAATAGGATGACAAACAACTGAGATTTGAGTAGTTTTGTATTTTATCATTTTCGTGCCGCGCGAGTCAACCGCAACAATAATACATCAGCGATCTATCCTGATTACTTTCATCCAAAACACTACAATAAAGTGATTTGTGACATTATTGTAATGAAAATATCCCTAGCAGGCAACGGGAAAAAGGTTGCAGATGATTTTTGTTGTTATTAAATAAAAAAATTAATTTTAACCAGGTAGTTTCTTAAAAACTTGAATTGTTGTAAAAATTATTTGTAATGCAAAGAAGGTTGTAGACATAAAACTAGTAAAATTAAAAAGAATTAGATTATAAATTGAACATTTAATTAAATTTATTTTCACATTACAAACGTTGCTCAAAATTTCAATTGTTTTCATTTCAGTTTAGCAAAGGAAAAATGCTTGGTAAGTGACTGGAATACAGTAAAACATTCTTTTTTTTTCTTGAATAATTCCAGCACCTTCAGCAATTTTAAAAACCTAGAATTTATAAATTTCTAATTTCTATTTTTAACCTAAAGTATTTTAGGGCAATACTTTAGGTTAAAATTAATTTTTAATTTAATAACAACGAAAATCACGTAAAACATATTCCTCGTTGCCTGCTAGGGGCATTTAAATTACAATGATGTCACAAATCACCTTATTTTAGTGTTTTGGATGAAATTAATCAGAATATATCGCTGACGTATTGTTGTAGTCGGCTTGCGCGGCACAACACCATGGCTGTACACGATCACGCGTAAATTATTACATACAAAAATACCCAAATCTCGATTGTTTATCATCTGATTTCATACCACGTTACTTTTTTTGATTGAAAATTAAGTTTGCAAATAATGTATTCTTGTGATTTTTCTGTATTCTTAACCTTTCAAAAGTTATTAAGGATCAAACATTTCAAAGTGCCGCTATTTTGAAAATAACTTAAAAACCTTTTTGATATTTTTATTTCAGCAAGAAAATTTTTTGTATTAATGTGCATACCAAAATTTAACTCTATAGCTTAAATAGTTTTAAAAATAATTTGTAAAACATACAAAATGGCGGCTGTACGGGGAGCGTAGGTGATTTGGAAATTTTAAATATGATATTATGTCTTGTTTTTGACCCACAATCAATACCTAAAAAGATTCTCAGAGAGTTCAGGGACGCCACGTATATATACGTACGTAGACAAGTTACATACATGATGTGTGAGTTAAACAGATGTTGTAAACACGGTTCATGTTTACAGTGAGCATGCATTCCCTTTGAACGCCCTCTAGCATAGATGCGGGCCCTTAACTAACGGAAACGACATGTTTGAACTCGTCTATTTATACACATTAAATATAAAACTGATCAAAGAACTGTACTTTACAATATCATCCTGTTATTTGGTTTTTTCATCAAACACAAATATCCGTTTGTATTTAGAAACGTCAGCTGGGAAAACTATGAGTGTACGTTTTTTAAGACTTGCGGCACTGTTTTTGTCTGTTTGAAAATATTTCTTCATTATAGAAAACGTTTCAATAATGAAACGAGCAGTTTAATATAAGACCTTTGTTCATATTAGGCTGGTATTATTATCTTTATACTAGGAGCAAAAAGTAAACAAAATAATTGTATTTATCATTGTACGTTTTACAACAGTCACCACATTGACTTTTGAGCGTGATCGGAAAAACGCTAAACACATACCATCCCTAAACCTAACATCAATTGTTATATTTAGAGTAAAATAGATACAAATTAAAAAAAAAATCAGAGCAAAAAGTGTATTGAGATAACCTCTTAAACCTAAAAATCAATCACATTTGTTACACATCAATACATATAAAGGGTCGTTTTAAAAAATTGCTTTGTTACATAGGCAATATTAATTGTATTTCATACTAATTAATATAAAATGGAAATCAAAGAAATGAGAATGATAAAATAGCAAATAAATAATAAATTGATAACTTTGTTAAAATCTCATTCAACGTATATATATACACAAGTCTCACTGTAGCAGAAAAACCAAACTATTCTTATTTTTACTTATGAGACGCCGCCACACGTTGTGTGTATTTTAAGGCGAATATGAATGATGATATGAGTGTAGGAGAGTGTAGTCTGGTTACTAACCGAGTTCAACTGTTCCTCAGAAAGGGCAATTTATTATTTGCCCAACGGCCGGGCAACTAAGGCACACACAGCAATTTAGTAGAGGGATTATCTCTTCAGGTCTACCACAAACTGAATCCAAGCCAAAGTTGTTTCCTGATTATCCAGTAGAGTTGCAGTAACTGTAAACGATTTAGTGAATTTTACAGTTCTGTGGGCGAGATATGCGGAGAGCGTGCAGTTGCTAGAACGATTCTCCCTCACGCTCGAAAATATCAGTCAGATATATTGGTTGGCTAGTGTCATTCATATTCAATATTTTTACGATTCTGTGTCATAGTATACGTAAAATAGTGCAGTAATCATTATAATGATAGGTACATTGTAAAATAGAAATAAGACTGGTTTAAATTGCCTCTTTCTGTCGTAACATTATATAATTACATTACTGCTAAGTACACATCAAAGCGTAATTTTACTGTTCTGGAGGCTAATAAAACAAAATGCATGTATTATCTATCGATTTTGTAATAAATACATTTTTACATCAAGATATATAAAAAACAGTGTAATAAGCGTACGAGTTTTTTTCAAAATATTAACTTATTAGCCTTTACGTAGCTAGTTAGATAACATTTAGTGAAAAAAAGCATTACCCAGATAAATGTTATAAACTATTATTTTTCAAATATATTTCGTTTTATGTAAACATATTACAATTATCATTTCTCGCTTATTTAGTTTGGAATCTTACCTCTACTATCCATTCTTCACTACTATAACATGATTTTCATGTCGTACAAGCAACAATCGTGCCCTGTTTATTTAACATTAGAACGTGCTACCAGTTGTACAATCGTATCAATTTATTTATAGATATTTTGTATAAAGCAAGGTCTTGACAAAACAAGACAACTGTCTCCGGTTACATGGAAGCTCAAAGTTTTACATGTGAGGCGGCCAAAGATCAGTGCTTTTAATGAAATGGACGCTCGTTAACCATTATACAGCTCATTATGGTCGTAACGAACCGTAACTGGTAAAGTTATAAACTGTAATGTCCTGTACGATGTTACAGTCGTGAATAACGTCACAATAAGTAGGAGTTACTGGACATTTTCAAAATTCAGTAGTGTGACAAAAGGATTCTTCAATTATATGACGTAAGCAATCTACAAGAGTGTGACTCAGGCAATCTACAATAATGTGACATAGACAATCTACAATAGTGTGACTCAGACAATCTACAATAATGTTACATAGACTATCTACAATAGTGTGACTCAAACAATCTACAATAATGTGTCATAGACAATCTACAATAGTGTGACTCAGACAATCTACAATAATGTGACATAGACAATCTACAATAGTGTGACTCAGACAATCTACAATAATGTGACATAGACAATCTACAATAGTGTGACTCAGACAATCTACAATAATGTGGCATAGACAATCTACAATAGTGTGACTCAGACAATCTACAATAATGTGACATAGACAGTCTACAATAATGTGATGCGAGCAATCTACAATAATGTGACTCAACAATCTACTTTAATGTGACATGGACAATCTACAATAATGTGATGCGAGCAATCTACAATAGTGTGACTCAGACGATCTACAATAATGTGATGCGAGCAATCTACAATAAGGTGACTCAAACAATCTACAATAATGTGACATATGCAATCTACAATAATGTGACTCGAGCATTCTACAATAATGTGACGAGCAATCTACAATGATGTGACGAGCAATCTACAATAATGTGACTCAAGCAATCTACAATAATGTAACTCGTGCAATCTACAGTAATGTAACTCAAGCAATCTACAGTAATGTGACTCAAGCAATATACAGTAATGTAACTCGAGCAATCTACAATAATGTGACTCAAGCAATCAACAGTAATGTGTCTCCTGCAATATACAATAATGTGAATCAAGCAATCTACAGTAATGTGACTCAAGCAGGTTACAATAATGTATCTCAAGCAATCTACAATAATGTGAATCAAGCAATCTACAGTAATGTGATTCAAGCCGGCTACAATAAGGTTAGCAAGACTAAAACTACTAATAAAAATACTAAAACTTGTTTATTATGGATACATTCAATTTCATATACACCATGGAACGTCTATCATGGGACCTCAAACAAATGTAAATTAATTTAAGTATTGAAAATACAGAAATATGCTATTTAGAACAATATTTAAAATTAGTAATCCCCAAAACCACGAGAAAGTGCCTTGAAAAGAACATCTTATAGATTTGGCAATTTAAAGTATACGACATTTATGTTTTTGAAACTATCCTTTTACGTAAACTAAGTGACCCTTAAGGGGTTAAGGCGATGGCTTGCCACCGCAGACAAAGAAATAGACATTCTCTTTTTATTTTGTGTACTAGAAGTGTACATAAAAAATACTTATAGTTGTCATCTAACTTATAAACAAATAAAATAAATAAACTAAGTAGTACTTTTTTATCAATGAAGCCTTAATTTTTAACAAAATTTTAGCTATCTTTTTATTTTGGGTTCTATGTGTCCATCTGCTACTATTGATTCATAATGCAGTTCAACTTTCCGAGGAACCTGGGTCAGTTGCCCTTGGTTATGTTATAATAAAATCAACTTTATTACTTTTAAGTGTTATTTACCTGCAACTAAGTAAAATAAAGTAATAGTAACAAACAATGTAAACATATGTTTGTTTTAACCCTACGTAATAAATCGAATGAAAGAAGTTGAAAAAAGCTTGTTATGCTAATTGAAACAAAATTATATCCTTTCGCATTAGTAATTTTTGTTAAAATTCAATACTAATTGTATTAATCACATCAGGTTCAAACTAAATATAGGTTTGGACCGTTATCTGACACATTTTTGATTAAAAGTTAATGCGTAGTAATACAAGTTGAATACAACCTGGATTAGTATTTAAATAATATATATCTTTTTTGAAAAAATGTCGCGACTGTTCTTTTCTAAACATGTCTTATTCGATTTAGTTATCTTTTCTTTTTTTAAAGCAAATTTTAAGGTTTATTTAATGATTTTGACAGACTGATAGTAAACGTGGAGGTTTCAGACGTTTCTCATGTTTTTCTCCCTTAACAGTGTAGTTTTATCCTTACTTATTACTCATAATATTATCCCACTCTGAAAGTAAGGACTATATTTTAATGTTAAAAGTAAGTAAAGTAAGAACATTTTAACATCTTTTGTAATAAAATTATCTGTGTGATGTGGGTCATCATACCCAATTAATAAAAAAGTGCACCATGTATGTTTCATCGTGAACTAATAACGCGACTAAATATGTGGGAAGAGTTGACTCAGTATAATGTACATTAGTGGCTTCCCTATTTGGGGTAGGGGTAATTCCCCGACGGTTTGCAATATTCATGCGAGCCACACTTACGGTCAAAGCCTCTGCGTTATTCCCACACATAATTACATAATATTAGTTTGTATTTGGATAGTGTTTTATTACGAGTTGTCAAAGTAGTCTTTGTTACCATCGGTTTTAGCTTGGATGATCAAATTACCAGAGTGAAAATGTTGGCAAAAAGTATGCCAGTACTTTCTGTTATTATTTTCAGTTGTTGATATTCAATAACATAATTTTTCATTTAATAAAATAACAATTCATTTTTAAATTATTGTTATTTGTTGTATACAATGGTTACATTTTTGTATAAAAATAGTATATTCAAATATATTTTAGACATACCTTATACTTGATTGAAATTATTTATATTTTACTTAAAAAGAAAATAAATTGATTAACTAATATTTAAAATGTGTGGCATTTTGTCGCTCAGATTATTAGGTTAATATTGCATCATGTATATTCCATTTTATTACTTACGTTAGATTTGTCGTTTATTTTTAAAGATGATAATGTAGGCATAACTTTATTTTCAAAAATTTTCCATTTAAACGAAATTTTATCATTTTTATTGTCTTAGCATCGTCTTTAATTAGTTTGAAAACTTAACAATTAATTCCTTTATATTTGATTTTGTGTTTAATTATTTCCTTAGAGTTATATGTTTAATGATATAAATAAAGGCAATGAAAATGTTTATTTTTCATCTTTGAACTATACTCTACAATTGTTTGAACATAGTAAATTTAATCTCTGACTATAAGTGTTAATATAAAATCCTTATTCACCTTATGTTTTATGGGATATTTTGTTTTTAAAAATGTATTGAAATACCAAAATGTTTGTTTTATATATATTATATATAAAACATGTTTAAATGTATTGAAATACCAAAATTTTTGTTTTATATATATATTATATATAAAACATGTTTAAAATATTACGTTGTTATGATATTTATCATCCTTGTCCAAGAGGAAGAATAGAAACCAAACATAGAAGGCAACAATCGGTGCATTTCAATTTTGCCAAATTCATAGTCAGTTGTATTTTCTTTTCTTGGCATTATTGCTGTATTGGAGTGAAGGTTTTCTAATATTGTTGCATAAACTTGACTTCGTTTTGTGGTATATTTAACGACTACTTTAACACCATCTAGTTATCGGTTAGACTTAACTTTCTTGTCGGAGTTATGAGGACATAGAGATGTAAATAAGATGTGTAAAATACCTTGAATTAAGGCTATTTGGTTAAAGAATTTTTATTTTTTACGATTTCAATTACTTTGTATCAGCTATTAAACGCTTCCCAAGTAGTTCTTTCATTAAAAATCACCTCAAAGATGCAAGTTTGGGCTTTCTTGGTACATGCAGAATTAAGAAACTATTTTCCTGATTATTCCAAACAAAAAAAAAAAAAAAAGACTCGTAGGACTGGTCTTGCTCATAAGTTATTTTAAATTACGTAATTTTATTGTAAATTAGCAAATTTGATTTTATATAATTAATGTTATATGTTTGTTTGTATTTTATTAAGACGAGAAATACAATGTCATGTTTGGCATCTTATGCTTTTTAATATCACACAATTTATATAATTGATTAACTTTATACACTTAACTTGTGACTGTACTTTTACCCGCATGTTATATTACGATCCAATAGCTACGCACACGTACAGCGAGACACAGCACCCGCACCCGCAGGATCGCGATTCAACGACTTCCTGCAATTATATAGACGGGGAAAGGGAAGGGTCGCGCGCGTGTGTGTGAATAGCTTGTGGTCAGACGTACAGCTAGTGCTGTGAGCGGAATTCAGTCGTCCCTAAAGTCGGCCGAACCACCTTAACAAGAAATCCCTTAAATAGTTAGAGGCGTATGAATTAAAGGAAATACTGTGTCAAAGATACATAAGAGATTTGATGTGAATAGTTTTTAGAGATTTGAGGGAAGTGATTGTAAAAAAATACATGATGAGGTACGAACGTTATCGCTTCTGCACGAAGAAGTCTTTTGACTTTCATCTAACACATGATTACAGCGGAACTAAAAATAAACAAATAATAGAGCTTGTCTTGAAATATACCAGTATTCATTTAATTACTCTTTTAAAAGGGGCCACATATAGTTAAAATGCAAGCAAGAGTCTAATGATATCAAGCTGACATCAAAAAATTAAACTAAAAACAAAATCAGTTTATTGTGTTGGATCCTCCATTGTGTGTATAGAACCACTTTAATTCTTCCAGAGTACTCATAGCGATTACACAGAAGTGAACAGGTGTTTTCGGAGAGTAATCACTCGGCACGTGATGCATCTACCCTCATAAAGGGAGGGGGTGATGTTTGAGCTCTAATACTTCCATTATCGAAACGGAAAGAAAGGGTAGAACTTGGTTATGTAGCGTTAGATAACTTTTATGGCACATAAGATATAGCAGAACGAGTGAACATGATCGCAATGTAAATTAAAACACTAGGGATGGCAAATATATTCAACATATCGATATATCACAAACCAAATATCGATCTAATGACAATATCTAAAGAAAAATATCGAATAACTGACATATCGCATTGTAAATTGAATTGAATTGAAATGTCTAATCTGTATACAATTATGGACTAACACGTACGTCACTACCAGAAATACATTCATGTTTTGTTGTTACTATTAAGAATATCCTACTGAATGTCAAAATTAAATACATTCATCCACGCGTATAAAGTAGTGGTCTGTGGGGTTGAAAGAACAAAATTCAAAATGAGAATAATTAATTATACCTTTAATTATTGTGTTAATTATAAAAGAATAATGTAATAACATTCGTATAGTATCGCCACCCGTTCCACCCTCTGGTCTACAATAGTGCGTTAACCTAACGAAATAAAGTTACTTTATTATTTCGATGCATGTTTCGTACGCGTAAGAGGCAATTTAAACGTGTTTTTTTTTTCGAATCGTGATGATTTTGAGGAGAGAAAATAACTTCAGTATTTAGTGGTATAATATATCGGACCAAAATATCGATATGGACGACATTATCGAAAGAAAATATCGATACTATTATATCGTTATATCGAAAATTTTATCGATATTTCCGATTTTTCGATATTCCGTTGCTATCCCTTTGCACAACCCAGGTTCTGCAGTAATCAAGGAAACTGCTCGGTTTGTATGTTTAGTAATAACATAAATCTAATGTAAATTTATATTCAAATAATGTTTCATACGTATACGACTGAAACTGCATATTAACCTATAGTTAAAACACAAGCCGTTTTAGATAATCGTCCCACCCATTTTACAAACTCTTACCTAGCTTGACTACAACGCACACTGTACACACGTATAGTGGGTGGGAAGCAAATCATTTTACATGATCGACCGTGATATTAATAAAACTTTACAGTATATACAAGTTAGAACATTGAAAGATTAGGTAATCATTTGTGTTTAGGGGGCGGATTTAGGGGTAGGTTATTAACAGTGTCATTTCACTTATTGAGTATCTACTTTGTTGGGTAAACTAGTTTTTCACAGTTAGAAATACATCAAAATTCTCACCAAATAATTAACATTGTTGAATAATGTCATATATAATGTTTTATCAGGCCAAAAGTATGTATTTTATTTTGATTTCAATCCAAGTATAATAGTAAGATTTATTTTGTAGTGAAATAATTGATGACACTTAACCTAACGATGTCCGAACATGAGCAGGCTTAAGTCGTGGTTCAAAATAACTTCTGTTTCAAACGTTTAAAAAAATTAAATTTTATATTAATTTAAATATTTTTACACTACAAAATCAGTGAATTTATATTTGAAACATAATTCATGCATTTAGTCAATAGTTATGTTTTATTTTGTGGGATGTAGGTCACATTTAATTTTCTTGGTGGTTTTACTGTTGTTAGTAATTGTTAAAATAGTTTTCTAGTATTCGTACTAATTTTATTATGATTATTACATATGTTGTTGTTTTAAATATGATATAATAAGTAAATAAAAATCCGTAAATAATGTTTACTATACAGAAGTTAACTTGCATTTATAAATATTGTTTGGTTACAAAACACGTTTATTACTTGAACGAAACATTTAGCAAGTAGGTAAAATAATGCATTTTATTATTGTTAATACAGTGACTTGTTAACAATAAATTATCTTGTACGTAGGCCTATAAGGTAGCAATATACAATTTATTTTAATTCAACGGATTTACTCTACATAACAACTTGTGAATTGTGTTTTGTTTTTAAACTGATATTACACTAACAATTTATAGTGTTAATATTTGGTTGCCGCAGTGATGTACGAATGCAACATTCAGTGGAACCTCTGCAATGACGAGGTTTTTATGTGCCTCACATACCACTTGGTTTGTCGCCGCATATTGCCCCCGCAGTGCGCCTCACTGGTTCCTCTCACAATATCCTATTCGTTATTCTCGATATCACCGCACCTAGTCTGAAAAGAAAAGTTTTGAAAAGTAATGGGCGGCGTGCGTGCGTGTGTTTAGATTTAATTTAGGAAATTTCTAATTACGTACTTTACGAACGCTCGATGTACTTTTTATATTGCCGGTGTGATACCACAGTGGGGCTAGTTGTAAGGTTCGAGCCCCCAACTGAAAGGCCTTCTGCCTTAAAACAAAACTCCTTCATGTTTTCCCATTTTCATACACTTATAAAAGCCTTATTGTGATGTCGAACACCCCCCTCCCACCTTACAGTGGGTTTAGCTTGTAATAACTACCCCCCCCCCCTACACGTACGTGCATTGTTGGGTGGGAAACGTAAACTTTAATAGCCCTTTCGGTCTCATTAAGTTCTTCTAATGTAATATCATCTAACAATATTATTTCTTGTTTTGTAGTTCCCCCGCCACCCTTGATTCCTAAGTTACTCTTGACAAGAACATTAAAAATATTTATCGTTACACCTTCATTGACAATATGAAGAACATGTTGAATTTACAAATGACCTCAGAGGATGTTGTGTAGATAATCTTAAAATGGTGGATTGTTGGGCCTGAAGAAATAAAACTTATAATCGATCTTTTTTAACTCGCGTTCGAACTACAAAAACATAAGTTAATTCACTATAGTGATAGGTTGAGTACAATTTGCCGGTTATGTTCGAGATTTTAATTTGTTTATTGCTTATGAAAATAAATAAATTATCAAAAATGCTTTTATTCATAAGAAAAGATTGGTAGACCTGACGAATTTCAGAGACTTGGTGAGTTGTATTTAAACAGTCTAAGCGTACATAGGGATGGCAAATATTTTCAACATATCGATATATCGTACTAACGATATATCGCAAACTAAATATCGATCTAACTATGATATAGAAAGAAATATATTGGTAATATTGATATAATGATTGCATTTACCTTTAATTACTATGTTACTTGGTGCGTGGTGTTCCCCAGGGGCCTGTCTTGGGGAATTGGTGTTCCCAATTCATCGCACTAACCTGTACAATAGATCTTTCACTGTATCCGGGTGCCGATTATGGAATATGTTTTTTGACAATATCAAAAGTATAGGCGAGGGCCCTCGCTTCGGGGCGGAGCTAAAGAACCTATTTTTGCGGGACCTGTAGACGGAGCGGGCAGGTGCGTTTGGTGGTCATGGTTTGCGGGTGGTATGTATAAGTGATGGATGATTGTGTTTTTGAAGATTTGTGTTATTTTGTGTAGATATTCATTTGTTAGTTATGATTTTAAAGTTATTTTTATGTTCGATATGTCGAGTTTTTTTTATTGTTGATTACGGAAATGTTGCAATTGGTTTATATTGTATTAATAGTAATGTTTTGTGTTATTTTTATGATTATTTTTGTTAGGTGGTAGAGAGGACTGTCCAGTCCTAACCTCGCCTTAAAAATAAAGTTGTTATTCATTTCATTTCATTTTACTTATAAAAGATCTGTGTAATAACATAGATCGTTATTTTTGGTTTTCACATTTAAAATTGCCTTTAAGCTTCTTATAAACACTAAAATTCCACCCACTGGTCTATAATAAACTACATTTTAGTGCATTAATCTCACGTAAAAAGAACGTACAGTTAGGCTATTTTATTATTTAAATGCATTTTTTGTACGAATAATAGGCAATTTAAATGTGTTTTTTCTTATCTTGATAATTTTTAGGAGAGAGAATAACGTCAATATTTATTGATATGTAAAATCGGAACAAAATATCAATATGTCTGATTTTATCGAAAGAAAATATAGATACTATTAAGTTATATCGTTATATCGAAAGATAATTCATCGATATTTCCCATATATCGTTGCTATTCCTAAGCGTACAATGAAATTGAATCCGTACAAGGAGCCTTTACTCATTGTCCCATCGTAGATTTTTAAATTAAAATATCATCACAAGTATTATAATAGTAAATCATTTTGATGAACACTGCGTGTTAAACAATTATACTTCACAAAATTCGAGATCGTTTTAAAAATATGTGTAACAAAGAATGGTGTGTAGTGTTTTTATACAGTAACGGGTCTATCGAAACCATTGGAAAGGCAAAATACATGGCAATAATAAATTATAGTTCGGTGTTTTAACGAAGCTGCGTTGTACAACGTCAGCAGAACACGGCTGCGCTTGTATCTCTCTGTGATGTAATTGGAACAATTGGCCCTGCTGATTACACACGACTCCCGGCTGATTCTCATTAGCGTCAGCAAATTTAACATGGCAGCAAACGTTTTTGTCCTTTGTAAATACGGTGATATGGATCTTCTGTGTGCCCTGAGTATTGATTTAGTGTTGTAACGTTTTAATTCACTGTATATTGGTGGTTGTTACAGTATTGATTTAGTGTTGTAACGTTTTAATTCACTGTATATTGGTGGTTGTTAGAGTATTGATTTAGTGTTGTAACGTTTTAATTCACTGTATGTTGGTGGTTGTTAGAGTATTGATTTAGTGTTGTAACGTTTTAATTCACTGTATATTGGTGGTTGTTAGAGTATTGATTTAGTGTTGTAACGTTTTAATTCACTGTATATTGGTGGTTGTTACAGTATTGATTTAGTGTTGTAACGTTTTAATTCACTGTATGTTGGTGGTTGTTAGAGTATTGATTTAGTGTTGTAACGTTTTAATTCACTGTATGTTGGTGGTTGTTAGAGTATTGATTTAGTGTTGTAACGTTTTAATTCACTGTATATTGGTGGTTGTTAGAGTATTAATTTAGTGTTGTAACGTTTTAATTCACTGTATGTTGGTGGTTGTTACAGTATTGATTTAGTGTTGTAACGTTTTAATTCACTGTATATTGGTGGTTGTTAGAGTATAAATTTAGTGTTGTAACGTTTTAATTCACTGTATATTGGTGGTTGTTAGAGTATTGATTTAGTGTTGTAACGTTTTAATTCACTGTATGTTGGTGGTTGTTAGAGTATTGATTTAGTGTTGTAACGTTTTAATTCACTGTATATTGGTGGTTGTTAGAGTATTGATTTAGTGTTGTAACGTTTTAATTCACTGTATGTTGGTGGTTGTTAGAGTATTGATTTAGTGTTGTAACGTTTTAATTCACTGTATATTGGTGGTTGTTAGAGTATTAATTTAGTGTTGTAACGTTTTAATTCACTGTATGTTGGTGGTTGTTAGAGTATTGATTTAGTGTTGTAACGTTTTAATTCACTGTATATTGGTGGTTGTTAGAGTATTGATTTAGTGTTGTAACGTTTTAATTCACTGTATATTGGTGGTTGTTACAGTATTGATTTAGTGTTGTAACGTTTTAATTCACTGTATGTTGGTGGTTGTTAGAGTATTGATTTAGTGTTGTAACGTTTTAATTCACTGTATATTGGTGGTTGTTAGAGTATTGATTTAGTGTTGTAACGTTTTAATTCACTGTATGTTGGTGGTTGTTAGAGTATTGATTTAGTGTTGTAACGTTTTAATTCACTGTATATTGGTGGTTGTTAGAGTATTAATTTAGTGTTGTAACGTTTTAATTCACTGTATGTTGGTGGTTGTTACAGTATTGATTTAGTGTTGTAACGTTTTAATTCACTGTATATTGGTGGTTGTTAGAGTATAAATTTAGTGTTGTAACGTTTTAATTCACTGTATATTGGTGGTTGTTAGAGTATTGATTTAGTGTTGTAACGTTTTAATTCACTGTATGTTGGTGGTTGTTAGAGTATTGATTTAGTGTTGTAACGTTTTAATTCACTGTATATTGGTGGTTGTTAGAGTATTGATTTAGTGTTGTAACGTTTTAATTCACTGTATGTTGGTGGTTGTTAGAGTATTGATTTAGTGTTGTAACGTTTTAATTCACTGTATATTGGTGGTTGTTAGAGTATTAATTTAGTGTTGTAACGTTTTAATTCACTGTATGTTGGTGGTTGTTAGAGTATTGATTTAGTGTTGTAACGTTTTAATTCACTGTATATTGGTGGTTGTTAGAGTATTGATTTAGTGTTGTAACGTTTTAATTCACTGTATATTGGTGGTTGTTAGAGTATTGATTTAGTGTTGTAACGTTTTAATTCACTGTATATTGGTGGTTGTTAGAGTATTAATTTAGTGTTGTAACGTTTTAATTCACTGTATATTGGTGGTTGTTACAGTATTGATTTAGTGTTGTTAATTCACTGTATGTTGGTGGTTGTTAGAGTATTGATTTAGTGTTGTAACGTTTTAATTCACTGTATGTTGGTGGTTGTTACAGTATTGATTTAGTGTTGTAACGTTTTAATTCACTGTATGTTGGTGGTTGTTAGAGTATTGATTTAGTGTTGTAACGTTTTAATTCACTGTATGTTGGTGGTTGTTAGAGTATTGATTTAGTGTTGTAACGTTTTAATTCACTGTATGTTGGTGGTTGTTAGAGTATTGATTTAGTGTTGTAACGTTTTAATTCACTGTATATTGGTGGTTGTTAGAGTATTGATTTAGTGTTGTAACGTTTTAATTCACTGTATATTGGTGGTTGTTAGAGTATTGATTTAGTGTTGTAACGTTTTAATTTACTGTATGTTGGTGGTTGTTAGAGTATTGATTTAGTGTTGTAACGTTTTAATTCACTGTATGTTGGTGGTTGTTAGAGTATTGATTTAGTGTTGTAACGTTTTAATTCACTGTATGTTGGTGGTTGTTAGAGTATTGATTTAGTGTTGTAACGTTTTAATTCACTGTATGTTGGTGGTTGTTAGAGTATTGATTTAGTGTTGTAACGTTTTAATTCACTGTATGTTGGTGGTTGTTACAGTATTGATTTAGTGTTGTAACGTTTTAATTCACTGTATGTTGGTGGTTGTTAGAGTATTGATTTAGTGTTGTAACGTTTTAATTCACTGTATGTTGGTGGTTGTTAGAGTATTGATTTAGTGTTGTAACGTTTTAATTCACTGTATATTGGTGGTTGTTAGAGTATTGTATTTAGTGTTGTAACGTTTTAATTCACTGTATGTTGGTGGTTGTTAGAGTATTGATTTAGTGTTGTAACGTTTTAATTCACTGTATATTGGTGGTTGTTAGAGTATTGATTTAGTGTTGTAACGTTTTAATTCACTGTATATTGGTGGTTGTTAGAGTATTAATTTAGTGTTGTAACGTTTTAATTCACTGTATATTGGTGGTTGTTAGAGTATTAATTTAGTGTTGTAACGTTTTAATTCACTGTATGTTGGTGGTTGTTAGAGTATTGATTTAGTGTTGTAACGTTTTAATTCATTGTATGTTGGTGGTTGTTAGAGTATTGATTTAGTGTTGTAACGTTTTAATTCACTGTATGTTGGTGGTTGTTAGAGTATTGATTTAGTGTTGTAACGTTTTAATTCATTGTATGTTGGTGGTTGTTAGAGTATTGATTTAGTGTTGTAACGTTTTAATTCACTGTATGTTGGTGGTTGTTAGAGTATTGATTTAGTGTTGTAACGTTTTAATTCACTGTATATTGGTGGTTGTTAGAGTATTGATTTAGTGTTGTAACGTTTTAATTCACTGTATGTTGGTGGTTGTTAGAGTATTGATTTAGTGTTGTAACGTTTTAATTCACTGTATATTGGTGGTTGTTAGAGTATTAATTTAGTGTTGTAACGTTTTAATTCACTGTATGTTGGTGGTTGTTAGAGTATTGATTTAGTGTTGTAACGTTTTAATTCATTGTATGTTGGTGGTTGTTAGAGTATTGATTTAGTGTTGTAACGTTTTAATTCACTGTATGTTGGTGGTTGTTAGAGTATTGTATTTAGTGTTGTAACGTTTTAATTCACTGTATGTTGGTGGTTGTTAGAGTATTGATTTAGTGTTGTAACGTTTTAATTCACTGTATGTTGGTGGTTGTTAGAGTATTGATTTAGTGTTGTAACGTTTTAATTCATTGTATGTTGGTGGTTGTTAGAGTATTGATTTAGTGTTGTAACGTTTTAATTCATTGTATGTTGGTGGTTGTTAGAGTATTGATTTAGTGTTGTAACGTTTTAATTCACTGTATGTTGGTGGTTGTTAGAGTATTGATTTAGTGTTGTAACGTTTTAATTCACTGTATGTTGGTGGTTGTTAGAGTATTGATTTAGTGTTGTAACGTTTTAATTCACTGTATGTTGGTGGTTGTTAGAGTATTGATTTAGTGTTGTAACGTTTTAATTCACTGTATGTTGGTGGTTGTTAGAGTATTGATTTAGTGTTGTAACGTTTTAATTCACTGTATGTTGGTGGTTGTTAGAGTATTGATTTAGTGTTGTAACGTTTTAATTCATTGTATGTTGGTGGTTGTTAGAGTATTGATTTAGTGTTGTAACGTTTTAATTCACTGTATGTTGGTGGTTGTTACAGTATTGATTTAGTGTTGTAACGTTTTAATTCACTGTATGTTGGTGGTTGTTACAGTATTGATTTAGTGTTGTAACGTTTTAATTCACTGTATGTTGGTGGTTGTTAGAGTATTGATTTAGTGTTGTAACGTTTTAATTCACTGTATGTTGGTGGTTGTTAGAGTATTGATTTAGTGTTGTAACGTTTTAATTCACTGTATGTTGGTGGTTGTTACAGTATTGATTTAGTGTTGTAACGTTTTAATTCACTGTATGTTGGTGGTTGTTAGAGTATTGATTTAGTGTTGTAACGTTTTAATTCACTGTATGTTGGTGGTTGTTAGAGTATTGATTTAGTGTTGTAACGTTTTAATTCACTGTATGTTGGTGGTTGTTAGAGTATTGATTTAGTGTTGTAACGTTTTAATTCACTGTATGTTGGTGGTTGTTAGAGTATTGATTTAGTGTTGTAACGTTTTAATTCACTGTATGTTGGTGGTTGTTACAGTATTGATTTAGTGTTGTAACGTTTTAATTCACTGTATGTTGGTGGTTGTTAGAGTATTGATTTAGTGTTGTAACGTTTTAATTCATTGTATGTTGGTGGTTGTTAGAGTATTGATTTAGTGTTGTAACGTTTTAATTCACTGTATGTTGGTGGTTGTTACAGTATTGATTTAGTGTTGTAACGTTTTAATTCACTGTATGTTGGTGGTTGTTAGAGTATTGATTTAGTGTTGTAACGTTTTAATTCACTGTATGTTGGTGGTTGTTAGAGTATTGTATTTTTATTTTAGGATACAGATTAGTTTTTATCATTCGAACAGATAAATGTAAACAAATACCGAACTTGTTAAAATTCAATTAGTGCACCGATTATAATTTATTTCTGTTAACTTGAATTTGAATTCTTATAATTGAATTTTCGTTAAATATCACTTTGTCAGACAGTTGTTATTAAGTAGGTTTAAGCCCTAGTAGTGTAAAACAGTGTACATAACAATTAAAGTGATTCTAGTTGAGCATCATAATTTGATAATATTCCGAAATAAATAAAGATTTTGTTCCACACAGATTTTGGTGTGTAAAACTGTACAAGTATATTTTGTGATTTGGTAGTGTTAAGTTTAGATAAGTTTAAGTTTAGATAGTGTTCAAGGAGAAACTAGATCCTTTTTTGATTAATAATTGTATTATGTATGATTTCGATATTTTAAATTTTAAAGGAATATAAATATAGTAATCTTATTTACATTGTATAAAATAAGAACACAATTGAAGAAAAATCGGTAAAATTGCTCAAAGGGGGGATGTGCATGTAATCTTATATTATTGTGATGGAAAGTATTGCCAGTAAAAGAGAAGATAAAAGAAAAGTTCTTTTGTGTTTTTATAACGTGTTAAAGGTGGTTTTGTATTTTGCTAACTCGTTTGACAGATTACCATATTTAAATGACCGTGAAATATCCATTAGCGTGAAACTTTTTTCAGATTGACGTTTATTTTAAAGGCAAGATAAAACAATATTGTGTTAGTGGAAGCCCATAAAATATCATACAAAGAACGATACGACACGAAGAACGATTTATACAGAGGATGAAAACTGTGAGAAAAACTGCCATCTGGAAGGAAGCATTCACATGTTTTATGTCAGACATCTCCGACAACGTACGGCTGGAAGACGGAGTTGAATGGGTTTTCGGTATTTGTGCCTCAAAAGGGAAAATTTGTTAGAGGGAAATGGTTTAAGTTATTACACAATTCAACGCATTATAATACGATTTCGTTTTACATCGCATTAGGTGTTAAGGAACTTTCTGAATTACAGTATGTACTTTGACTGATAATTAGAGTATGTACTTTGACTGATAATTACAGTATGTACTTTGACTGATAATTACAGTATGTACTTTGACTGATAATTACAGTATGTACTTTGACTGATAATTACAGTATGTACTTGGACTGATAATTACAGTATGTACTTGGACTGATAATTACAGTATGTACTTTGACTGATAATTACAGTATGTACTTTGACTGATAATTACATTATGTACTTTGACTGATATTTACAGTATGTACTTTGACTGATAATTACAGTATGTACTTTGACTGATAATTACAGTATGTACTTTGACTGATAATTACATTATGTACTTTGACTGATAATTACAGTATGTACTTTGACTGATAATTAGAGTATGTACTTTGACTGATAATTACAGTATGTACTTTTACTGATAATTACAGTATGTACTTTGACTGATAATTAGAGTATGTACTTTGACTGATAATTACAGTATGTACTTTGACTGATTTTCAGTATATTTTGACTAAAGAATAGATTTTTCCCCAATAAAGGAAATGTTTTTATTTTTCTAAACACACAGCTTTAAAATTATGTCCTTCGTATGTATTTAAAGTAGGTACTATTGATGTTACAACTCATTCAACATTAATTTGGTATACATATTTTCACTCGTGCGTCATTTCTTCGTTTAATAAACACATGATGATGGTTTTAAAGTAGGTCAAGTTCACCTTCCAAACAAATATCTGAAAACTTAAAAAAAGCCGTTGTCAAATAGAAAATGTTGTCTATTTGACGAACAAAACTTATTTAAGAGAATGTTCGCATTACATTTTAAGTCAATATTTAAATAATTCTGGAACTGGTTCAATAGTCAAACACTCGTACATACGGGCATAAGTGACTCGTCTTGTTTACGATGCCTTGTTATTGACCTTTTTCGTAAACGTATTACGTATTACTGAGACCGAAAAAATATTCTGCCTCACTATTCTCGTCTATAGAGAGTAGGTATTCCTAAGGTACTAAAATATATAGCTCCTATTCTCAATTTTCTGAAATATATTGATGAACGCTCAAAAAAAAAAAAATAAATAAAAAAATAAAAAAATAAATAAAATAGAAAATGAAGTTTAGAATGTCTTTGTCCTGTACAGTCTTATCTAAGCTATACAAAAGGTTTATATGAAGCAGGGTTGGTTATAAAACCCAGTTTGTATTTGGTTTGTGACATCGCATGACACAAGAGCTCGCTTAGGGCTTTGAAATACGATTTATCGTACTAGCTATTGAGTTATAATAATACAAGAAATTAAAAAAAAAAAAAAACTATGTCGTCTTATCTTTAATGTAGACAATTTTGTTCATTTAAACGGTTTAAATTGAGTTTTGTAAAGTTTCAAAGACGTTTCTGGTGCTTAAAGTTAGTCCAACGTTGCAATTTCAACGAGACACGACAAACATCGTTGATAAACTGTAGTGTGTACATAATTGCAATGCAATTTATCTACGTTGTAACTTTACAATTTCTCAATTGGAAGTGAGATACAGCATTGTATTTCGCTAAGTTTTCCATTACATATTTTTTGTACTCATGATTCTTATACACCCTATTATTATTGACAATAATTATACATGTCAGTTATTATAGTCGGCTAGTCACGATAAGTCCTCTGAACTTCATGCCTCTGCGATGTTGAAGGCGCTGATTTCCGTTGAAACATCACAAGTCATGTAGTGTACCTGTCGTAATTACTAGTTATGGGTGCGTACACTACGTGACTTGTGCTGTTTCAGTGGAAATCAAACGCCTTCAATACCAACAGAGGCATGAAGTTCAGAGGATTTCTAGTGACTCGATGACAGTATATTGTATTGATTACGATGCATTTAGTAGTCCTGGACTGATTGTGATGTTGTGATTCTTACAGTACGAGTTCAAGGCGAAAGGCATTAAGAAGAAGAAGGTGACGGTGGAAGTGTCGGTGGATGGAGTGCGGGTCACGCTCAGGAAGAAGAAAAAGGTATATTAACATAATTAGCCGATTCAGTAGTATACTAAAGTTGGGACTGTGATGTAACCCAGCAACTTGGGAACTAAGTTTTGTGTATACATCAGTTGATAGGGTCTATCCTGTCTATGAACAGATGTCAAATGTTACTTTACACTGTTTTTAGGTTACTTTCTTATTAACAAGTTCTAAATTGGAAACTTAAAACAAAAAATTAAAAAATAAGCTTTTGACAATCTTATCAGTTTTTTTCTTTTTTTTTTTTCTCAAAGACCAGCAAAACATACCTTAAGTAATATCCTATTTATATACATAAAACCATTTATCAAGTTTTATCCGTTCTCGAGTTATATATTTTTGTTTACTAAATTTTATATTTTTTTAGCCCGATTTTACAAACAGAAAAAATCTGTAGAATCAATTGTATTAAAGATACAAAATTCAAATTTGTGCAAAAAAAGTGGGGTTTCATGGGCTATATGACAATAACTTCATTAGATTTTGCAAAAGTTTAGGGACTTAGTAGTACTATGGAGGTAGTGTCCTTTAACTTTGACAGACACATTTTTAATGTTTTAATGTCATACCTCACTCTTGTAGTGTTTAAAAAAGAATAATATAATGTTATATTATTAGGTCAATTAGGTATGTTAAAAAAATCATGTATTATAATTTCAAGTGATGTGCTAATAATTTTTTTTTTCCAGAAAAAGCCTTGGATGGATGAACACAACTTGGTTCTCATGCAACATCCCGTTTACCGGTGAGTAAACAGAAGACCTTCTCTAAATGATAACCAGGGTATGGTGTCACAGAACGTTCACTCAAAATATTAGCATTTTGATGTAAGAAAAACACCCTCTAACCGTATTACAGCACAGCGTTACACTTACCGGTAGCGGGTGAAATGTGATGACGTCACTCGTGGTCAGACCTCAGTATTAAAATTTGTCATTGTTTTATAGCTAAAATAATTTTGTAGAATAATCGTGTGGAGTAAGGAATAATTCCACACTGTTATTATTTTTCAAAATTATTTCATATTACTTATGTTTAAAAATATTACTTATTGCCTGGTATTGAGTTGATCATTTCCATCCCAAAGTCAGATATACAGTACATAGACATCGGTTGACTATGACGGTGTAATGACTGATAATACTTGTTTTTTTGTCAATAGATTTTGTCTTATACATATTCATTAGCTCATACACTAACGATACGTATGTGGATGACTTATTAAAAATACATATTATGTTTTAATTTTGTTAGTTCAATTATGATTATTTACTGGAACGTATTTGAAGAAAACGAACTATCTTAACTTGTCAAACATGAAGTACACGCGTAATAATAGGGTCTCAGTCAAAACAGTATGATTTATGGTATTTTTATAAGCTTATTTAGATAAGCTAGCTTATTTAGATAAGCTTATAAAAATACCATACATTATTTAGATAAGCATTAAGTTTTCTAAAATCGCAATAAAATACTGTTAATTAATTTAATTATTTTTGTTTTATATTAAATATTATATAAAAGCAAAATATTTCCATTGTCGGCCCTCCTTGTAATTATTGAGCAAACTATTAAACCTGAATAAATTTTAAGAAAAGTACCTCTATTATTAGGTTTTAGCACCCGGTCCAGATATTAACCCCATCCCCATCCCCAAAAAAGGTTTGTCAAATTTCAACACTAAATAGATGGTTCTCCATTGTACAACATACACGAGATTCAACATCCTTGATGGAATGTAGCCGTGCAAGTGTTTGTGTCTGTAGGGAATAACTGGGTGGGAGAGCTTCTCCAGAGAGGTATTAGGGTCGGGTATCCATCTACCTACCCTGATTGGATCTGGGAAGCCCCTCTCTTCTCCATCACCGATGCCGTCGTAATCCGCCCCTACTTATGTTATCAATTTCATTCTTGGCTACAAGGTTTCCGTGCACTGATTTTACTCAGCGTCCACTACCCTAACGCTTAGAACTTTTTAATCGATATTTGTGTCAAATTAGGCCCTGTACATTACAAATTACAATTGTTTGAATATTTTTAACTACAATATAATAGAATTCATGATTCCTACGTCTGGATATTAATTCTATATATAATATATTGATAATGGCTTTACCTTTTTTAATATCCTCTGTTTTGATGTATTTACTACCGGTTTCGTGACGACCTACCACATCATTAGGTATATTCATGGCATTAGGAAAATTACAAATGAATTGGCACTGTAAAGGAAGTCAAGGGTTATCTGTACGGTACTTTGAAACATTCTTATTTATTTTTTTTTTTTACAGATTGATATATATGTTTAATTATTGCAATGTAAGTAAGTATGTATGGTGCGAGAGGAATTGTTTGAGTAATATAATTAAAATACTGAAGGAATTGTATTTTAAAAATAAAATAAACGAATGTACAGGCAATCCTAAAAGGTTATGGAGCCACATTGGTGAAATAACAGGTAAGAAAAGTAAATATCTCGACCGAACATTTCGCATTGCCAGATAATTGTAATAACAAAGATGTTGAAGTGGCAAATATTCTAAATGACTATTTTGTACGTGTAGGAGAGGAGTTGGCCAGTGCGGTGCCGGTAGGGCCTTGTGTGGTTGATGATGCTGCTCATGCTGTATCCTGTGAGTTTAGATTGGTCCCAGTGACGGAGTGTGAGCTGGAGGCTTGTGTCATGCCTCTGCGACCTGCTGGTGATCCTAGGGACTTCGAGCTTCGTCTTCACACATGTGGAGCCGGGTGTCTTGTGGCATGTGCTTGTGGGGCTCTTGAGAGGGTGGAGTTGCGTGGTGGCTCAGCACCGGAGGTCGATAATATACACGTTAATGTTTTAAAATTAAATTTTAACCAATTAAAAGTGGCTCTTTTGAAAGTGGTGAATAACAGTATTGAAAATGGCGTGTTTCCGGATTCTTTTAAAGTAGCAAGAGTCATTCCGTTATCTAAAGGGGGGGATAAAGGACAATGTTCCAATTATCGACCTATATCATTGTTGAGCGTCGTGGGCAAGGTACTAGAAGAATTTGTACAAAAACAATTAGTTAAATATTAATTTGACAATAAAATTATCAGCAACAATCAATTTGGGTTTAGAAGTGACTTAAATTATGATGACGCAATTTTAATTTAGTAAATCAAATGCACACCAATTTAGCAAATAATTCAAGAAGTTTACTAGTCTTTATTGACTTGGCAAAGGCCTTTGATTCCTTAGATAGAGCTATATTGATTGGTAAATTACTTTATCTTGGATTCAGAGGGAATACAATAAATTGGTTCAAAAGCTATTTGAAAGATAGGGAACAGTTAGTATATGTAAATAGTTCCAGGAGTGAGACTAAATTCTTGCGTTATAAGGTTATACAGGGTAGTACCCTTGGGCCTCTATTGTTCTTGATATATATATAAATAATATCTGTAAAATAAACTTAAACAAAGGTAAAATGTATTTATATGCAGACGATACGGCACTGTTGTTTGAGAGTCCTGGGATGATGAGGCCTTCCAGCATGCCGAATGTGGGTTGCTCACTGTCAAGCGGTGGTTTGATCGGAACCGGCTGACCGTGAATGTGGGTAAGACTAAGTACAGTACATGGCAGTGTCTCTGCGACCTGCTGGTGATCCTAGGGACTTCGAGCTTCGTCTTCACACATGTGGAGCCGGGTGTCTTGTGGCATGTGCTTGTGGGGCTCTTGAGAGGGTGGAGTGCTATAATTACTTAGGTGTAATATTTGATAATAGACTCAGTTGGTCAGATTATATACAGTTTTTGAATTCTAAACTACGTCGGTGTGTGTATATGTTTAAAGTTTTGTCTAGAATACTTAATTTGAAGTTATTAAGAACAGTGTACTTTGCTTATATACAGTCAGTGTTACAATATGGAATAATTGCGTGGGGAGGAGCATATTCTTCATTTATTCAACCTTTAGTTATAACACAGAAGGCAATTTTAAAAGCAGCTTTGAAAAAACCAAATACATTTCCGTCAGATGATCTCTTTGAAACATTTAATGTTTTAGATGTTAAACAATTGTTCATTAAAGTTTTGATTCTGTATAGTTTTAAACATGGCCACAGTTTTTACGAAACCGTTCATCACCCCTACGCCACCAGGCACAATGTAAATATAGGTATAAATACACCTTGTGTAATGAAATCAATCAATAGGACAAATGGAATGTACTTGGCTCATATTTTGTTTTATAATCTTCCGCAAGAGATGAAAGCCATAGATTTTGATCGTAAAACATATTTTAAGGAAAAAATTACAGTATGGTTACTAGGGCTGGGCAGGGATACTTCCAATGACTTGCTACGGTCAGGGTACCTCACATGACGGTCAGCCCGGTGAGCGTAACTGGTTTTGGAGATGTTCGGAGCAATAGAAATGATTGAGAGAGACATTGATTGAGTAAGTAAGGTAAGCAAGTGTGTAGGATATGTGTAGAATGTTTATTGATGAATAAGCGTGAGTGTGAGCGAGTCAGTATTAGTGAGGTTGAACGTGAGTGTGAAAATGTAATGTTAGTGTCTTCTTCTGATGTGATTGAATGTGAGCGTGCAATGATAGTTTTGAGGGTCTGAGTGGTTTGAACGTGAGTGTGAGAGGCAATAAGTCTTATCTTTCGAGTGTTGAACATGAGTGTAGTATGCAGTGATAGTGACATTTCTTCAACTCCTTAACTCTATTTTACTGTTAGTTTATGTTAGTTTCCATTATTATACGTAATTTTAAACATCTTCACAATGTTTGTTAGTTTCATAATGTTTTTAGTTCACATTATAAATTGTTTTAGAATTAAGTATTTAGTATTTATTAACAATTCATAAATTGAATGAACTCAGCCATCACCCACAGGCAGTATCCCATGTGGTGGCTTTTCTCATATTGTTTGTAAATGTTATGTGTATTATTTTCTGAGATCAATAAAGATTATTATTATTCTCTGTTGGGATTCGTTTTTGAATTAAAATTGATACTCATAACACAATTTGATTGAAACATTAATATAATTGGATATTAAAAAAGGTAAAGCCATTATCAATATATTATACAATATATTTATAAAACGAGGGTTAAAATTTTTTATTTATATTGATCACAATAACGTTGGTTTAAAAAAAAGCGTTGTGCTGTAAATATTATTTTCATATTGTATACATTTTTAATTACAGTTTTTGTAAAAGTGTAAGGGTTAGTGAAAGTGTACACTCTAATAATTGTCTATCTTAGCTTGAAAACAGATGACACTTGTCCATTCACAGTAATGCGTAATTATTTTCCCCTTCTCTCTACTTTGCGGTCTTAATTATTGATAGATAAAAATAAATAAATATTTTCATGTCATTCAATATTTCGCCCTAGGAGTCTCCTTGTCACACTCGTCGATTATTGAGTATTACTTTTTATATCATGCTTCCTGGTCCTATCTTGTTTATTTTATTTTAATTTGTAATACATTGTGTATAGTTTTTTTATTCTTACCATTAAATCATTTTTATTTTGTTGTAAAGTAAAACTGTAAAGAATTTTCATATTTACAAAATCACTAAAATTGAAATCATTAGTAGTGAAATATGTTTGGACGTACAATAGCAGTTTATACAGCGGACTAAGGGTTCTAGGAAATCTGAACATGTAATTGGAACATTCGGCTGATTTAAGGCCCCACTAATGGTGCAATAATCATGATCAATGCCGTGTGCAAATGACTCACCTCACCCCCTCCACCCGTTGCCGGCTCACGTCATTAATTTCCCACCCCCACCCTCCATCATGTCATGAAAGTTGATTCTGGATTATTTCGAGCTGCTGTTAATTAATTATCTGGTACTCTTTTGTTTAACTTTATGCGTCCGTATTGTTTGGATTTGTATTCTCTGATAGCATTGTTTATTTTTTGTTTTGTTTTTCATTTTGATCGCTACGATTTCATATTTGTTTTTATGTTTGTGTAAAACATTACTTGACGTCAGAATTTGATGTAATTAAAAATTCCCTTTATAGATAGGAAATAAAACAGTTTTCGGAGTCAATTAGTGAGGTCCTGTTCTTTCAGTTTTTAATGTATTATTACTTTATTACTATTTTTTATAATACTTAGTATTAAGCCGATGATCGTCAAGATATTTACAATAATGGATTTCGAATGAGTAAAATAATGTATGTAAGTGAATGTAGTCTTTGTTACAAACTAAAGTTGACTATTTCTTAGATAGTGTCAATCTCCCAATGATAAATTAACAGACAAATTGACCTCTTACAAAATTAAACGGTAATTTAAAATTTATTGTTTTAAAGTGTCCTACATGGTATGCCTTCTTATACGTTACTTAAAAGTAATCTTTTTGGCTTTTAGTAGTAGGTATTGTCGTCTTATATTTGTTAGTAGGGGAGGCTTTTGGGAACCTGTAAATAAAATTGATCACTTAACATATGATCAGCATGCATTAGTCCTTTTTACATTCTTGGAAGGCCTACTTGATGCGCCAACACTGCCTTTAGAATCTTCCGTAGTTCCGTAGAACGTAGATACCCATTTCCTAAAGACTATGGTCACACTGAATTATGTAACTTAGCCCTGTTTAACCAAGCTGATGCATGTAAAATACTTCCTAAGAAAACATTTTTTTTAATCAGCACCAAGTGCTAATCTGTTCAACATTAAAATACCAAGATAAAAATTACATCAAGATCCATTAGAAACCTTCCAGAACCAAACAATTGAACAAGGAATAAGTTTACAGGTAAATTTAAAGTAAATTGAAACGTATTTCTCCACTTCTTCTCGTGAAGTTTGTTGAATCTTAATTAATATTTTTTTATAATGTAATATTTTTTAGCTGTTATTTGTTTACTGGACGTTACTGCTTTCAAAGTATTTTTCCGAAACATTGTTCTTTTTTAACCTTAAGGTTATTGTAAAGTTGAAACTCTCATAAGGTGAACATTAATAAGAAAAATGTGTTCTTATTACACTTATTCCTCCCCCCCCCCCGTCCACAGTACTCCTACAACGGTGTTCGCTTGTTTAGCAGGCCTCAACTTGCAGCTCCTTGAACGGAGCTCTGAGAACCGTCTGATTAGTTGTTCGTATCCGACATTAACCATTCCTACACTCGTGACGGGATCTTACGACAGTGTGTACACCCACGTATTGGCTACAGTAGTTAACGCGATGCGTGTGTGTAGAGTGGTTAGGCGTCAGAAAGACAATAAGAGGGGAGGTCTAACGTGAACTTATTGTTTGTGACAAACAACCTAACCTAACCTAACCTAACTTTACCCAATAAAACCTAACGTTACTCAACTTAACCAAACCTCATTTCATCTGAGCAACCTAACCCAACTATAGGTTGTGTAAAATTGTATTTGTTGTGATTTATAACTCTTATTGTTTACATCACACAACCTATTCTGACTTAATCTAATATAATGCATCAAACATAACTTGACCTAAATAACCGAACCTGAACTAAACCAATAATAGATTGTGTAAATTTAACTGAAACCGAATGTAACTTAACCTAATTTAACTAACCCAAGCTACCAAATGTATGATAACTTTGTTTAATCTAACCTTACGTCACCTAACAAAATAGAAAGTAAAGTTCACCTAACCAACCTAAAATAACTTGCGTATATTTTTAAACATTTAATGATGCTATTTCTTTCTGTCTACATGCAATATAGATAATTAAGTCACTTTACCCAAGAATCACGTGCTGAGTAGTCCCAAACCACAGAAAAACATTCTGTTACTTATTTTAAATGCATATTTAACATAATAAATATAATATTCTCAATTTTAATTCAGCTTACATGAAATGTTGTCAATTTTGTATTGTTTACGGACAGAATTATTTTAATTCATCTTACTATAAATTTTAATTGTCTGTTCATAATAAACAGACTCTAAAATGGAAATTAATTATAACTTATTATTGTTTTAGAATCTTCAAAAGAAAAACAGAAAAATATTTGTATGATTGCATTTTTATATTTATATCCATCCACGTATGCTACAATACATATTTATTTATTATAAAGTAGATTGATAATGCTTATTATATTTTGTTTTACTATGACATTGCATCCACAGATATTTTTTTAACTTTCACCCCTATTTATAACTGAATCATTAACCAATTTACGCTTTAAGCATATTGTTGGTCTATTGTGAATTGTATTGTTAAAAATAACGCATAATAATATCTTCAGAAGAAATAAGTGAAATAAAACTTATTATTTTTATTTTATTTATTTAATGGGTTCTTTTAAAGCTGCAATCTCTTGACTATTCATTAACTGACTCAATTAAAAATAAAAATATCTTCCATAATCAAACCAACTCGCTCTTGGAAGGTAATTAAATGGAAAAGCTATAACACTCCACTTCAGCCACTTGAATGATTAACAACAGTCGAGTTTGTTTTGTAGTTTTCTTTTCACCAAGAGTTTTCAATTAATACTTTCAACACCGCGACATTTTTGTGGCACCCTTGTTGAATGACTAATGGACTTTCCGCTTAATTAATGGTACACAGCAATAATGACGAAGCACTTTTTGCGGAGATCCCGACCCAGTTCACTGCGTATGTCTAACTTCCTCTATTGCAAATGTTTGCATTAAATGATTTAGTGGGAAAGCTAGTTAGAAACATATGTAATAAAAGATGTTTTCTAAGTTTTTGTTTTGTTATTGAGAGATGAAATAAAAGTTGAGAAAATTGTTTTTCCCATATGATATATGATGATATGATATAGCTACGTTGGATTTACCTTGTCTAAGTCACTTTACTAAGTGAGGAGGTGACGGCGTTTTCCAGTTACAATGAACAAATCGGCAATGAACAAATCGGATGCAGTAGAACTATTCGTTGACAGTTTTTCATCCTTTAATGTATATTTTCCCAAAATTGACGTAATCTTAAAAAAAATGATAAAAACAAATATCAAATAATATTTTAGTGATATTAAAATTGTAATAATAATAATAATCTTATACTGTACCATAAGCAAAACAAACTTTAAGATGAATTTATTAACGCAAACTCGTTCGAAATTGCAAAATAAGAATAACGAAATTGTATTGAATGACAAATTGATATCATTATGCAGCAAACACTTAATATTGAATAAATATCAACGATAAATACGTTACAAACAGGAAATAGTAGAAAATAAAATTAGAAACTGTATCCATCACGGTAATTTTAGGTGTTATTTGACTTTGGAATTTAAAGAAAATTTTAGATTAAATGTTTTGTTTTTCACTTTCTGTAATTAGTTGAGAAAATCAGCTTATAATGAATGTAAAAGAGAGTTTTTAAATCATGTGATATATTATACAAATGTGTGGCTGTAATTTCACTGTGTCACATTCAATTATTAAATATTGCTAAAAATAAATCATAATTGTAAATTTAAACTATTTTTAAAAGACAATAATTGTCTTTTAAAAATTAATGAAAAATTATTTTTACAAAAAAATCATAACTGTAGATAATAAATCAGTCAACAGACGATAGTATTAAAAAAAAAATAATAATATTTGACAAACAGCTCTGATCACATACACTTTTAAAATACTTTGTATTGAAATCGATAAAGCAGATACTTTCTATGCACTTACCCTCCGCTTAATTTATACAGAACTTATGTTATGAAATAATTGTATTTTAAGATTCAATACTTATCAGAAAGGATTGTTGCAAACTAACTGCTAATTGGTCTCTGATTGGTGTACTAGGGCTGTTAATTAGCTGAGATAATTAGTGTTAATGTAACAAAGCAGTGCAAATACTGTAACAATAAAAAGATGTTTTTTCATTCCATCGAGCTGAACTGGATTTTAATAACTTTACTTGGAATAAACCTGAGACTCTTGTAACGTTAAACCAATGAAAGAAGAATGTTTTTATAAAACTCAGAATTATTAACTTTTTATATCATGATTACTTGGTTACTTCTGTCCGCGTGGTTACTAACAGTTGCCTCAATGTTGACGTTTATAAACAATATAATAAATAGCGTTGAACTATGATAAAAATGCAATTAAATAAATAATATGTTTATTAAATAATTTAACTAGTTTAAATTCTTCGGTTATAGTTTAAAGTTTTTTGTTTATAATCTTTGTTTCAAACAACTAAATAAATGTGCGTGTATAGGTGGGATGGGGGATGTAATGATGTGTACGTCTACGGGTGAGTGGGAAGGTCCTCACCGCTGTATGCGTCGGGGTGGGTGGGAGAGTCGTCTCCATTGTATTATATGGGTGGGTTGGAGAGTTACAACATTGTAACCGTGAGGCCATTTCCAGTTGCTATCTCAGTCATCCTTCTTTTCCAGCGTACCACCATGATACAGATCACTCATGAATTTATATTTTATACTTTGAACACTTCAGATACACAGGTTGACGTTCCTAGAGAAGTCGTGTCGCCCCCCACCACTAGGGATGGCAACGATATATCTAAATTAGGAAATATCGATAAATACGTTTCGATACATTAGTATCGATATTTTCTTTCGATAATATCGGCCATATCGATATTTTGGTTCGATATATCAAATCACTACATATTGACGATTAGATTGTCAAGATTAGAAAAAAACGCATTAAAACGCCTCTAATGCGTACAAAACATGCATCGAAATGATAAAGTAGCCTAACTGTACGTTATGTTTACGTGATATTAATGCACTAAAATGTAGTTTATTATAGACCAGTGGGTGGAATGTTAGTGTTTATAAGAAGCCTAATGGCATTTTCAAATGTAGGAAACAAAAATAACTATGTTATTACACTATTATTTTATAATTAGGCCCAACATAATAATTAAATAAGTAATAATTCTTATTTAGAATTTTTTCATTCATCCCCATAAACCATAACTTGTTTCTTGTAGATAAATGTAGTCAATTTAATTTTTGCATTTTGCCCATTGTAAATAGTGATAGCAAAAAATGAGTGTATTTTTAGTCATGACATAAGAGTTAGTGCATAATTTTACAAAGATAAATCGTTTACAATTCGATATTTTTCTTTCGATATTATCGTTAGATCGATATTTGGTTTGCGATATATAGATAGTTCGTTATATCGATATCTTGAAAGTATTTGCCATCCCTACTCCCGAGACATCTTTACCACGCGTATTCTTAAGACGTCATACCGCGATCCATTTATCTGTGTTTCCCACAATCCCATTCAGTTCTTGGTCAGGGCTGTTTTAATTATAATGTGAAGTTTAAATAAATCATATATAAGTGGGGGGTGGAATCATGACCTCAAATGTGTAAATTCATTTTCAAAATCTCTTATTGGAAATATTAATATTTGAAAATAATTCCACTTCTAAATTCCAATAATTTTACTTGTCTTGGAATTTCTGAGGATGTAATAAAACATTCAATTATTCGAATTTTACAGTGTACTTATTTTCAAATTATTAAAACAATTTATATAGGCGTTTTCTAAACAATATAATAAATTGAGTTGAAATATGATAAACTTGTAATACCATTCATTTGATTATTTTTTTTAAATTTCTAAGTAGTTAGATTTGGCTATCGTTTTACAATTTTTTTATCCCCCCCATTTGTGAAAAGTGTTGTCGCAGATTAACTTAGTTGGCATAGATAAATAAACATTATTAGCTTGTTTTTGTTCAAAGTACGCACATAGAGTGTGTGTAATATTATTTTTATTCCAGTACAAATTTTACAGTTTGTACTGGACGAATTAAAAACTTGCATTAATGTACTGCAGCTAACTGTGTATACAGCAGGAGGTGGGGATGGGTTGAAGTGGACTACCTCAGCAACACTCGACCAGTTTCCGCCCTTGACGCCCTCATTATAGTGTCATCTGTAACAGCCTGTCACTTGTGGGAATCGACTGCCGATGATTGCACTCTAAGCTGAAAAATGGCTACCGCATGGAATTTTTTATTCGTCTGGATCGTAAAATCACTCGGCAATTTAAAATGTCGTATGTGACGACACACTTACTTGCAAGGTAACATTTATAGAGTGGTTATATACAATTAAAATGGCATTTACTTAGATTAAGTTTGCCATAAATGTAATTAGTACAACTCCATTAAGGAGAGCGGCAAATATGAATAATTTTTCTAAAACCTTTTTATTTAAAAAAAAGTGGATATGATGTGACGGTTCGCAGGTGTGTCACCCAGTTACTGAAGTAGATTTAAAACTAGATAAGTTACGGTTGATACATTTGCATTGCTATCCGCTACATATTTTGTTTCATTATAATAAATGTACGTTTCTTTATGTTTTTTACCAACTTTAAGTTCCGGTCTCTTCACCCTTGATGTATATGCATTAATATCACAAAAATATACATTTCCTATGAAACAATAACTACCTTCACATATACTCGATTTATATGAGAAAGTACGGTTACTTTAGACTAGAGTTGGTATTATTTAAGAGAATTTAGTTCATGGCTGTTCAATACAATATTACGATTGTTAAATCAACCTGGTTAATAAATATTTCAAACAGATTTTTTCCTAAAATAAAATAAACAACTACTGTATATTTATAAACGTTTTATTTTTATAATTTAATTCTTCTCAGCTAACCTTTAAAAAATATTATGAAAATGTATGATTTGGTAACGTTTAAATGCATTTAATATCATAATATTTGCTGCAATGTATTACTATAACACATTTTTAAGTTTATGAACCCATGCGCTGAGTGGATTATGAGTGGATTACTCAGAAAAAATGTATTCCGTACTAAGAAGACAACTGGATAGGGGTTGAAGCTACGAATCATTGCTGTCCCCTCCTCCTCAGGTTACCTGTCTAATGAATGCTACCCCCTCTATATGTGACACGAACACAATCAGTAGAGGCTTACCTGTATAAAGGTCACGAAGAAAAATAAATTACTGGTTAATTTTCTTGTAACCATTGCTTGATATTTTTATGAGTAATCACTTATCCTAGATAATTAGTAATATTCCCTCTGCTACGTAACTTATTTACCATTGTAAAATAGTAAAGTCAGCATTGCAGGATGTATATGAAAAAGTTGTTTAAATGGTAAAGTTTTTACAAAGACGTCTTTATCAAAAAACAATTTCCTCTGGAACATTGTTAATTCCAAACTTGCTGTAAACAACGAAAAACCGATAACCAAGTGATTTACCCCCGTATCTGCAGTTTTAAGGCTCACACATGATACGGGTATAAGCTTAAACAAATTTTATATAAGTACATTTTAAAATAAAAACACGTTTCAGCTTGATTATGTGTGGTTAATAAATGTGGCTTACCTGTTAGTTCAACAAACAACCCATTTTTGCGATAGTTTCTTTTCAGTTTGATGCCAGGGAACGCATCGAATCCACTAACCTAATAATTTAAAATATCGGTTGCACCAAAATATCGACATGTTAATATTTTATTAAAGAGTAAAATATTCACAATTTAAAAATATCCTAAAAGTAGGTAAAAACTTGCACTAGGATCTTTATAGTTCAAAACAATTCCAGAAAACAATCCAAAATCAATCTTTTCAAAAACTTATGTTTTTGTCTAATTTACTCTCGAAAAGCTAAGCGAAATATTACGTAACAATGAAAATACTTTAAGAAACATGTATAATTTAATCAATCCTCGCTGGAAGACAGAGATTTACGGCTTCCATTAACCAAAGTTTCGCTGGCCGTTCACCTAAATTATTTTTATCTCCCTATCCCTCACAATTCCCCGCCTTTATTTATCAAAGGAACTATATCAACGAAAGATTTACATTCAAATGTATATATTTATTGTACTATTTGGAGAATTTATTGTGCACTTTTAATACCATAAATTTTTTTTTTTTTTTAATTGTGAAGTAGTGAAATTTGCCTATACTTTTGCAATTTTTATCACCACCGTTTGTAAAAAGTCTTCTTCCAGATTAACACAGTTGGCATAGACAAATAAATTTTTATTTTATAATTGTGTTACATTATTTTCATATCAAATTAAGTTAGTTTTTTTAAAATAAATATGTCTTAACTGCATCATATAGTGTAAGAATAAATAATTAATGTTCAGTATGTAGGTGTAACCACCCAATTTGGCGACTTATCCATCCTGTACCGTCTCTCCAAGGGGCTACACTTCTTATTCTAAATTGATCTTTTATTCCTAAGAGAACCAAAATTACGACAATTTATAAAAATTGGTAATGGTGTTGAAATACGAAAAAAAGATCGGAACGCGTTATAATTTCGTAATTTTGGTGACGAATACAAATATAATTAAATAATGAGTAGTTTTTTTATCATAACGCTTAACTTTTTTAAAAGCGTGTTTTTTAAACCTTTGTGCATAAGATACCTTTCTTTCACTACTTTCCAGCATCCTCTGATTTGCAGTCGTACTTGAGGCTAATACTAGAAGTGTTAGTAACTTGTTTGATGACTATTTCAAATTAGTACTAGGTCTTGTTAACAATTGTACTTCTTTTAAAAGATCAGATACTATTTAAGTCGATTGCCTTAGTAATATAAAATCAACTTTCTTAAGTGATTGGATGCATTATTATGGGAAGAAATGGTTTTGGGTCTAAGCTGATAGTACAAGAAACCAGGTAAAACATTGATGGAAAGATCGGATTAAAAATAGAAATTAGATAAATATATTTGAAACGTTTTGCAGCTTGTTAAGGAAGGTCTCAACTCCAGAAATATATTAATTGAATTGTAAACAAAAAATGTAAACAATTGGACAAAATCGAAAAATACATTACAAATTTTAATGAAAATTAGTACCTAGTGGGTGCTTAAGTCACTTATTATGATTTTAACATCGAAATTATTGTAAAACAAAATGGCGTATGAGAAATTATGCTTTTCCGCCATTATCGCGATTGTTATGAATGAAAGGTAATAAATATGTTTATGTATATGGAGATTATACAAAAATTATAATAATAGAAATTTATATTTAAAATAATTATTTGCGGGTGTCATAGGTCGCCCTAGTATTAGTATTTGAGGTTAAACCTTACGATTTTAAGATTAAACACTCGAAATTCTAATACTTATATCTTTGTATAGGCACGTTGAATTATAAAATAAAGTAAACGTTTGGACCAATACAAAAATAGTCGCTTAGTTGTAATAATGTTTCTTGAAAAAAATCAACTAATTTTCCACTATCAAAATATGAAATTTGTTTTTGAAAAATACAAATTTTCTACAAAATGCGACCATAATTTTAATATGAGTCCAAAACGCTCAACAAATCATGAGCAATTGTAAAAATGAATGATGACTTTTACAATTGGATTTTTTTCGAAAACCCAAGTCCAGTTGGCAACAATTTATTGGCCACAAAGTGCCAATAAAGTGGATAAATAGTCAACAATTCTTTAGCTGTATATTTTTAATTTGTTATAGGACTCTTATTTGTATTATATTTTTTATAATTTGATCCTTCCAAATTTTGTCTCAAACATGGTTTTGTGTGAGTCTCCTTCTTCGAGATATTCACGACTAAAAAACCTGTTATTTTTATTCATTGATAAAAGCACCATCTTTAACATGCTATATATATCCTTTGGCTAATCATGAAAAAATAAAATAATCTGAAAGGTAAATTTATTAGGTTTAAATTAAGTCCTTATACATTTTTACGTAAGTGTACACTTTTTTAGATATTAAAAAAAATTGTTAAAAGATATGAAATTTCGGGGTGAAAATTTCAATATTCAATGTTCTATAACTCATCAGTGGTGCATTTTAATGAAAAGTTGTAAATCACATTTTCTTCTTAAAATGAGACAGTTAAACCATTTTATATGTTATTTTTTAACATTCCTCCCCCCCACCGAATAAAGACGCTTCCCTCCGCCACCCAACTAACACGCGGGCGTCAAAGTGATATATTTCAAGTAACTAAATCTTCATTGGTAGGCCTACAATAAAACAAATTTTAAATGAATTTATTAACTTTCTATTTAACCCTATTTTACCTGGTTTACTGCATTATGAATGTTTAGTGAAAGAATGTTTAGAAGTAACAGCATATTCTTTCAGAGGAGAAAGAATTCGTTCTTTTGTCGAAACGAATTATGAATCTGCATCTGGCATCTCCTGCTGGTTAATCTTTTTTCTTAACTAAATTTGTAGTAATTTTTACAGGGCGTTGAAAAATTATAAATCCAACTTTATTTATTTTAAATAGATCCATATAAAGAAAATTGAGATTTAATTTATGGTCGTTGAACGTTTTTCTCTACATTTTTATGTAGAAGGTATTTTTTTTCTTATGTTTATGTGTGTTTCTTAACTTTTGACCAGAGCTTTGACGAAACATTTAAGCAATAGATATTAACGAACAAAACACTTTGGATTATGTGATGTACGTCAGGCCTATTGTATGTTAATGTAATTCCTTTGTCAATCCCTCTGCTATTAGCAAGGTAAACGTGGTTGGCCGACATCGATTACCATAGTATTTTGTGCATTTTGTATTTATTTCATTTAAAAAAATAAATAAATTGTGCTGTGTGGTGAATTATATTTCTACCCATACGTCATATGCTAATTAAGAAACAATTTGTAAGCTTCACTTTGAAAATGGTGCATTTTAAGTTTAAATCTGTTTTCTAGTTTCCATAGAACATTGCTAGGGTGTATTTGTTAACACAGTCTTTACTATGACATACTCGTGTAACTAAGGAGGCGTGGGAGTGCGTTATATGCTTTCCACTGAGAGTAGGTGGCATCCAACTTTGTGGAATACATTCTGAACATTATTTCTAATCTGTTATGAAGCTTTCTACTGTCTCTGCAAGAACGTAACTATTTAGTTTTTAACAGTAATAATACTTATTACAGTAACCTGTAGGTAAAATGACTTTTCAACTATACGTGGAGGTTAATTATACACAATCTGAAGTGAATATTATTGAACATTACTGTTCCTTTTTGCCATAAACGCAATGCAAACTAGGCGAGAAATGTTCAGGCAATGTAAGGACCACTGCCAGGCGCTTTGACCATTATTCACTCCGTCGTACGTGTGACAAGGGTTGCTCATGCAAATAATTGTTATCTTTTCCCTCTGATACGTGCTTTCATACTAATGAAAACTTTGCAAATATTTCACAAATGAAGTGAGTTTTTTTTACTTTAAATTGCTTGTTTCTGGGGTAGATAAAATGAAAAATCACCCACTGTTGTTAAGGCTTCGTAGAATTCGAATTAATTGATAGATACCTTAGAGTCTGTTCTATTAAAACACGACAGGGACTGACCTTTTACAAAAGGGGGTGTTTTTATACACTACTTTTATTTAAAATTCTTCTACTGTTGTAACAATGCCAATGTACATGTATGGGTGGGCGGGTAGGTCAATACCACTGTACGTGTACGGGTGGGCGGGTGGGTCAATCACGCTGTACGTGTATGAGTGGGTGGGTAGGTCAATAACAGTTTGCGTGTATGGGTGGGCGGGTGGGTCAATAACACTGTACATGTATGGGTGGGCGGGTAGGTCAATACCACTGTACGTGTACGGGTGGGCGGGTGGGTCAATAACACTGTATATGTATGGGTGGGCGAGTAGGTCAATACCACTTTACGGAATGGGTGGGCGAGTAGGTCAATACCACTTTACGTGTATGGGTGGGCGGGTGGGTAAATACCACTGTAAGTGTATGGGTGGGGGTCAAAGATTACGCAGAATTTGAATTGGTTAATATGGACAATTGTGTCCGTTCATGAAATACAATTTCTACAGATAAATTTATAATGATAAATATTTTTTCAGTAAAATAAATATTATAATATAAATATGATTTAGTGAATTTAAAGCTCTTTATTAGTTTTTATTTTTATTTTATTTTATTTTTTTAAGTTAGCTGTGTAATGGGTTAGTTTATAGAAATATGGGAATGAAAAAACATTATTTGTCAATGTAAAATAACGTTCCTACTGTAAATAAATACATTTGATACATAGTGTTTTGTTAATTTGCAGACCTACGGTAATATCGTGAAGGGTAAAAACATATTATGAATAAAAAAAAGTGAAGGATCTAAATATCTTTGACCTTTTATCTCTAGTTCAAAGTTCAGTGCCCGAACAGGGATTAGGTTTTCCACAAACATGTTTTGGACTCAGCGCCAAAGGAATGGCTGATTTACTTGTGTTCTCATATTAGTGTAACAAGTAGTGCAAAGAAATGTGTTCGGGGAGTGTTTTATAGTTGTTATAAAATGTTACAAATAACGTTCTTTAATTAAATAATCATATTAAATAACAGAACAATCAATAATGACATATAGTCCAATATCGAAATTCATAAAAACCCGGTTCTTTATAATGACTTATCAACACCTATTTTTATTACTCGATAATTAAAATGTAAATATGTGTAACATCTGTTGACTCAGGTTTATTTAAATAAAACACTAAGACGTCACAACTTTCGAAATAGTTTTACGTCATGTCTAAAGGGTTCTGGTGGCTAAGTGGTTACCGTGCTCAATTCCGGAGCTTGAGATCCCGGGTTCGATTCCCGCTAAGGCACATGAATATTTTGCCCCTCAAGTACACCCCCGATGTCGACCCAGCATCGTGGGGCAATTGGAAACCTGCAACTTGTTGCGAATCCTGGTCGTAAATTCTGGAATAACGGCGAAAGGGACCCGCCGTGCTGACCACACGTCACCCGCCACAAAAGGCCGTCGTCCAGCACGTCCAGACCCGGGAAAGGTGGTTGTTGACAGGATTTGTTTATATAATATTTAAAACGTCGTATTTATTGCACATAATCGTTAAATGCTAAATAGCATATGATTCAATTGACAAAATGTGCAATTTTAATGTCTTATATGAATAAAAACATGCTGTTATTTTAAATTAATAAATAAAATTGTGACCAAAAGCAGTTATACGATGACAATAGTATAAAGTGGTAAAGTGTGAAAGTTATTTTCTGTCATCTTTCTCCATTTCTCCAGCCAACACGAATCCTAATAATTCAACCGGCGTCATCCGGAAGTCATCGACTGCAGAAGTAGTAATGACGTCTCGCATTAAAACAAGAAAAAAGTGAATTAACTCGACAATTTTCAGTTTTTGTATGATAGTTTAAAAAACGTCGTGTATAAAAACAGCGACCAAAACCCAGGTGATTTAATAAAGCTAGAACAGAAGTTTTCTTGTTTCGAAAAGAAGATAAGTGGATGGTATTACCACTTCACTTATATGCGTTATCCCCTCCTTTACGTTATCCCCTTTTTCATATTCAATTTCGTTCTTTCAATTCCATAATATCTTACCGTTTAAGTTCGTGCAACTTAAAAGTTTATATCTTTGAATTTGTTTAAAAAGGAGACCCCCTTTTAAACAGTACTAAAATAATAAAATATAGCAGAATTTAATTGTTGTACTTTATTTTTTATTTAATCAAGTTTTTTTATAGATCATTAAATATTTTTCGTGTTTTTCTTTTTATCTAAACATTAAATTTCGTCCATATTATCTAATGACAAGATTATTTAGATTTTTAGTGAATTTAGAGTACTTTTATGTTCACAAATTTGTGAATATTGTAAAACATAAATAGTTTGTGACTACATACGTCTATCTATATTCGTCACTCATATTCAGAATCCATATTCACCCATATCAAGAATAAATAAAAGAAATAAATAAGAAAAATTAAACGTTTACTGTACAAATAATAAAATTAATTAATAATAATAAAATAATTAAGTTTCGTTCAGAAAATTAAAAAAATTCTCATATTTTAAAAATCAAATTCTACTATTATTTCCGTGCCAGCAGGTAAATTATAGTAAATGGTATAAAAAAATTATAATGACAGTCCATTTCAAACATCTCTGTAATTAATTGCTATTGTGACGTTTGTTTTTGCAATTTCTTTCTACCCAGCAAAGACGTTTTAATTAACTCCCCCCCCCGATATTTTTTCCCTCTTATCTGTCCAGTAATAAAGGATTTCCCTTAATTAGTTGTACAACATAACAATTACAGTTGTATTAGTTTTTACCGATGAAGTCACTGTGTATAATGCAATTTATTTACTGTCCACTAATTGGCTGAGAAAACCTTTTAGTCAAAGACTTATTTCTAATAATTTTGATAAGTATAGTTTTTCCAAATTTTTATATTTGAATGAAGTATTTTAAAAATGTGTGTTTACCGTACAGAGTTGTTAATTTAAAAAACTATTCCTTTAATTTTCAAAAAAATTATTTCATTTAAAGTTTTTTGTGAAAATTATTACAATCCTTGCATTATACATTTGTTTGAGCAATATAAGCTGGTTTTTTGTAACTAAGGAACTAGTGGAGGGAAGCTGTTCCTTGTATTTCTAACATATTGTTTAGCACGAAGTTTTTTGTTTTTTTAGTAGATTTAAAAATTTTATGTTAAATTATATTTAAAAATGAATTTCGGTTATTTATGATACGATGAAATAAAATTGTGAAAGTACATTTGAAAATACATTCAGTGCACCAATCATAAATAGAATTCTTTTAATGTTAGAAAAACGATTTAATTTTATGATAAAATGTACAGTAAAATTATGTTTCATTCCAAATAATATTTTTAATGTCGCAACTACATAGTCTACTACTATCAAAACCTACTTGTCAAATTAAAATGTATAGGAAAATATTATATTGATAAACCAATTATTTAGTTTACCTATATGTCGTTTTAAGATGATAAGTGTTATGAAAAATCACAGGCCATTACCAAAGGAACACTTGTATAATTGGTTTATAATTATCACCGTAGGGATGTTGATTATCCGAGACAATTAGTGCTAATCCAATCAATGGCTTCTAGCGATAACAACCAGTTCTTGACTTTAAACCCTAATAGAGTTATCATGACTGCTCTCCCCACTCTTAAATTCGTTATACTTGAGCAGATGTAATGAGAAAATTTATAATTCGTGAACTTTAAAAAAAAAGAAAGACAAAGGTTAAATCGTAACAAAAGGCAACACAATAAACTGATTTAAATGAGTTAAATTTATTTTAGAAAACTAAAAAATTAGATATAGCTGAGAAATTATAACTATGAAATTCAATTTGAAAAGTTTGAGACGAAATTGTAATTATGCTTAGTGCTTAGCAAGCGTCTCTTCTTGCAGAGCTTCATGGTTACTAATCGCGATAGTCCAACAAAATTTCCAAAATACGATTTTGGATTACTGTCTTACTGTTATTGTCACAAAAAAGTCACAGACGTATATAGGTAATAAATAAATACACGAAAAGGAGTAGCTAAGAAGAAAATATAATTTTATTGTAACTGGATAGTTACAGTGATTCATTAACTATTATCATAACTGGATAGTTACAGTGATTCATTAACTATTATCATAACTGGATAGTTACAGTGATTCATTAACTATTATCATAACTGGATAGTTACAGAGATTCATTAACTATTATCATAACTGGATAGTTACAGTGATTCATTAACTATTATCATAACTGGATAGTTACAGTGATTCAATAACTATTATCATAACTGGATAGTTACAGTGATTCATTAACTATTATCATAACTGGATAGTTACAGTGATTCATTAACTATTATCATAACTGGATAGTTACAGTGATTCATTAACTATTATCATAACTGGATAGTTACAGTAATTCATTAACTATTATCATAACTAGATAGTTACAGTGATTCATTAACTATTATCATAACTGGATAGTTACAGTGATTCATTAACTATTATCATAACTGGATAGTTACAGTGATTCATTAACTATTATCATAACTGGATAGTTAAAGTGATTCATTAACTATTATCATAACTTGATAGTTACAGTGATTCATTAACTATTATCATAATCAGATAATTAATAAAGTTGCTAATCCTAGATAAGTGATTAGTTATATTTATTGTAATTGTAGGCTATTAAACTTGTATCAATACAAATCAGTCACAACAAATCACTTCCATCCATAACGGTAAACAAGAGCTCAACGACTTACTTTAGGTGCTTTAATAAATCCAAAGTAGGAGGGTGTTATTGCCTTAGGTTAAGAGTTTTAAGGGGTCCACATTACCGCTGTTCCACCTTATGTTCCTTGATTCTTGTTTCTTCTCCATCATACATTCCAGTTAAGACTTTTGTGTTGTCTTAGGTAAGGGGTTTACGTAATGGTCCACATTACCGCTGTTCCACCTAACATTCTTTGATTCTTGTCCCTTCTCCATCATACATTCGAGTTAGGACGTTATTGTTGTCTTAGGTAACGTGGTTTCGTAATGGTCAACATTACCGCTGTTCCACCTTACATTCCTTGACTCTTGTTCCTTCTCCATCATACATTCGAGTTAGGACGTTATTGTTGTCTAAGGTAAGGTGGTTTCGTAATGGTCCACATTACCGCTGTTCCACCCTATGTTCCTTGATTCTTGTTCCTTCTCCATCATACATTCCAATTAGGACGTTATTGTTGTCTTAGGTAAGGTGGTTTCGTAATGGTCCACATTACCACATTCTTTCTTTATTGATTCTTTTACATCCGAAATAAACTTGTCGGAAGATCAGTTGATGTCATTTAATGACGAATTGATACATTTCATATATTTTTAGTAGGCTACTCCATCTATTGATTGTAGATCGAGTAGAGTTTAAGAGCAATTATACTATACGCATACATTTATTTATTAATGAAACTATTAAATAAATGAAACCATAAACAGAACATTCCAATAAACCTCTAGTGCTTAAGTTGATCTGTGGAACCTATTTATTGTCGTTACTCGTTGTCCAACAGGAGCAGTTTCCTGTAACGTACGTGATTTATTTTAAGTGACCAAGAAGGGAAGTCAAGTAACGAGTGAATTAACCAATGTTTACATTTTTGTTATCTCCCTACCCTTACATTACTTACAACCCTGGTTTGTCTAATAAAGCTACAGTGACAACTGAAGCTTCGCTCGTACGACAGATAGGATTGTAGGTGTTTCTTTCATATACCTGTTACTTAACGGTTTCCCTGAAGTTAAGTTTTCTGTTATTTGTATATACATGTTTTGACAACCGATCCAATAGAAACAACGTTTCAGATTAAAAACAATTTTTTTAGATCACAGACAAGTTTATTGCGAAAAGAATAAAGCAAATAAATGGTACGTTAGTAAGCACTTGGAAAATGTTCAATAAAATCCGGCATTACTATTTTATATATATGTATGCTAAATTATGTTTTAAAAACGACCTAATGAGTAGTAATAATACCTTTAGAGATTAATATTTTGCACAATCTCACAACCCGTTGACTGAGCCTTCCGGTTCTCCAACATTATGCACAATCTCACAACCCGTTGACTGAGCCTTCCGGTTCTCCAACATTATGCACAATCTCACAACCCGCTGACTGAGCCTTCCGGTTCTCCAACATTATGCACAATCTCACAACCCGCTGACTGAGCCTTCCGGTTCTCCAACATTATGCACAATCTCACAACCCGCTGACTGAGCCTTCCGGTTCTCCAACATTATGCACAATCTCACAACCCGCTGACTGAGCCTTCCGGTTCTCCAACATTATGCACAATCTCACAACCCGCTGACTGAGCCTTCCGGTTCTCCAACATTATCCACAATCTCAACCCGCTGACTGAGCCTTCCGGTTCTCCAACATTATGCACAATCTCACAACCCGCTGACTGAGCCTTCCGGTTCTCCAACATTATGCACAATCTCACAACCCGCTGACTGAGCCTTCCGGTTCTCCAACATTATGCACAATCTCGCAACCCGCTGACTGAGCCTTCCGGTTCTCCAACATTATGCACAATCTCGCAACCCGCTGACTGAGCCTTCCGGTTCTCCAACATTATGCACAATCTCGCAACCCGCTGACTGAGCCTTCCGGTTCTCCAACATTATGCACAATCTCGCAACCCGCTGACTGAGCCTTCCGGTTCTCCAACATTATGCACAATCTCGCAACCCGCTGACTGAGCCTTCCGGTTCTCCAACATTATGCACAATCTCGCAACCCGCTGACTGAGCCTTCCGGTTCTCCAACATTATGCACAATCTCGCAACCCGCTGACTGAGCCTTCCGGTTCTCCAACATTATGCACAATCTCACAACCCGCTGACTGAGCCTTCCGGTTCTCCAACATTATGCACAATCTCACAACCCGCTGACTGAGCCTTCCGGTTCTCCAACATTATGCACAATCTCACAACCCGCTGACTGAGCCTTCCGGTTCTCCAACATTATGCACAATCTCACAACCCGCTGACTGAGCCTTCCGGTTCTCCAACATTATGCACAATCTCACAACCCGCTGACTGAGCCTTCCGGTTCTCCAACATTATGCACAATCTCACAACCCGCTGACTGAGCCTTCCGGTTCTCCAACATTATGCACAATCTCACAACCCGCTGACTGAGCCTTCCGGTTCTCCAACATTATGCACAATCACGCAACCCGCTGACTGAGCCTTCCGGTTCTCCAACATTATGCACAATCTCGCAACCCGCTGACTGAGCCTTCCGGTACTCCAACATTATGCACAATCTCGCAACCCGCTGACTGAGCCTTCCGGTTCTCCAACATTATGCACAATCTCGCAACCCGCTGACTGAGCCTTCCGGTTCTCCAACATTATGCACAATCTCGCAACCCGCTGACTGAGCCTTCCGGTTCTCCAACATTATGCACAATCTCACAACCCGCTGACTGAGCCTTCCGGTTCTCCAACATTATGCACAATCTCACAACCCGCTGACTGAGCCTTCCGGTTCTCCAACATTATGCACAATCTCACAACCCGCTGACTGAGCCTTCCGGTTCTCCAACATTATGCACAATCTCACAACCCGCTGACTGAGCCTTCCGGTTCTCCAACATTATGCACAATCTCACAACCCGCTGACTGAGCCTTCCGGTTCTCCAACATTATGCACAATCTCACAACCCGCTGACTGAGCCTTCCGGTTCTCCAACATTATGCACAATCTCACAACCCGCTGACTGAGCCTTCCGGTTCTCCAACATTATGCACAATCTCACAACCCGCTGACTGAGCCTTCCGGTACTCCAACATTATGCACAATCTCACAACCCGCTGACTGAGCCTTCCGGTTCTCCAACATTATGCACAATCTCACAACCCGCTGACTGAGCCTTCCGGTTCTCCAACATTATGCACAATCTCACAACCCGCTGACTGAGCCTTCCGGTACTCCAACATTATGCACAATCTCGCAACCCGCTGACTGAGCCTTCCGGTTCTCCAACATTATGCACAAACTCGCAACCCGCTGACTGAGCCTTCCGGTTCTCCAACATTATGCACAATCTCGCAACCCGCTGACTGAGCCTTCCGGTTCTCCAACATTATGCACAATCTCGCAACCCGCTGACTGAGCCTTCCGGTTCTCCAACATTATGCACAATCTCACAACCCGCTGACTGAGCCTTCCGGTTCTCCAACATTATGCACAATCTCACAACCCGCTGACTGAGCCTTCCGGTTCTCCAACATTATGCACAATCTCACAACCCGCTGACTGAGCCTTCCGGTTCTCCAACATTATGCACAATCTCACAACCCGCTGACTGAGCCTTCCGGTTCTCCAACATTATGCACAATCTCACAACCCGCTGACTGAGCCTTCCGGTTCTCCAACATTATGCACAATCTCACAACCCGCTGACTGAGCCTTCCGGTTCTCCAACATTATGCACAATCTCACAACCCGCTGACTGAGCCTTCCGGTACTCCAACATTATGCACAATCTCACAACCCGCTGACTGAGCCTTCCGGTTCTCCAACATTATGCACAATCTCACAACCCGCTGACTGAGCCTTCCGGTTCTCCAACATTATGCACAATCTCACAACCCGCTGACTGAGCCTTCCGGTTCTCCAACATTATGCACAATCTCACAACCCGCTGACTGAGCCTTCCGGTTCTCCAATCTAAGAGTCGTATGACAGCACTCTAAACACGAGGAAGATTCGTTATTGAGTAACATAAGTGAACGATATTTTTAAAAGGGCTTAATTTTTTTGTTGAACTGTCTAATTATTTTCATAAAACAACCTTGTTCATATCACTATAGTAGTATGTTTTAGAAACAAGATACATCGATGGTCGAACCCGACTCACTTTTTGGGACATAACCACTCTCCCTTTGGGCACTAGCGTTGGTGCAACTATTAACTCCTCTTTAGTGATTTTTTACTAACACTTCCTAGACAATAGTAATAATTTGAAATTATAATGATTTAAGTACATAATACTACACCTCAATTTTTCCCTACCTCGTTCCGTATTTGTCTGTAGTAAAATTGAATTTATTTCGGCAGTTTTAATTTTGTAAGGCAGGTGGGCAAGCTTATTTTAAGCCATTCATTTGACTTGCAGTAAATAATAGCTTGGTTAGGAACATCAACACAAGGAAAAGCCCATTTTCAGGCTCTTTGGTCATTATTCACCCCTGGCCGTTCTCAACAACCCTATCTGCATGCAGGCAAAGGCTCGCTCAAATAACTCGAACGTGCCTTTTCTGACGAGAGGCGTTTCACACAAATGTTTTCTGTTAAACAGTTTATATGGAGTAGTGATTTATTTGTTTCGTTGTAAATTTTGCTTTTATTTAGAGGAAGAAAAATCCCCTCACTTTTATTAAAACTGCATTCCAGTTTGAATTTAAGCATTAAGTATTTGGGAACCCAGTCTGAGTATGATATACTTGGTAAACTGAAATCTGTCACCTTATTAGTTGAAATTTTAAAATTTATATCGCATTAAATTTTGCGTTGATTAAAGTTTCATAACCGCAGTTACGTAAATACATACTGTTGTTAAAACTCTTGTAAATTAGAAACACATTAAGGTTTTATAATGTCATTAAGGTACTATAATTTCCTACATCTTCATATGTATCGAACGAGCTTCTAAAAAGGTTAAAAAAGGAATGAAGTCAAGCGATGGTATTTTGTTCCATATGACTTGCCTTTAAAAAGAAAACTTGTTCATGAGTGCATTGTCTCTATTGTTATGCTCATAAAATAACCATCGTAAGGGTTTACAATTAACTGTCATTCGGTGTTCCTCTAAAAAAAAATACACCTTCACACTCTTAAGGAATACTTCTTTCTACTACCCCTACTTAACAAAATGTTAACTGGCATGAATACTTACACCAAACTTTTGGAATTAATGAAAACTGATATAAGTGAAAAGTATGTATAAATAAACATATGTGTGTGTGTGTGTGTGTGTGTGTGTGTGTGTGTGTGTGTGTGTGTGTGTGTGTGTGTGTGTGTGTGTGTGTGTGTGTGTGTGTGTGTGTGTGTGTGTGTGTGTGTGTGTGTGTGTGTGTGTGTGTGTGTGTGTGTGTGTGTGTGTGTGTGTGTGTGTGTGTGTGTGTGTGTGTGTGTGTGTGTGTGTGTGTGTGTGTGTGTGTGTGTGTGTGTGTGTGTGTGTGTGTGTGTGTGTGTGTGTGTGTGTGTGTGTGTGTGTGTGTGTGTGTGTGTGTGTGTGTGTGTGTGTGTGTGTGTGTGTGTGTGTGCGTGCGTGCGTGCGTGCGTGCGTGCGTGCGTGCGTGCGTGCGTGCGTGCGTGCGTGCGTGCGTGCGTGCGTGCGTGCGTGCGTGCGTGCGTGCGTGCGTGCGTGCGTGCGTGCGTGCGTGCGTGCGTGCGTGCGTGCGTGCGTGCGTGCGTGCGTGCGTGCGTGCGTGCGTGCGTGCGTGCGTGCGTGCGTGCGTGCGTGCGTGCGTGCGTGCGTGCGTGCGTGCGTGCGTGCGTGCGTGCGTGCGTGCGTGTGTGTGTTTTTGTCGTTTACGCATTACTACACCATTCACCCGATTGTTATGAAACTTAAGGACCCCCCCCTCCCCCCAGAGAAGGTTTTGCTCCTCCCCTTTAATCTATCAAAGTTTCAATGGCGATTTAATGTATTTATTTAATTTATTTAATAAATAATCAGCTGTTAAATAGGAAAAAATGAAATGAAAACTTTTGAAATAAGCTAAGTAATGCTTATTGAAATTTAATTTTAGTAAGATTAAAATATTGCTGTTTATATACAGGGTGTATATTATGTCTGGAAATGACTAAATATATTCTTTATTCATTATAATATAAATTCGAAAATTTTTACAATCGTAATAGGGATTGGGCATCTACTTTTTGGAACATTGTTTAGTCATGTCACACTAACGGGGACGTCCTGTCGAGGGTATCTTCAATATTATTTATGGAAGCCCATGCCTTGTGATACATCACTTTAAAGGTTATAGTGAACATAATTGAATGCCACAAACTGCATCTCTAAGGAATGACTCTATCATAAAATAGAGCTCTTTGAGTATTGACAATTGGTGATATAAAAAAGTTTATTTTAACTTGGTTCTTACCACAGTAATGTTTTATAGTCAATTTCTGAACGTTAAAAAAAAAATTATTTGATATAAAACTAAACTTTCATTTTGAGGAGATTTGTTATTAGTAAAATGTTGATGCATTTTTATTACAATTAAATTGTCTAAATTATGAATAATTTTATTAATTACTTATACAAAAAGAAAATTAATTTATGATGTTTCAAAGGTCTTAACACTGTCCTTTTATCACCATTTGGTGACGAAGTAAATGTTCGAACTGTCTCCCTTATTCATGAATGAACTTAAAGTGAAATATTCATCACCAATTTTCAATATTCAAAGTGCTGTGTTGAATGATATAGTGATTACTTATGGAAGCTGTTTGTGGCATTCAATTCAGTTTATAATGCATTGTAAAATTGTTTTTTACAAGGTATAGGCTTCTATCAAGAATATTGACGATACCCTCGACAGGACGTACCCCGTTAGTGTGAAATGACTAAACAATGTTCCAAAAAGAAAGGTGCCCAAAATTAAATAGTGAAAGTTTCGAATTTATATTTCGATTGATCAAGAAAATGTTTGGGTGTTTCCAGACACAATAGACACCTTATGTGTTAATTCCGTAGCAAAGCCTACCAGAAATATATAAAAATAAACAGTAATGGGATTGGTCAAAATAACTCTTGAGATAAAGTTATTGCAGCTATGACGTCATGGATGTGTTTACTCGTTATGTGTTTGTTCTAGTTCTGATATAAAACTCCAACGGCTAAACAACGTACGTGATTTGATAAGTCAGGTGCACAAGTTTTCCTGCCTCGGGGAAAGAAGATAAGTGGGTTGCAGTACTTTACTGATAGGCGTTACCCCCCCCTTTCCACCCCGTCTACCCCTTGTCTCTTTCTGTATATACCATTATTTAAGCACCTGAAGGGTAGGTTTGTTTACATCTCGAAGTACGTGAAGAAGTATGAATAATATAATAGTAAAAAAGTGTATTTCACATTATAATATTACAACAAACCTTGTTCCTTATAATCTTTTACAATTTTATATTCAAAATGTATTCTTTAAAATGTTACGTAGATAGCTTATTTTGTAATACATTATTAAGACGCTGAACGTCAAGATATGGGCGAATATTATGGGTGAATGAGTGTAGATGAACGAGTGTAGTCATTGTTACTAATTTATTGATAGCCCAATAGCCAGTGCAACTAAGAGACCTACAGCTTACGCGGAATCCGAACCACTTAGTGTTGGTTTGATATTCAGCTAATTGACAAGCCTGACATTCAGTTCTCTTCCGTAAACAGCATCTGAACCCTGACTACCATCCTACATGGACACACCAGACTTCTATAGTAGTGTCCACGTCGTTGGCAACCATTGAGCTGACCCCGTGTCGGTATTAAGAGGACCGTAGCTATAATTTCCAACATTGTGAAGTCAGCCTTTTTGGAATAATATCATGGACGTGATGATTTACGCAGTGGGATTATCAAATTAAATTCTAGGACTTGTTCGGATTCCTCACTATTAGTATTTTCTTAATAAAGTAAGAAAGCTGCCTTTGTGCCTGGGAAATCTTTTAGTAGGTACAACATTTATTTTAGTGTTGAATTCTATCTCAGTAATACACTGCATTGTGGCTTGTATTAAATTACTGTAAGTTTAATTTATGTACACCAGTTTCCACTAACGTTTCTTGTTAAGAGTCTGCAGAGGCTGTCGGCCATATTGGTTTAAACAAGAACAATATTATTCGTGAATCCACAATTTTTTCGTTATATATTGACGAAAAGTTTTGTTTGAGGCGTCATTTTAAACGTTATCATATTGCGCATTGGGTTTCCATTTGATATTTTGAATACATACTTCTAGTTTTTTTTTTAAATAAGCGAAAATAAAATCTTCAAACAAAATATTTCTTATATTTTTTTCTATAAAACTAATTATTAATTCGCAAAGCAATTACAAAGTGCAATTTCACTCTTGATCAATTGCAATTTGTTTGAGAAAAATCCGTTTAAAAATAACTGTTTTATTTGAATAAGCGTGATTGTATGTCCAGTTCGAAAAAAACATTGTTCTTATGGGATTATAACCAACATGGCCGACTGCCTCTGCAGACTCTAAAGCTAAGGCAGTTATGCAGTTTCTTTCTACCAAACAAAATTTGAAAACTAAGCCAGGAATGGGTCAGAAAATTTGCTACATTTTCAAGAGATCTGTTTATTGTGTGAAAATTACGTTTTTTAAACTAAAAATTCGAAAATGTCAATGTCTCAACTTTCAGTATCTTCGATATATTTCCGTTAATTTAAATCATCTTTTTTAATTTGACGGTTTTTTGTCTTTCTATGAATTTGAAAACTTGTGTGGTCTATAACTGTTATTTTTCGAGATGTAACGGAAAGAATACTTACCGGCGAATCGCGATTAGGCGATCATTCTAAACAACAACTATTAACCCTATTAGTTGAATTCACTATTAGTTGAATGTAGGCCCTGTAAAGGACAGCCGGCTGGCCGCCCAGGAGGCCAGGCACCCTAATTTAAGGAAAATTACTAATTTTTATTGAGTAAATAGATAATTAATTTCTAAAGTTGAGTCAAGTTTAGTTATGTTAGTAAAAAGTGAATTGTTCGGACCTAAAAGAAATGTTATTGATAAACCAAATGTATGTATTCGTATTTAATGAAAAAACATGTAAAATGAAAAAAAATTTTAAATTTTAATTTAAAACCAGTGCTTTTTCACTTTCAGATAAAAAAACCAATTATTTGATTTTTCTGTAAAAACGAGTTTTCTGTGGTAAAAATCAAAAACCTTAAGAAATATAGTATCATATTTCACCAGTTTTTTAACAAGAAATCGTATTTTCATAAGTGTCTTAAAAGTTAATAATTACCAACAGTCGTATAAAGTCGTGTTTATGTTTTGTTAAGTATCCATTATTAATTAAATATTGATTAAGGCTCTATACATGTGTGTGCAGCCTTTTCATGTTGAGTTAGGATAAGATGGAGAAAGCGTGGTAAAATCAGAGCATTACTAAAATCACTTTACAGTACAGCTGAGTCATTTTGGTTGAAGGCATGCACAGCTGATTGATAATAATTGAGTCAAGACAAATATTAAGTAATAGAGTCTATTTTTGTTAACACAGTTCTAATACAAAGTTGATTGAGTCACAATATGACCACAATTTAAAGAAGTAACTTAAGCCAATTTAATGTTATTTATATTTAAAATAAAAATATAAAGGCCATAACCAACCCCACCTGTACGGCTCCACATATGTCATTCCATATCGTATGTGTATTGGTTTTTTTCTATAATAAAAGCCGGATTTTTGTTGTATAAAAACCTCATGTGGCAAAGTATTAAATGTTTTTAAAATACACTATTTTTTTAAAATATAAAACTGCAGTATATAATAAAACATGTTGATATATAATTATAATTCAAAAAAAAAAAAATAAAGAGAAATATATATATATATATATATATATATATATATATATATATAGTGTTTATGTTGTTTACAATGTTTTTATGGCATACGAACAGAAATTCATCTTGAAGTAAGTAGGTGACGGAAGATATAAGGAGATAAAAATACTGAGTTATCCCTTATGCAAAGGACGCCAAGATCCACTTGAGTAATGATTTAAGGGTCCCAGGATGTTTCCCCATTTAAGTGTTTCCGTTGTTTCTGTTATTTTGTAAACAGGTAGAAACTCATTTATTTTAGTTTTATATCTTTTAGAAGGTGTTTCGTTGTAATTGATTTGATTATTTAAAATTAGTTTTAAATAATTTTATTTCATGTAATCGTAGTCTTGGAAAATACTTTGAATGCATAGATAATAAATTATATTTGATAGAAATGTTTATTTTAATGATAACAAATCTGTGAATAATAGTAAGAATAATAATTTATTTTTCCTTTTCAGTATTTTGTTTAGGTTAAAGAAATGTTTTCTAAATAATAAACATAAAAAGAGCCTGGTTTTTATGTTAATTTGTAGTCCCACATTTTAAAATGGTATTAGTTATTTTAATAACTTCTAACAGAAAGTGGATAAAGAGCCGAAATATATTGAAAATATCCTCTTACTCTCTGTCCTATTTATGTTTTAGTAAAATAAATAAGAAACACGTTCAAAGATTTTGTTATTTATTTTGATTCCAATTTCTGTTCGCTAACGTAAGTGTTAATGTCCCTTCTTTATTATTTGATAAAATGTATGAGAACTAAGACAATTATTCTTTTGTTGGTTATTTACTCTCCAAAGTTGATACCATTCAGATGTTAGGGATAATTGGAGTATTTAAATGATTTTTAAGAGAACTGTTATTAGTTTATTTAGTTTTTGTGTGGCTACTTTATCATAAATTTTGAAAGTTACATAATATATCAACAGTATTATAAATATGACATTTATAATGTTAAAAGTTAAAACTGAAATCAAGATTAAAGTAGTTGTATTAACTTTTATAATTATTATATTTTTTCCAATAAAATGTTTCGGAATTTGTTTATTGTTATTACGTATTTTCAGTCACTGTAAATCGTTTTATAAAATTTCTCAGTTGGACTCAGTTTCTCAAAAGCATTAGAAAATACAAACCCATCTCCGTGAAACTGTCTTTGTAAAAATGTATGCACAAGACTAATTTTCTTAGATTGTATAAGGGCAGAAAATTACGGGCAAGAGAAATAAACCAATCTCTCTTGGCGAACTTGCTTTTAATTGCTGAATGAAATTTGTGAATTACTCGTATCTTTTATTGTTTTAGCTATAAATCTCTCAAATATATTTTAGTAATTAACTAAGACGTAATTAGACATTATTTATTAAATGAAATGTCGCCTGTTTACTTAACTGTATTGTAAACGTTATATTGAATTGAATAAGAAGACAATTTATAATTAATTATGTGGGAACAGACGAATATCAGAACAACAAACTATCTACACAGAAATCCCTCTGTAAATCACTCTAATCTCCCCCCCCCCCCAAATTAATTATGTGGGAACAGACGAATATCAGAACAACAAACTATCTACACAGAAATCCCTCTGTAAATCACTCTAATCTACCCCCCCCCCCCCCGAAATTCTCTGAACACTTCTAATTAACTTGTGCTTGTAATTACAAGTTGTACCAAGGTAATATTAAGTGTCTCAGTATAACATCATTTACACTGCAACGCCATACAGAGTCAGGCACTCTCATTTTACTTGGTAATAGAGCTTAAGTCAAACCATAAATTATTAATGTATAAGTTTGTCACAGTGCATATGAACGTAATAAGTGACAGCTGTAAAATAATATAGTTGATAATTTTAATGGCGGAGACAGTGTGGGAGTCAGTCGGACCGCAATCGATATACTGTACAAGGTGGTTATAAAGTCCCTTTCGCCATTTTTTAAACAATATACGTTTAAAGATTTTTTTCAGTTATGTCATTCATTATACAGGTAGGTGCTCTAACTTTTTAAGTATTATGGAGTATTGAGATTAACCTGTGGTTCAAGATATAGGAGTCAACCTCCGAGTTATTTATGAGAAGACAGTCATATGACATGTTTATTAGCACTGCTTTTTCACCCTGAAAACAATGGTGTATTTAAAATTCAAAGGGGTTTTCCCGTTTCTAATATTACGTTTTTTCCTTTGAAAGCTCTCAGTGTAACTTTTACTAATATTTCGTGAACATTCCTTTAAATCTTTCTCACATTTGAAACGGTAAAACCCTTTTTTATTTTAAATACGAATTGTTTTCAGTGTGAAAAGGCAACGTTTATTGAAACTGTCGCATGACTATCTTCTCATTACTATTTTTTAGCCGACTTCAACATCTTTAACCTAGTGATATATTGGAACTAATACAGTTCTTTGGAATTTTAAATATACCATTGTTTTCACATGAAAAGGCAACGTTTATTGAAACATGTCGCATGACTGTCTTCTCATTACTATTTTTAGCCGACTTCAACATCTTTAACCTAGTGATATATTGGAACTAATACAGTTCTTTGGAATTTTAAATATACCATTGTTTTCAGTGTGAAAAGGCAACGTTTATTGAAACATGTCGCATGACTGTCTTCTCATTACTATTTTTTAGCCGACTTCAACATCTTTAACCTAGTGATATATTGGAACTAATACAGTTCTTTGGAATTTTAAATATACCATTGTTTTCAGTGTGAAAAGGCAACGTTTATTGAAACATGTCGCATGACTGTCTTCTCATTACTATTTTTTAGCCGACTTCAACATCTTTAACCTAGTGATATATTGGAACTAATACATTTCTTTGGAATTTTAAATATACCATTGTTTTCAGTGTGAAAAGGCAACGTTTATTGAAACATGTCGCATAACTGTCTTCTCATTACTATTTTTTAGCCGACTTCAACATCTTTAACCTAGTAATATATTGGAACTAATACAGTTCTTTGGAATTTTAAATATACCATTGTTTTCAGTGTGAAAAGGCAACGTTTATTGAAGCATGTCGCATGACTGTCTTCTCATTACTATTTTTTAGCCGACTTCAACATCTTTAACCTAGTGATATATTGGAACTAATACATTTCTTTGGAATTTTAAATATACCATTGTTTTCAGTGTGAAAAGGCAACGTTTATTGAAACATGTCGCATAACTGTCTTCTCATTACTATTTTTTAGCCGACTTCAACATCTTTAACCTAGTAATATATTGGAACTAATACAGTTCTTTGGAATTTTAAATATACCATTGTTTTCAGTGTGAAAAGGCAACGTTTATTGAAACATGTCGCATGACTGTCTTCTCATTACTATTTTTTAGCCGACTTCAACATCTTTAACCTAGTGATATATTGGAACTAATACATTTCTTTGGAATTTTAAATATAATTTTAAATGTCACATTGTTTTCAGTGTGAAAAGGCAACGTTTATTGAAACATGCCGCATGACTGTTTTCTCTAAAGATTTCAGAGGTTAACTCGTAGATCTTGGACAGTAGGTTAATGTGGTGCAAGTGACTTTATAACTACCTTGTACAGTTTAGACGTTCGATCAGCACAATTACACTTAACCTTTGAAGATCGGTGTTCAAGACTTTTAAAGTATGCAGTACATCGACACCAAAAGGTAAACCACTCTATGTATTTTCATTTAGGAAAACCCCGATCCTACAAGTCATGAATTATTGATGGAATGGAAATAAGAGTTGAGGTCTGACCCTTCCTCTCTTTCATCTCTACTTTCTTTGTTCGTGAGCCAACTTCCTTCCGTTTGTCAATTCCACAGAGGTAAAACTGGAGAGAATATTAACAAAAACTACATCCAAAGAAACAAAAAACCCATCCATCATTTATATTATAGTTTATTTATATAAATCGAATTTATATTTTTATTACTTAAAACCCTGTTAATGGATTGCATTTTTATTTTAGTCCACGGTTAATAGGAATGTTTTTATGCGTTTTAGAAATTTCTGAATTTTTAACGTTTAAGAAAAAACATTCTTACAAATTTCATTAAACAACGTTTTCTTGGCTTCTAGAGGTCGTAAAATGAACGCTATCTAGAGAAATGTAGCGATTTTAAATTTATTACTATCAATAGAAATCAATCAAAAAACTAATGTATTTATTTACTGACGCATATACAAGTAATTTATCATAGCTATATATTTCATAAGGATTACAACGTAACCAATTAATCAATTTTACGACTTCTATAAGACAAGAAAACGTTGTTTCATGAAACTGATAACAAAGTTTTTCTGAACGTTCTGAAAATTATAATTCGTATAGAGAACATTCCTGCCAACTACTTATTAAAATATAATTGATATAAATTGACGGCTTTTTGTGTAATAAAAATTTAAAGTTGATGTACAGTGAAAACCAGTTTAAATTCCGGAACTTTTTTGTTCCAACTTGGATAACAATAATTATTGAAACTTATAAAAAATGTAAACACGAATATTTCATAACATACAATTAAACGATGAAAACAATGGTGGGATTGGATTTTTCATAGGCATCTTCTTCGAACTTGTCGGCGTGGTGGCTCAATGGCTAAGGCTTCGGACTGCGGAGGGCAAAGTCCAAGGTTCGAATCCCCACTGAGCCAACGGTCGGTACTTCACTCGTTGAATAAATTTCACGCACAAGCCTCTAGGCCTATGCGAACTGGCGAGTGACTTTTTTTTAAATTAATAAATATAAAAAAATAATAAATAAACTCGGGTACACATAATTTCTGTGCCCACAGTAGAACTGTTACGAAGTATGAGTGTGCTTTGAACAAGACTTGAATGTACAAGTGTATTTACATAATGTAACTGCACGCGGACACATTTATTAGGTGAAAAGTTAACATAATAGGTTTATGCTATGCATAATTAGTGATATATTAGAATTGAGATAAACAGGTTTTTTTTTAAATATACATGTGATATATAAGTATGTTCTTAAGTGTCTTCTAATACATTACAGGTTTCATCTTCTCCAATAATAAATCCTAACGAAAATATGCTGGAAATGTAGTTATTAGTTTGTAGTTGAAATAGAGTGCACTATGTCACAAGGAAAGTATGGGTTTTAACACTTAATAGTTAAACACAGTAAAATGTTTTAGAATATATAACATAGTATAATGTCATACATGCATCTTATCAATACCGTTAATTATGCTGTAAACATTTAAAATATACAAATACAAGCTATATAAGCTATTTACAAAATTAATTTTTGTTTTTACAGGATATTTTACGTGTCTCACGATTCTCAGGATCTCAAAATCTTCAGCTACATAGCTCGAGACGGTGCCACCAACGTGTTCAAGTGCAATGTCTTCAAGTCCAACAAGAAGGTAAGTTTTCGTTACTTATCTTAATTTGTTTCATGTGATATTGACTTATGAAGTTGGTAATTTTTTCTTTGATTCGTAATGTTGCTGTCCATAGAGGGACTTTTTGGCTCTTCTAAAGCTAAAAATATTAAAGCCAAATACTATTGCGTGACTGGTTACAATTTCCCAATCCTTTGTGGCTTTGGACTATGAAACTTGGCCCAGATATTTGTTGTGTTCTTTATGCGCTCTAAAAGAGGATTAAAGAAAGATTTGTTAAGAGGAATTTTTTAAGAAGTACATTTTAATTAATTTTAGGGCACAGAACAATATCAGGATAGGATAGCAAACTATCTACATCTCAAATCCTCCAGGAAACCACTTTAATGTTCCTGAGAAGTTCTCACAACATCATTAACTATCTCTTAGTTGTAATTAAACATTTAACCAAGGTTCTTTCTTAGCCAGTAATACATATAATAAGGTAGATTATATCGACCAGTAGAGACTTTGTTACTTTGTGTGAACTTATACGGCTACGTTAAGGGGTCGGCACGTGAAGCGTGTAAGGATGTCTCCTAGTTACACATAAAGTACGCAAGTTGTTTTAAATATTGAATTATGCGATAGTGATATATGTGTTACTATGATTCTGCCTTAAAGATCAGTGCGTTATATTATTAATTTGTACCATTATAATATAATGTCACTAAGGTAATTTAGACGGCCTTTGAAGAGATAGTAACTTTAGCTTTAATTGCCACGGTTTGTTAGTTGAAAGTTTGAATAGATTTAGGTAGCTTGGTTAGGTTAGGTTTCGTTAGGTTAGGTTAGGTTAGATAGTTTAGTGTAGGTAGTACTGTAAAGGATGTGTGTTATGTGTTAGCTTTTAGCACTTTACCGATTCGAAACGTCGTGATTGGTATTTTTCACGTAATGATAGCAAATGTCCAACTACCTTTGTCTTCCTCATAATGTTTTAGATTAAAAAAGTTACATTGTATTTATGAAAGATTAAAAAGGACCAAAAAATAATGTTATATCCGTTTAATAATTTCTTTAGTCGCATAGGGGAGGTAAACTATCATAGGGGGATTTTACAGCAACGTTGAGGTAAACTGTTTCCAAAGGGGTGTGCAGTCAAAGCCCAAAGCATTGAAGTAGAGCCTAGGTGTGGCTGCTGGTACGCTTAACGGGATGGATACGCCCCACTAGATCAGTCACGTGATTGAGGACAGTCCCAAACAACGATCACATAGTTACAGAGTGCTCTGTACGCTCTTTCACGGGGGGATTAGCTATATTATAAACAGATTCAGTGGGGCAGGTCTTAAATGGGTTGATGGATTGGATTTAACTATATGACAGAATATCACTCTATACTATATGACTTTTGGCCCTTGTTTTAAATATGTATTCCAGATGTTTAATTTATTGAAGATTATCTCTTCAATAAATTCAATTCAATACATATCAGTCCATACGATATGTAATGGACTCAACTAGTTCTGCATTACGTACAAATGTAAGTTTGAATTGTATCCACTCATAGAAAACGTGTTTCAATACAACCGTACATTTTAGTTTTAAAAAAGTTATTTTAAAAATGTTCAGTTAAATAGGTAAGGTAAATTGATTTATTGGTGTATCTTAATTGATTTTGGTTATGTCAATATAAATGCCCGGGTGTGATTTTTCTCGAATCATACAATCAACTTTTATTATGGACTTCCGGAAATTTCTCCACCAAACAGTCAAATAAACGTCAACACGCCATTTTCCGTTTATTGGCCTCCAGACCAAATTACTCTGCATTTCAATTAGTTTGGGATTAATATAGCCCTTATAACTTCTATTTGTTCCGAATATACGTGTACTTCCAATTAAACAAGTAAAAAAATGAAACTAAAAACGGAAAGGTGTGAAAAAACTGTTTATCATCCATGAAGATTTACGTGTAGATTTGTGCTCCTAAATAAATATAAATGTACAAGTAAAATTTATACTAATTTAAATATTTTTTTCATCCAAGCGCAAAGTTTATATATAATTAATTCTTGTTCAAATTTAAGTCATTTTGTCGTTACAAGTTTATTTTTGTTCCTCTTCTTGGTTTCTGTCAATTGTATACATTTTGTTTATAGTTCGATATTTTATTCAATAAGGAAAGAAGTATGTTTACAATTAAATTAATTTCTAGAAATCCATATTGTTGATATTCTGGTTATTTTCCAAACCAGTGTGTGTCAAATGCTGCGTATCCTACGCGTACAGTGGTATTGACCCACCCGCCCATACCTACATGTACAGTGGTATTGACCCACCCGCCCATACCTACATGTACAGTGGTATTGACCCACCCGCCCACCCCTACACGTACAGTGGTATTGACCCACCCACCCACCCCTACACGTACAGTGGTATTGACCTAGCCGCCCACCCATACACGTACAGTGGTATTGACCCACCCGCCCACCCATACACGTACAGTGGTATTGACCTACCCGCCCACCCCTACACGTACAGTGGTATTGACCCACCCACCCACCCCTACACGTGGTATTTCGTTATAAAATATATAAATATACTCAAACATAAAGTTTGAACGTATTTCGATGTTGCGATGATGCAAGCCTAATACGCTGAACTTCTTGAATAAAAAATAACAATTATTTCATGCCATAAATTAAATCTTATATTCGAAATAGCGTCTTTGTGCAGATGTTCCAATTTAAACTTTAAATTGAGCTGTGCACTAAACTAAGTTCAAGTCTCCAGAGGCTTGTTGAACTAGTCGAAACACGAATTAAGAAATAAACACGTAAATTAGAACTAGTGAGCAAAAATGAATGGCAATTAAATGAGAGGAATAAATATTATCAGTTGTTTACATGCAGGAATGAGCTCTGATTCGCTCTGGGACATCTGAGTAATTTGTTAGAACAAAGGAATTCATCTTTATCTCTTTGCTCGTGTTCTTGAGTTTTTCTAAAAAGCGCGATCTTTGTTTTATACAAAAGAATGAAGAACTTAATCCCTTCAATAAGAATTGTTGCTCGAACATTTTTATTTAACTTTAAAGTTATTACTTAGCTTTTCCCAGTAACTTTACACTGTGCGTTATACAATGCGATTTGTTTTATAAATAGATCCATATTCTATATGATTTCATTAAAAGATTAACTTTTATAAATAAATGTATCAATGCACATGTAGCAGTTAAAGAAACATTTAATTCTAAATTTATTTGGAAAGATCATCAAATGTTATATTTCTTAAATAAAACACTTTTAAATTCTCTTGGCAACACTATTTAAGGTGGAGTGTTGCCTTACACTCTCCGTAAGACCAACGTAAGTTGGAGAAGTCGATGTTATAAATGTATTTTTTTGAGAAAAAAAATTAAGTTGATGTGTACATTTGCAGGCATTTCAGTCGAGAATGTTGACAGCATAATGTATTTATGCATATTGTTTCGTCTCAATGTATCACACATACAGTTTTTCGAAAATTTCTGGAAATCAAAATACTAGCGAATTGGAAAAGCAACCAGCATAAAATATTACGAAAATTTGTGGAGGACAAAACTTAACTTGGCTACAAAACAGGATGACCTGATTTGTGTTTAATATACATGTAGTTGGTAATGCTAAACCGGTTAGCTTCCAGGCTTCCGCTCCAAAGTCTAACAATAAAAGTATCTTATGTACAATATAGTTCTAAGGTTAAGCGATTGTTTATTAACAGATTGGATTCATTTTCAATTTGGATTGTTACACAACTATTTTCATTGAAAGAAAAATATAAAAGTGGTCATAATAGATGGCCTAACTTGCTACTGTAATAATTTACTCAGACAATCAAGGAGGGATGGGGTTTGAAGGTGGGGAGGGGGGGTTCGTTCAGCTGAATATTGGTCGTGTTCGGGTTTTAATCTCTTCCAACCCTTGCTGTGATACTTGTTGCATAGTTAATTGTTGAAAGTCGAATCCCCCAGTTAAATACAATCAATAGATTTTATATCTATTTAGTACTGAATGTATGACTGTTCATTATACTCAAGACATTTACCAATGTATTTGCGTTATCATGTGGGGTGAAATATAAATGGACTTCAAAAACATCGTATTGTAATAAGATTTTGGAGAAAATACGGATTTTCTAACCGCACTTATAACATTTTAAACTTTTGGTACATTCTTATATTGTTGTCATATAGGGTTCTAAAATAACTAAGATATTTACACGGATAAAAGTTTTATAATATCGTGTTAATTATTTTTTTACACATAAAATTCTTTTTATAAATGTACAATAACTGATTAGTACTCCGTGAAACTATGTAACAATGTTTTTTAACCGAATAATGTGTTTTTTTTTTTTTTGCTTTCGCAATATTTGATGTGGTACTCTAGTGGCATAGCCTACTTCCAAGCTTAACCATATGTGGTTTTATTTAGAAAGCTTTTTTAAAGGTATCTGTGTTTCTTCTCTAGTTTTTTTTTTTTTTTTTTTCTGTACTGGTAGCAAAAGAAATTAAAACTAGTATGTAAATAACAGTTGTTCCTTAAAAATAAATATTTCTATAATAAAAGCATACATTGAAGCATAAAGTCTTCACACATAAAATGATTAAAATTAATATTATACTATTCAAACATCTAAATGTGGTTATATATGACTATTCGATAATTTTATTAAAATATCTGACGGCGCGTAACGTGATTTAGGTACATAAAGGTCTTGCGTGTATTGCATACATACACAATTACAGGAGCTGTAATGTGGTGCTTTTCAATACTGCGAAGGTCTCTCTATACACAATCTTCAATAACTAATGACGTCATTTGTTAAGTTATGCACTTAGTTTTGCGACCACGTTTCCGTGACTTACTTGGTTAATTAACATAATGTTAATGTTTAATCTTTGAGCAGTTGAAAACCGCATTTATACATTGTGTAAAAATTATATTATAAGAATGTAAATAATGTTCACCTAATTATTCCTAATTTTCAAACTTAGATTAATTGTAGCTTAATGATTATAGTTTATCTGTAGACTTGTAAAATATTGGCCTCTAGACTAAAACGAGTAGGATATTTATATTAGATTTCTTTATACTTAAAGTTTATTGTTACGTATAACATTTTATGAGAATTTTCTCCTAGATAACATCCGGGCTCTGACCACCATCCAACACAGTTTTATCCAGCAAAGTTCACACTGATTGCAATCTCAATGCGGACGCCGTGTCGGTATTAGAGGGCCGATAGTAGAACCTATCGCCAACAATATCCACAATACCTTGTACACAAAAGGATTGATGAAGTAGTATGTAAAATAATCAATAACATAAGTAGAGAACGCGTATAAAGTAAGGAAATACAAACAGTGCACACTTATATTGAAATAAAACCATTATTAAGTCCGTAATATACATATTAGAGTTATAAAATTATCTTTTATTGAACGATGGTGTGACTCAATGATAATGTGTGTGTTGGAAAAAAACAAACAATGAGTAAATGAGAAAATGGCTTTCCCATAGTTGAAGTTGTAGAAAAGCAATATCTGGAGGAAAAAGTGTTCCCTTTGCGCAAATCACCCTTTCATCAATTCCTGGACGCCTTTCTTATACAACCGAGATCTGTTATATCGCCGAGGAGCGGCGGTGTTAATATTTACCTCAGGAAAGCCACTTCTTAACGTTAACGACTGTTCTTTGTCGGTTTCCCCTCAACACCATTTATTGCCGATAATTTTTTCCACTCCGTGAATAATACAATTCGTACCCGGCGTGATTTTATTTTGCATTAACAAGTATTCACTTTCCTGCGTTTCTATAACAGTAAATGCATATGTGTGTAACTCGATTTTGGTCTAATTATGATTTTTAGGAATGTACCATATTTTAGACCTTGTAAACGTAGAAAATCTAAATTGAAATACCATTATTTTTCGCAGTTTACTTTTTATTGTCAGCGTAATACTCAATAGGACTACTAACTTAGTGTCCATGTTCAATACGGAAAGTACGCGGTATGTCCGAATTTGACGTTCGAAAGTTTTTATTTGTAAGGACAATAATTTTTCACAAAAATTACGTTTTAACTTTAAAGACCTTAAGTATTACGGTGTAGAAAGGTGCGTTCTAAAGATTCAAATGCTTCTTAATTGTAATATGTATTTGTTACAGAATACCTCATGTTAAATTTTAAAAACTTTATGAAAAGAGGACTAAACTAACAGACAAGTACAATAGAGATGTGACGTGTTTTGTATTCTTTGGCGTAAGCAAGTTAAGATACTCAACTCTCTTAAATAAGAGTAAAAATGTAACTCTAGTTACATTCACAAAAATTATTGTGTTTTTCCGAAATTAAAAATAGTAGGGTTTTAAAGATCTATTGCTTTATATCTTTTTCGATGATTTATCTGTGATTTGTTGAGTTTATCAGTTTAAATGAATTAACTACGATCGTAAAATCAGACTCTCAGCCTATTTCAGCCCTTTTTTTGGTTCCTTTTAATCCCTAAAACTTTATTTTGATTTACTCGTGCATACTTTATTTTTGTAACACTTACACCAAACAGGAAAATTACCGCCTTAATTATAGAACATATTTGGTGAATAACTAAGCAATGAGTAGGTAAGTAATAAATCACTGAAGTTAAAGGCTGTCAAACATTTTTTATTTAATCCAACTATTTGGTCAAAAACATATTTAAAATTGATAAACAGTGTATAAAGGAATAAACAGCTCCTTGTAAGGTCTAATTTAGCAGCTTATAGATATAGTTCCCTAAATCACGCCTGGAAGTT